>CM029608.1:62495077-63082577 GCA_017311375.1 Mytilus coruscus
AAGTTTGGTTGAATTTGGTCCAGTAGTTTCAGAGAAGAAGATTTTGTAAAGATTACAAAATTTACAAAAATTGGTAAAAATTACTTTAAAGGGCAATAACTCCTTAAGGGTCAACTGACCATTTTGATCATGTTGACTTATTTGAAGATCTTACTTTGCTGAACATTATTGCTGTTTACAGTTTATCTCTATCTGTAGAATTTTCAAGATAATAACCAAAACGGCAAAATTTCCTTAAAATTACCAATTCAGGGGCAGCAACCCAACAACCAGTTGTCCAATTCATCTGAAAATTTGAGGGCAGATATATATTTACTTGATAAACAAGTTAATCCCTGTAAGATTTGCTTTAAATGCTTTGGTTTCAGAGTTACAAGCCAAAATCTACATTTTACCCCTATGTTCTATTTTTAGCCATGGCAGCCATCTTGGTTGGTTGGCTGGGTCACTGCACACAATTTTTAAACTAAATACCCTAATAATGATTGTGGCTAAGTTTAATTGAATTTGGTCCAGTAGTTTCAGAGGAGAAGATTTTGTAAAAGATTACAAAATTTACAAAAACTGGTAAAAATTACTTTAAAGGGCAATAACTCCTTAAGGGTCAACTGACCATTTTGATCATGTTGACTTATTTGTAGATCTTACTTTGCTGAACATTATTGCTGTTTACAGTTTATCTCTATCTATAATAATTTTCAAGATAATAACCGAAAACGGAAAAAAATCCTTAAAATTACTAATTCAGGGGCAGCAACCCAACAACCCATTGTCCGATTCATCTGAAAATTTCAGGGCAGATAGATCTTGACTTGATCAACAATTTTACCCCAATGTCAGATTTGCTCTAAATGCTTTGGTTTCAGAGATATAAGCCAAAATCTACATTTTACCCCTATGTTCTATTTTTAGCCATGGCGGCCATCTTGGTTGGTTGGCCGGGTCACCGGACACAATTTTAAACTAGATACCCCAATGATGATTGTGGCCAAGTTTGGTTAAATTTGGCCAGGTAGTTTCAGAGGAGAAGATTTTTGTAAAGTTAACGGACGACGGACGACGACGGACGACGGACGCCAAGTGATGAGAAAGCTCACTTGGCCCTTTGGGCCAGGTGAGCTAAAAATACGGTTATCATCTTAGGGTAGTTAGAAGAGTAGGCTAGAGAGCGGACTATTTCAATCCGTTTCCGAATGATAACTTGGAAACTGTTCGACAAGTCCTTTTAAAATTGGAATATGTGGTTTAGATGACAAAATGAAGGTCAAGTTCGATTATGACGATTTTCATTGTTCCCGTTCATGAGTTATGGTCCTTGATAAATTGAAAAATGGCGAGCGGCTCCGTGTCGTTTCTTTTGAGATCACTTTAGAACAGTTTAACCATTCCTTTTGAAGTTATACCTGACAAAATGGAGGTAAAGTTCGATAGTGACGATTTCCCAATTTCCTTTCGATTTTATGTTAGGCGTTAACCATTCATCTTATGTACGGTGCATGGGTTTTGTTAATTTGTTAATGTCTTGAAACAAAAACAAAAATTTCCGACAGCAGGAGAAAAAAAAGGTTGTTTCTATTGATTATTAGTATTTAAAAAATCAGCATTGATCTTTAATAAATAATTCTTGTTTCAGTATGTTAATAGATAATAGTTTGTTTTTGACTAAATTTGTCTTAATTGTTTTTCCCGAGACACCGCCCCACCCCCTTTTCCAACCCCACCCCTCCTCCTCCAAAAACAAACAAACAAAAAACACACACACACTCAAAAGAATGGTCGGTGCCTTAATATGTTCCTTGATGGATTTTAAAATTGTTGCTTTGTGTCGTTTTATTGGATAATGTGAGAACCGTACCAACCGATTTTTTTCACAAATATGTTATGATTCTCCTGATAAAATGGTCAAGTTCGATATTGACAATTTTCATTTACGCTGTTCAAGTATTGGCCAATAATTACGTTAACAGTTATATACTGAAAGTATATAAATTGTGATTGGTACTAAATGTCTTGTCTCATTGGCAATCATACCACATTTCCACATGTTCAAATTGCTATCTTACATTTTGATTTCATTCGACTCTATTCAGTTTCAGGTACGTAACTGGAATCACAGCATACAGTATTGTATCTTTCTCGTCGAACTGTAGTATTCTTGCTGAGGATTTCCAACAGGAAACATAGTATTACTGACACTGTATGTGTGATTTAAACCATACATTTAGTCTTTTATACATAAAACAAGGAATCCCCTGATCCCCTCCTTTATTTCAGACGAGAAATAAAAATATACCACTGCCTCCCACTTCGGAACCTTTTCAGAAGGAATATGATACCCCTGTATTGATTTTTGATATAAATTACCAGGAAAACGATATATATCAATTCTGACAGCTTTTCTTTATTTAAAGTGGCTGTAAACAGGTGAAGAGGTATTGATTGTTTAGGACTGTACAATACTGGTGTTAGTCTGTATACTGCTTAAACGTGTGATATAGATTCCGAGGGAAAGGATTTACTGAATAAGTTTGATACAGATTCTGAAGGATTTGCAGAATAATATAATTCCTGACCGGAAAACGAAGGTATGTTATTTTATAAATACCGTATTATTCAATAGGAGCAGGCGAATAAAAAAACCCATATACTTTGAGAGAGAGAACAGGTACACGTATGATCTGTACTATTTCTAACTGATCATTTTAGATTCATTTTATTATATCGAACTTTGGAGTTTTGTGATAGGATCACTACTGTCCACTGTTACCAATTCATGTTAATTCTTATTATAAATAAGAAAATGTGGTATGAGTGCCAATGAGACAACTGTCCATCCAAGTCACAATGTTTAAAAAGTTAACAATTATAGGTCAAAGTACGGCCTTCAACACAGAGCCTTGGCTCACACCGAACAGCAAGTTAAGTTTTAAAGTTTTAACAAGCGCCAACCTTCACTCTAACCTGAGACAGTAGTGTAACATTACAACATAAAAAGTGTAACATAAAAAGACACTTTTTATGTTGCCTTAATTTTCCTGACCCTTGAACTTTTGTCCTTTGGTCGCATCTGTCATTGTCGCCTATTTTTGTAATTACTTATTCCTCTTATTGAATCGGACTCTTGGAGTTTTGTCCTAAGATTACTCCCGCCCGCGGTCACCAATTTATATATATATAATTACCTATTGTTTTTATTGTAACGGACTCTAGGAGTTTTGTCCGAGGATTACTCCTGTCCGCGGTCACCAATTTACATAATTACCTATTCCTTTTATTGTAACGGACTCTATGAGTTTTGTCCGAGGATTACTCCTGTCCGCGGTCACCAATTTATATAATTACCTATTGTTTTATTGTAACGGACTCTAGGAGTTTTGTCCGAGGATTACTCCTGTCCGCGGTCACCAATTTGTATAATTACCTATTCCTTTTATTGTAACGGACTTTAGGAGTTTTATCCTATGATCACTTCTTTCCACGGTCACCAATTCATGTAATTCCTTATTAGTCATAATATACCTGACCGTTGAACTTTTGTCCTTGGATCGCTTCTGTCCGCTGTCGCTAATTGTCCCCCGCGCGAAGCGAGACATAGAAATACCGGGCATCCTTCAGTCCCGAAATTTTTATAAATATATAACCAAGGGTTTTATCAGCAATGCCTCGGACACGTTCGAAAATCAGTTCAAACAAATATTTTTGAATGAGTTATGTCCCTTGGAAATATAAACTATATGGATAATTGCATTGTAAGCGCTCTCAAGCCTACTTTTCCCTGTAGGATTGTCATAAAATTTATATCGGAGGTTTATATATCTGCAATGTCTGGCACGAGTTTGAAAATCAGCGCTGATCGATTATTTTTACAGGAGTCGTGTCCCTAAGAAATGTAAATTCTATAGAAAATTGCATTGCAAGCGCTCTCAAGTGTTCAGTTCTTGTCAGATATTTACGAAATTTGTATCAAAGGTCTATATCAGCAATATTTATGTCGGACGAATTCAAAAATCAGCGCTGATTTTTTACTACTAAAGGAGTTATGTCCCTTTAAATTCAAATTCTATATAAAATTGCAATGTCAGCCCTCTCAAGTGTACAATTATTTCCAGAAATTTAGGTAATTTAGATCAAAAGTTTCTATCATCAATGTCTCGTACAAGTTAGAAAAATCAGTGCCGATCATATTTTTTTAGCTCACCTGGCCCAAAAGGGTCCAGTCATACGTCGTCGTCGTCCGTTAACTTTTACAAAAATCTACTCCTCTGAAACTACTGGGCCAAATTAAACCAAACTTGGCCTAAATCATCCTTAAGGTATCTAGTTTAAAAAATGTATCCGATGACCCTGCCCATCAACCAAGATGGCCGCCATGGCTAAAAATAGAACATGGGGGTAAAATGCAGTTTGGCTTATATCTCTGAAACTAAAGAATTTAGAGCAAATCTGACATGTGGTAAACATGTTCATCAGGTCAAGATCTATCTGCCCTGAAATTTTCACACGCATCAGACAACCTGTTGTTGGGTTGCTGCCCCTGAATTGGTAATTTTAAGACAATTTTGCAGTTTTTGGTTATTATCTTGAATATTATTATAGATAGAGATAAACTGTAAACAACAATAATGTTCAGCAAAGTAAGATCTACAAATAAGTCACATGTCCAAAATGGTCAATTGACCCCTTAAGGAGTTATTGCCCTTTATAGTAAATTTTTAACAATTTTTTGTAAATTTTTGTAATCATTTACAAAAATCTTCTCCTCTGAAACTACTGAGACAAATTTAACCAAACTTGGCCACAATCATCATTAGAGTATGTGGTTTAAAAATATGTCCGATGACCCCGCATACCAACCAACATGGCCGACATGGCTAAAAATAGAACATAGGGGTAAAATGCAAGTTTTGTCTATTATTTTTTGAACCGTTATAAATAAAGAAAATCTGAAAGGAGCAAAAATGTTCAGAATAATGAGCTCTACCAATTGTCCATATACGTCAAAACTGTTTAAAAATTGTTATGAGTTATTGCCCATCAATGACAAACTTTACCATTGTTTTTCATTTTTGCCTATTATCATGAAAACTATGATATTTAGAGAGAAACATTTTTATTCCGTTATGCCTTATATGATTTAAATTATAATAGATAAACACTTTTAATCACAAAAATGTTTAGCAAGAGAAGATCTATTAAAAAGTCAAATTTTGCCGATATAGTTAGTAGACTTTCACTCTTCATAGGTGTGATTGCCCTTAAATGAGGATTTTTTTTACCCTCTTTTGTGTTTTGAGCAAAAACTAAAGAAGATAGAGAGAAACTGAACAGACTAAAAGATCAGTAATACAAGATCAACAAAATAGAGATTTTTGTCATGAAGTCTATTCTCGTCTACAATGTTGGAGAGTGTCCTTTGTTTGATATGCACATAGACCAAGGTGAGCGACACAGGCTCTTTAGAGCCTCTAGTTTAAGAGCTCCCTCATACATATTAATCATATTGCATTGTCTCACACCTACATTTCTAGTTTAAGAGCTCCCTCATACATATTAATCATATTGCATTGTCTCACACCTACATTTCTAGTTTAAGAGCTCCCTCATACATATTAATTATATTGCATTGTCTCACACCTACATTTCTAGTTTAAGAGCCCCCTCATACATATGATTCATATTGCATTGTCTCACACCTACATTTCTAGTTTAAGAGCTCCCTCATACATATTAATCATATTGCATTGTCTCACACCTACATTTCTAGTTTAAGAGCTCCCTCATACATATTAATCATATTGCATTGTCTCACACCTACATTTCTAGTTTAAGAGCCCCCTCATACATATTAATCATATTGCATTGTCTCACACCTACATTTCTAGTTTAAGAGCTCCCTCATACATATTAATCATATTGCATTGTCTCACACCTACATTTCTAGTTTAAGAGCCGCCTCACACATATTAATCATATTGCATTGTCTCACACCTACATTTCTAGTTTAAGAGCTCCCTCATACATATTAATCATATTGCATTGTCTCACACCTATATTTCTAGTTTAAGAGCTCCCTCATACATATTAATCATATTGCATTGTCTCACACCTTTGGAGGATAGTAACTGCTATATACCCTGTCTAAGATGATGAGTTACATTTCTTGGAGGATAGTAACTGCTATATACCCTGTCTAAGATGATGAGTTACATTTCTTGGAGGATAGTAACTGCTATATACCCCGTCTAAGATGATGAGTTACATTTCTTGGAGGATAGTAACTGCTATATACCCCGTCTAAGATGATGAGTTACATTTCTTGGAGGACAGTAACTGCTATATATTGTCTAAGATGATGAGTTACATTTCTTGGAGGATAGTAACTGCTATATACCCTGTCTAAGATGATGAGTTACATTTCTTGGAGGATAGTAACTGCTATATACCCTGTCTAAGATGATGAGTTACATTTCTTGGAGGATAGTAACTGCTATATACCCTGTCTAAGATGATGAGTTACATTTCTTGGAGGATAGTAACTGCTATATACCCTGTCTAAGATGATGAGTTACATTTCTTGGAGGATAGTAACTGCTATATACCCTGTCTAAGATGATGAGTTACATTTCTTGGAGGATAGTAACTGCTATATACCCTGTCTAAGATGATGAGTTACATTTCTTGGAGGATAGTAACTGCTATATACCCCGTCTAAGATGATGAGTTACATTTCTTGGAGGATAGTAACTGCTATATACCCCGTCTAAGATGATGAGTTACATTTCTTGGAGGATAGTAACTGCTATATACCCCGTCTAAGATGATGAGTTACATTTCTTGGAGGATAGTAACTGCTATATACCCTGTCTAAGATGATGAGTTACATTTTTCGTTGGTTTAGTGTCTCTTTTACGTATAACCTACATTTTACCTCTAAACTTCATTAGGGAGCTACCATTTGATTTTTATGGGGGGGGCTAGGATGAAAAATTTTGTCCTGCTTTTTTTTTTAGTTGTAATCTCTGTCCTGCCTTTTTATTTTTTACTCTATTCGGTCCTGCCTTAATTTTTTTTACCAGTTTATTCTGCCTTTTTTTACACAAATTGTCATCCTGCCTTTTTTTTTACCAAGTTGCTGATCCTGCCTTTTTTTTTACTCAAAACTCCTGTCCTGCCTATTTTTTTCAAATTTCATCCTAGCCCCCCCATAAATATCAAATGGTAGCTCCCTTAAAGGCATATGTTGTATATTTTTCATACTCGCCACAGATCATGCCCCCGCCCCGTTTCCTGATCGAAGTATTTCCTGTGGTAAACCAAACGTAAACATAAACTGAAATAACCCCAAGGTCGATTTTCCAAACCTTGACTATATATACACACGACATTTAAATGTTAGACGTAAAAAGCCGAACAGGTCAATACAGGTATAGTTCAATATCAATATTATCAATATGTTATTATTGTAACTTTTTTAATTCATATACTTTTTGTTTTGTAAAATCAATTAGTGGACACTTTATGAACTTTTAATTGCATGTACATGTATATATATATATATATATATATATATATATATATATATATATATATATATATATATATATGCTAATATGCTCAATGTGATGTTTTCAGAGATTCGATGTTATAGCGATACATAAAACTCAAAGGAGGTTCTAAATGGGTTTGTTGTGTAGAAATTCATTTAAGAATAAAAGAACATTACATCGTTATAATGAATAATTCAATAAGTTGAACACGTGAACCTCTGGAATACAAGACGAACTGTAAAATCCCGCCAAATCCATAAGTAGTAGTCTGAAAAAAATATTTTCCAAAGATATACTAGTATATATTTATAAAAAAAATTTTATTTTATCAAAAGTAGTTACAACTATAGGGAACGTTCGGTTTATCATTTATCAACCTCGTCCTTAAAATGCATGGAATATATGCCTCAGGCTCAAGACGTCAGGCAAACAAGTAAACAAATACAAGGAAAAAAACAAACATCAAAGTAAAGTGAAATGAAAAGATGATATAACAGATCAATATAAAAAGAAGATGTGGTATGATTGTCATTGAGACAAATGACAGAAGGAGAAATATACTCTTTTTTCGAGAATAGTGTACTGTAGTGGTTTTACAACGCGTTTACTCTCAAGGTAACACACAATTCTGGGTCAGTTTATCCAGTCTTTGTACAACGTGTTTACTCTCAAGGTAACACACAATTCTGGTTCCAGTTTATCCAGTCTTTGTACAACGTGTTTACTCTCAAGATAACACATATTCTGGGTCAGTTTATCCAGTCTTTGTACAACGTGTTTACTCTCGAGGTAACACACAATTCTGGTTCCAGTTTATCCAGTCTTTGTACAACGTGTTTACTCTCAAGGTAGCACACAATTCTGGTTCCAGTTTATACAGTCTTTGTACAACTTGTTTACTCTCAAGGTAACACACTATTCTGGTTCCAGTTTATCCAGTCTTTGTACAACGTGTTTACTCTCGAGGTAACACACTATTCTGGGTCAGTTAATCCAGTCTTTGTACAACGTGTTTACCAGTCTTTGTACAACGTGTTTACTCTCAAGGTAACACACAATTCTGGTTCCAGTTTATCCAGTCTTTGTACAACGTGTTTACTCTCAAGGTAACACACAATTCTGGTTCCAGTTTATCCAGTCTTTGTACAACGTGTTTACTCTCAAGGTAACACACAATTCTGGGTCAGTTTATCCAGTCTTTGTACAACGTGTTTACTCTCAAGGTAACACACTATTCTGGGTCAGTTTATCCAGTCTTTGTACAACGTGTTTACTCTCAAGGTAACACACTATTCTGGTTCCAGTTTATCCAGTCTTTGTACAACGTGTTAATCTCAAGGTAACACACAATTCTGGTTCCAGTTTATCCAGTCTTTGTACAACGTGTTTACTCTCAAGGTAACACACAATTCTGGTTCCAGTTTATCCAGTCTTTGTACAACGTGTTTACTCTCAAGGTAACCATTTCTGGTTCCAGTTTATCCAGTCTTTGGTCTTACCAATTAAAGCTCTGCACGTAAAATATCCTTGCAAAAGAGAGGCGGAAGATACCAAAGGGATAGTCAAACTCATGAGTCGAAAACGAACTGGAAATGTCATGGCAAAAAACGAAAACGAACTGGAAATGTCATGGCAAAAAACGAAAACGACTAAAAGACAAACAACAGTCAATATACAAAACACAACAGATAAAACAGATACTTAGACTAAGCAACCCGAATCCAAACAAAACCCAGTGGTGATCTCTGGTGCTCCGGAAGGGTTAGCAGATCCTACTTCACATGTGGCACCCGTCGTGTTGTCCATGAAAGTGCAAACAACAGCTGTATGAGGGATCCGTTGGTGACCTGTTGCAGGGCAAAATTTCTTCCCCCTATCCAACAAACTGTAATGTTCTGGTGGCAGTGGAAATGTTCGCACTTCAGCCCTACTTTTTGCATCAACTGATAATTTGTTTTCTACCTGAATTTGCAAGAAATATTTGCCACTGGACATATAGCAAACAAAAACCAATCAATCGATGGTACCCATACATACCGCGTACATTGCGGAGAAGCAGCAAATACCAAATTCAGAGAGTGTTTTTCGACTCAACCAGACCTCCCGCTCTCTATGCCAATATGCTACCACAAAAGACTAGTAGTATACCATATTTTAAGCCTCAGAAAAAGGTTGCATTTATCAATTTTGGAAACAATAGCCAAATTTGACTTTGAAATCGTCTATACCGTAAACACCAAAGTATGAAAGGGACCGACGTCCAAAATATTGGATTCTGTGCATTTCATTGTCTATAATCGCGTTTACATTTCCCGTCTGAATTGACCTAGATCTGACGTTTCCATGATAAAAGACACACGAGACTCATATTCATGCGCACGACATATGTCTTTGTAACAATATCCCGTGTATTGAAGACTATAATGTAGTAAAGCCAACTATTGAAATTGTTCAGTAGCTAAATCATCATACTAAAAATTGATGAAATGAAATACTATATATCCCAAATGTATGTTCACGCTTGCTTTTATGGGGCTCTATAGTATGAGTTTACAGAATAGTGAATAGGCAAAAAATACAGAATAAAGGGACAAAAAAAGAATAGAGAAAAATAAGCCAAAATAATAAAGAATAGAGAAAAATAAGCCAAAAATAATAAAGAATAGAGAATAATAGGGTGCTAGAATACAAAGAATACAGAGGTAATTTCTGCGTCATTTGGTCTCATGTGGAGAGTCATCTCATTGGCAATCATACCACATCTTCTAATTTAATAGCATGGTCAAAACAAATAAAGAATAGAAAAACGTCCTAAAGAATTTAAGAACATAAAGAAATGAATGACTCCTTTCAGACTCTCTTTTATATTTCTCTGATAAATTTTCCTCTGTACTTTGATAACATGCTGCATCCATACATGCCGTTCTTGTAGACATTTATATCATCTATATGTGATAAATAATTAGATATTGATAAAACTGTTCACTGTTTCGTATTCGTCCCATCGTGCATAGAAAAATGTAAATTAATAAAAAATATATATATTATCTGTCTTTGTAGACACTAAACAAAGCCTGAAGATTGTTTGTTAAAACAATATAGGGATTAGAAATTGAACATATAATTGATTGTTTTATTTTTCAAATTGCTTTTTCAGAGACAATTTGTAAAATAATTTTATTTACAATGAAGCTGGTTATATTTCATTTTAGTGGTTAATGTTTTATATTATTGTCATAGGATTATACACTTCAAATAATATGATGAATTTTATACAAATTGTTGATATGAATGAAAAGGTTAGTACCCCACTCACGAATTGGGTTACACATGGTCGACACTCCCAAAGGGTGTTACATACAGACCCCACCCATGAGGGATGCTACATTTTCTCTCCACTCATGTCAGGGGTACGCACAGTTTGTACTCCTTAATAGGCTCATCCATATCCCCTAGAAGGGATGTAAAACTATTTGCACAAGTGTTTCTGAATAGATGCGATTTATATCTCAACATTTAAGATAATACATTACACAATAGGATTCAGAAACAAGCATTTTTGCGCCTGTCCCAAGTCAGGAGCCTCTAGCCTTTGTTAGTCTTGTATTTTTTTTTTTTTATTCATTTTAGTTCATTTATATGTTTCGGAGTTTAGTGTGACGTCTATTTTCACTGAACAAGTACACATTTTTGTTTATGGGCCAGCTGAAGCCTGCCTCCGGGTGCGGGATTTTCTCGCTGTGTTGAAGACCCATTGGTGGCCTTGGACTGTTTTCTGCTCTTTGGTTGGGTTGTTGTCTCTTTGACACATTCCCCATTTCCATTCTCAATTTTATAATTAATTATTTGAATTTGTATCCAATTTTATCCTATCTATACGCAGAAACCTCGACAATTTGCTTGTTCCATTTCTGGTCATCCCATAGGCAGATTTACGCTTGGTTGTCCATACGCAATTAAAGTTTGGTATGTTCTGCTCTCATATTGTGTATAGTCGCTGATCATTGATGTACTACATGTATGTACTTAGTTAAATACTATATTTAGTAGTACTGTCCTCTCTGATTTAAGGTTGTACTGATCAGTTATGTACTACATGGGTGTACTTAGTTAAATACTATACTTAGTAGTACTGTCCTTTCTGATTTAAGGTTGTACTGATCAGTGATGTACTACATGGGTGTACTTAGTTAAATACTATACTTAGTAGTACTGTCCTTTCTGATTTAAGGCTGTACTGATCAGCGATGTACTACATCCATGTACTTAGTTAAATACTATACTTAGTAGTACTGTCCTTTCTGATTTAAGGCTGTATGATCAGCGATGTACTACATGTATGTACTTAGTTAAATACTATACTTAGTAGTACTGTCCTTTCTGATTTAAGGTTGTACTGATCAGTGATGTACTACATCCATATAATTAGTTAAATACTATACTTAGTAGTACTGTCCTTTCTGATTTAAGGTTGTACTGATCAGTGATGTACTACATCCATATAATTAGTTAAATACTATACTTAGTACTACTGTCCTTTCTGATTTAATGTTGTACTGATCAGTGATGTACTACATGGGTGTACTTAGTTAAATACTATACTTAGCACTACTGTCCTTTCTGATTGAAGGTTGTACTGATCAGCGATGTACTACATCCATGTACTTAGTTAAATACTATACTTAGTAGTACTGTCCTCTCTGATTTAAGGTTGTACTGATCAGCGATGTACTACATGTGTGTACTTAGTTAAATACTATACTTAGTAGTACTGTCCTTTCTGATTGCAGGTTGTATTGATCAGCGATGTACTACATCCATGTACTTAGTTAAATACTATACTTAGTACTACTGTCCTCTCTGATTTAAGGCTGTACTGATCAGTGATGTACTACATGTGTGTACTTAGTTAAATACTATACTTAGTAGTACTGTCCTTTCTGATTGAAGGTTGTACTGATCAGTGATGTACTACATGGGTGTACTATACTTAGTAGTACTGTCCTTTCTGATTGAAGGCTGTACTGATCAGTGATGTACTACATGGGTGTACTTAGTTAAATACTATACTTAGTAGTACTGTCCTTTCTGATTGAAGGTTGTACTGATCAGCGATGTACTACATGGGTGTACTTAGTTAAATACTATACTTAGTAGTACTGTCCTTTCTGATTGAAGGTTGTATTGATCAGCGATGTACTACATGGGTGTACTTAGTTAAATACTATACTTAGTAGTACTGTCCTCTCTGATTGAAGGTTGTACTGATCAGCGATGTACTACATGGGTGTACTTAGTTAAATACTATACTTAGTAGTACTGTCCTCTCTGATTTAAGGTTGTACTGATCAGTGATGTACTACATCCATTTACTTAGTTAAATACTATACTAGTAGCACTGTCCTTTCTGATTTAAGGTTGTACTGATCATTGATGTACTACATGTATGTACTTAGTTAAATACTATACTTAGTAGTACTGTCCTCTCTGATTTAAGGTTGTACTGATCAGTGATGTAATACATGGTTGTACTTAGTTAAATATTATACTTAGTAGTACTGCCTTTTCTGATTTAAGGCTGTACTGATCAGCGATGTAAGAACATGCATGTTTGGTACCATTAAAACGTATAAACCCGCAGCATTTGTTTGCACCTGTCCTAAGTCAGGAATCTGATGTTCAGTAGTTGTCGTTTGTTGATGTGGTACATAAGTGTTTCTCGTTTCTCGTTTTTTATATAGATTAGACCGTTGGTTTTCCCGTTTGAATGGTTTTACACTAGTAATTCTTGGGGCCCTTAATAGCTTGCTGTTCGGTGTGAGCCAAGGCTCCGTGTTGAAGACCGTACTTTGACCTATAATGGTTTACTTTTATAAATTTTGACTTGGATTGAGAGTTGTCTCATTGGCACTCATACCACATCTTCTTATATCTATGTACTTGGTTAAATACTATACTTAGTAGTTGATGCTGAAATTGTTTAGTCGTTAGTCCAGATCTGAAAGAGCAGTTTTTGATCGAGAACATTTTAGCGCGTCTTCAAATGTAGCTACGCCTGCGCATGCCCCATGACTTATCAGATCTGCTTACCCTTTCGGAGGACCTGAGATCACCCCCAGTTTTTGGTCGAGTTCGTGTTGCTCAGTCTTTAGTTTTCTATGTTGTGTTTTGTGTATTGGTGTTTGTCTGTTCGCCTCTCTTTTAGTAGTATTTAAGGTAGTAGTGATCAGTTTTGTATTATTTTTGTTGAAGATTTGAGGGTAAAAGCTATCTTTTGACTTATGACTGAATTTAAAGGCTGTTGTATACAAATATATAACCTTCCAACATTTATTTTGTTTTATTTCAGGTAGAAATGTCCTCCAAGACATGTGAACCTTGTCATTTCCACGGATCATTGAAAAATGCTGACTTTTGGTGTACAAATTGTGAAGAAATGCTATGCAAGGAATGTCGTAAACATCACCAGTCATCTAAGGCCACTAGAGGGCACCACCTTTGCACTGTTCAAGAGTATGAATTTATGGAGTCGCATCCTTTCAAAGTGCCATCGCGTTGCAACACACATAACAAGAAGTACGATGCCTACTGCATCACTCACGAGCAGCCATGTTGTATAATCTGCGTGACTTCCTGTCATGGGGGATGCGCAGGCGTAGTGGCATTTGAAGACGCGCTAAAAGGTTTTCAATCAAAAACTGCTCTTTCAGATCTGGACGAACGACTAAACAATTTCAGCATCAATGTAGATAATTTCCAACGCAGTAGGGAAAGAGTATTGTCTGATTTAGAACAACAGAAGGAGAGAATTGAACATGTAATCACGGAAAAAAGACGAGGGATTAACGAATATCTGGATAAGATTGAAGATAGACTCCGAGGCGAGTTAAAATCGAAGTACAACAAGTGCATAAGTGATGTCAAGATTCAAGCTGATAGAATAAAACAAAAGCAAGGGAAAATTGAGGAAATCAAGTCAAATTTTGAGCAGGTAAAAGAAAAGAAAACAGGCGTGCAATTGTTCTTAGCTACGGGTGAAATACATGCAATGATTTTGGAACAAGAAAATTTCGTAGAAAACATTTATGAGAGCCTTCATAAGTACGACATGTCTGTTACATTTGATGACACAGCAAACAACTTATTAATGGCTTTACCAAACTTTGGCAGTATTCATATCACTGAGTCTTCTTGCCGAATCTCTGTGATACTGGGACCATCAAAGACACCACTTGTAGACGTACCTTGGATTTTCAAACCAGTGCAACTCAGGCAGAAGAAAAAGATTTCTGTGAAGAAGGGGGATAATGGCCTTTACATAAACAGTGGTGTTATAATTGGAGATGGACGAATAGTCTTGACGGACAAATATAATAACCGTTTGATAGTCTACGCAGAATCTGGAGTATTTCAGCGCGATATCCCACTATCTTGCTCGCCATGGGACGTTACGGAAGTGGAGAAAAGTCACGTTGCCGTCTCCCTACCTGACAGCAGTTTGGTTGAAGTCGTTGATATCAACAAGGGAAAAATTGTAAATAAATTTAACATTTCTGGACAATGTTCCGGGATATCATTTACAGGAGAAAATATTTGTGTAGCCGTTGCTGGCGACGGTATACAAGTTTTAGACATGAAAGGACACAAAGTGAAAACACTTCCGGTTGATGTAACCAGGGAAACATTCATGACGGGTGACATTGATAAACTCTACTATACACACTATACAACACACACTGTACACTGTACAACAATTGATCACGAACAAGTGTACAAATTCAATCATGATGAACTTAATTTCCCACAGGACCTCAGTGTTGACGGAGAAGGTCACGTATTTGTTACCGGATTCATTTCTAATACTTTACTGTGCGTATCTCCTGACGGTCAGCATAGGCAGGTGCTTTTACGACAATCAGATGGTTTAAATTCTCCGACGGCTGTATTCTTTGACAAGAAAAGGAAAGTATTACTAGTCTGTACGAATTCGGCTAGTACAGTGTCACTCTATGAAATTTTGCATTAATTACCTACTTCGAAACAAATTTAGGAAACGTTTCGCTCGTCTCATATCTTAGTCTGGCCATTCTGTAAGAACGATTTCATCGATGATTCTGTGAGAACGATTTCATCAATGATCTGTAAGAACGATTTCATCGATTAATCTGTAAGAACGATTTCATCGATGATTCTGCAAGAACGATTTCATCGATTGACAGATCTAGTTAACGTTATATTGTTTTTTTAGAGTTACTTCTCTTGTGTCATACAAGCACCGAAGTTAACGTTGTATTTTAGTTTGATTTCTTTGTTTGTGTCTTGAATTTACTAGGTTACATGTTTATGTTTTATTTATAATTATAGATTCTGTGAAAGGGGTCTCTTCCGGTATAAATGAATAATAACCAGAAGACTTTCTAAGGTTCGGATACTTTATTACCAGAGAATAAAAACTCTGAAATAACAAAATTATAAACATTAATGATAGTTTATGTAACATAGAATATATTATACACATATTATATCACAGACAATTTTAATACAGTTTAGACAATTTCTAATATAATAGTGTTACTAAAACAGTAGATACACATTTACTATGGAATGTTCATTCATTCAATTGTGTAGTGAAATGTACATCACATGTCACATGTACTTTAATTAACCGGTTTCTGTGACCGACATTTAAATGTAACGGTAATCAGTTTCATTGCGTTCATAACCAAATATAATTAAATGTATCTTAAAATTACTTCTCGCAAGTACATGAAAGTTTACAATTAAACTTCACAAATATTACAACATTCAAAAGTATTTACTATGTCTGAATACCGACATATAAATTCTATACAACTGATTTGCTAAAACGCGCAAATCGCCAAAGGAAATAATCCATGACTTACTATTATTTCTATAGTATAAAATAGTACAAAAACTACAAATTATGCGCTTACCACTTGTGGAGTGAGTTCTCCAGTAAATAAGGAACTTGGCACAAAGTAAATAATCTACATCAGAGTCCTGAAAACCAAAATACAATAATAAGAACGGACTCTTAGTAATTATATAAAATACTAAACACATGACAATTGTATTCAATTCATCTATATAAAAATAGCATTACGCAAACATGCAACTCGAATATTCTCTTCACAATATACTCTAATTTATCATACATGCCGCCATTTTCCAACATGCAGTATTCGTAAAATACTGCTATTACGATATCTCTAAACATTACATAATTACGCTATGACCAGCGGCAAATATTACATCTCTATAAAAATATGACCTAGCTTCTTTACCAAAATACGTTCATATAAATCTTTCATTCCGGTGTTATAAACATGCAATCTGAAGAGTATTTACTTGAAAATAGGAGAGTTAACCAAATCTATTAATTCGTGTCAAAATATTAATAAAGAAGAAAGTGCAACTTACTAGTCATGTCTGGAAAACTATAAAGCTGAGTCTAGTAAATATACAATCTGTAAATATGGGTTTCTGAGATAATATAATCTGAGTCAATAATGGACGTCTTTCACTGACCAGTGTCCAGGTAAATTCTACCCAAAGTGCACAAAGGAAAACTCAACTTAACCGCCAATAACTAAGAACCAATCAAAACAAGAGTTCAATTTCAACCCCCATGAATATGTATGAGTAACATTACTCAATACGTAAATTATATACTAAATCAAATCTTAAAGGATAAATATCCTTTAGTAACAATACTTTGCAAGAGTGAAATAATAAAACTAAGACTCCAATAAGAATTTGATAAGTAGATTTTTAATATAAATCAATGATTTCCAAAGTGCAAATTACATAATTTATGAAGCATAAAAAATCACTCTGCTACAATTCCATTTAACCTGACTTTATTGTTAGTATTTGACGGAAAGTTAATCGAATTTTCCGCTTGACACAAAAATCAACAAAATAAACAGTTAATAAAAAAATTAATTAGAGGGATTTGTGAAGGTAATAATTTTGTCTCGAAAATACAACAATCCATAAAGTGTGAAAACCTTTTAACCGGTTTCGGATGTAAAGTTTAAAGCATTATTTTTGTCTATACAGGACAACGATTATTTAAAGGTATACACTTTGTTACCTGCTGCATGGGGATGAGTGGTCCAAAACAATGTTCACGTCTAAACAGGACAACAATCACTTAAAGGTATACACTTTGTTACCTGCTGCATGGGGATGAGTGGTCCAAAACAATGTTCACGTCTAAACAGGACAACAATCACCTAAAGGTATACACTTTGTTACCTGCTGCATGGGGATGAGTGGTCCAAAACAATGTTCACGTCTAAACAGGACAACAATCACTTAAAGGTATACACTTTGTTACCTGCTGCATGAGGATGAGGGGTTACAAACAATGTCCACGTCTATACACTACAACGATCACTTAAAGGTATACACTTTGTTACCTGCTGCATGGAGATGAGTGGTCCCAACCAATGTCCGCGTCTATACAGGACAACGATCACCTAAAGGTATACACTTTGTTACCTGCTGCATGGAGATGAGTGGTCCCAACCAATGTCCACGTCTATACAGGACAATGATCACCTAAAGGTATACACTTTGTTACCTGCTGCATGGGGATGAGGGGTTACAAACAATGTCCACGTCTATACAGGACAATGATCACTTAAAGGTATACACTTTGTTACCTGCTGCATGGGGATGAGGGGTTACAAACAATGTCCAAGTCTATACAGGACAACAATCACTTAAAGGTATACACTTTGTTACCTGCTGCATGGAGATGAGTGGTCCCAACCAATGTCCACGTCTATACAGGACAACGATCACCTAAAGGTATACACTTTGTTACCTGCTGCATGGGGATGAGTGGTCCCAACCAATGTCCACGTCTATACAGTACAACACTACACTACCAAGAATTTAGTCACACTTAACCTGTACTTAATACCCGGAGGATGCAAGATTCGACGCACTTACCTTGTATATTATAAACAGTACAGCAATCCCTTCAAGGTATGCGCTTTGTTACCTGCTGCATAGGAGGGGCCCGAAACAGTTCTCATGTCGAAACAGAATAACTGTACCTTATAGACGAAAAGTTTGTTACAATTGGAGGATGAAAGTTCCGAAGCACCTACTTTGTCGCAACAGTGCAAAAATTATTTAAAAGGGACAATGGAAATTCATAAGTCGAAGACACCTATCCCTAAAAATAAAAAAAAATAAAACTTTTTTTAATCCCAGCGATGTAAGATACAAGCACTTGTCTTGTACAGGACAACAATAACTATACTGTGAAAAACGTTTTAAAGCTCGGAGGTGGAAGGTCCAAATACTATCCTTAAATAACCAGGACATCAATACAAAAACGATGAAAACCTTTTAAAAGCTCGAAGATGGAAGGTCCAAACACTATACTTCTTAAACCAGGACATCAATACAAAAACGATGAACACTTTGCTAATAGATTAGGCTTCAAGATGCGGAGCACTTGGGATAAGATTCAAGAAATCTAATTTAGTTTAAACATATTTTATTTGCTCAAAGCAAAAAAGGATCAGACACAAGTAAAACATACTTATAAAGTCTTCTCCACAATACAATATATATAACAATACAAATTGAACATGAGCATGCATCATATAATATAAACAACATAAATATTACTAAACTATACTGAAAAAAGGAGAGGGAATGTGGAAAGAACGACAGAGATTAGGATGATGATGATGATAATGATGATGATGTGCGTTTTACCTATGCTGATACTATACTACGAGGAATCGTTTTGATCTCTTTATAAAACTGAATACTTGTTTAACAATTTGAACATTTTGATCATAGAAAAGAGTTTCTTTTCCAAAAACCAATAGTTTTAAGTCCAACTCACAGCCTTCGGGAAGCCAGCTGAGACCATTAAAAAGAATAGCCCTTTCATTTAGATAGAAAGGACAATCAAAGAAAAAATGGTGCATGTCCTCAATATCCAAACCACATTTACATGTTGGATCAGATATAATGTTAGCTCTAAACAAGTCACAATTCAAGAAGGATGCCGAACATCTAAATTGGGTTAATATTATATTCAATTTTCTTGGGCCATATAAATAATGTTTAGATTGATTCTCATTTCGAATGTCGTGGTTTTTTAATTCTACTTTGAATTTTGATAATGAGTCTACATTTCGAACTGATATGTTCAAATTATTCCAAAGTTTAATTGTTGATGGGATAAATGATTCGGAAGTCAGTGTCAGCCTGCAAAATGGTAAAATGATATCTTGTCCATTTCGTAAGGGATATTGTGTTGTACTTTGAATTTTAGGGGGCACAAGGCTACATAAATATTCAGGGGCATTATTATTCTGAATTTTATAAAATAATTGTAGTTTTTTTCTTTTTCTTCGTTCCTCTAAAGTTTCCCAACCAACCTCTTTTAAGACAGTCTCAGAGTGTGTGTAAACAGGCAAACCTGTTACAATTCGTGCAGCTTCAAGTTGTAGCTGTTCTAATTTAATTGAATAACCTTTTCCGCAATTGTCCCATATTTCAGTTGCATATTCAAAATTGGTCTAATAAATACTAGATATAATTTTTCCAAATTTTGTCGGCTAAGTTGATATTTGAGTTTTCGCAGTATATTCAGATGTTTTTAACACTATTTAATATATTTTCAACATGGTTGTTCCATTTTGCGTCACTTCTAAATGTACCCTAGATGCTTATGAGATCGCACAATTGGTATTTTTTATTGTTCATAGTAAAATTAAGGTCTTGTATCTCATTATTTGAAAACATCATAATTTCTGTTTTTTCAGGATTGAAAGACATAAGCCACTTTCTTGACCATTCATCCAGCTGTCTCAGGTCACGACTAACAACTGATTGTATAAGTTCCTCGTCATGACCCGAGTAACTGAATGAAGTGTCATCTGCAAATAGTCTGCATAAAGAAGTTAACTGTTCAGCAATATCGTTAATATATATGATAAACAATAAAGGACCAAGAACGGATCCTTGGGGTACACCAGCTGAAACATTGCAAAAAGTAGAGGATGATTAATGAAAATCTAATCTGTCCCAGGGCAACGATCATGTATAAAGGGTGAAACTTTTGGAACCGTTTGGTATGTAAGATCATAAAACTCCTTCTCTTTAAAAGAGAAACTGCATTTGATTTATGGTCCAAGCATTTAATCCGTCTAAAAGGGACAACAATACCGCCTGAGATGTGTCATGTCCGAATCACTCTTTCTTCATCAACAGGACACTTATACCTAATGTATAACACAAAAAAAAACCAAAGATTGTGGACTGATAGCTCGATTTTGGATTAGGTATCATTTTAACAGACTACTTCACGTCATGATGTGTTGTTTGTTGTGTTTCGATGATTTAACATTGATATATGCACATTTAACACATTAAATTCCCAAAAATAACAAAACATTGCTATCTATAATACATTAAATAGAAGAGATTTTTGTACGGAGTTGTAGTCAGATCGGTGTGCAGACTGATTTAGAATAATGAAGATGACAATTAATAATGGTGTAAACAAACATCATAACCTACATATAAACAAAAATAGAAGATCTTTGTAATTAAGGTTTCAATGTTTCATTGATTGATATAAACTATTATAGTTATGGTAATAGTTTAAGATCAGGGCTGATATGCATAAAACTATTATAAGTTAAGATTTGTTCCGAACGGACAGATTTGTCAACATTTCCTACGATAAATAAGTACTACGATTGGATATCTTAACTTAAGTGGTTTTATGCATATCAGCCCAGTTCTACACAGTAACATCGAACAATTTCGATACAAAAATATCTTCTATGTTGTTTAAATTCAGGTCGATGTAAGTCAGTCATATCCATTATTTAAAGTTAATATTTACATTGTTGCCTTAAAACGTATTACCCTATATCTTTATCACGAAACTTGCCTCATCAGCAAATTCCGTAACACGACTTCTATAAACTTAAACAATCGTTTTATTTAGTTTCCATTTGTCGTTTCCACAATCCCATTCTCTATTGCCTGATTTTGACCGAATGAGACGAGACTTATCACCAAATTTGCACTTACCATGAGCAACACGAAGGATGCACATGTGGATCAGGATCTGCTTATCCTTCCGATACACATGGAATCAACCCGGGCTTTTCGGTTTGGCTCAAACTGCCCAGTCTTTACTTTTCTATGTAGTGTTTTGTATACTGTTGTTTGGCTTTTCATCGTTTGTCTTTCTTGCCATGGTTTTGTTTTGTTGGTCTTTCGTCGACTTACGGGTTTTGATTGCCTTTAGTAACTTTCGTCTCTATGTTAAACTGAACGAGATGTTTATTAAGTGCATATTCATAATGTCAACTACAAGCGTGACTTGGTAATAGAAATGTGGTCACTTGGGAATAGAAATTGGTTTTGCTCATTATCGAAGGCCGTACGATGACCTATAGTTGTTACCTTATATGTCATTTGGTCTTTGGTGGAGAGTTGTCTCATTGGCAATCATACCACATCTTCTTATTTTCATAATCTTGGTCTTCTTCCGACCAGCAGTAAAACCCTGTGAAAGTGGGACGTCTGTTTGTTTGTGCGATATGTATAAATTCGCAGCTACGTACGGTCAGAATCGGAACGTTATATCCGATGTCTCGTATAGAGAGATCGCCACGCTTTCAGCGCCTTACGGTCCATTGCAACATCTCTTTGAGGGGGGTCCTTAGGTGGCATGTTGGTAGGTTTAATTTATGTCCCATACCCAATTTACCCTCTTTTCCAGCGTAAGTCCTAATTTTCCGCCCTTCATCCTCTTCGACCCTATTACCGGACCTACTGTACCTATTGTATGCATTGTTAATTTGTTCTCGTCCTGAACATGAATGAGGTATTTACCACTGACGTTAAGCAACCAACAATCAATCAATACATAATATCTCTAGTGACTTCAAACCACCTCTAAAAGTTAATCAAAAACGATACTTCCTACACGTTTAATCCAAAGCGAGACTATCTACACGTTTAATCCAAAGCGAGACTTTCTTAATTAACGTTTAATCCAAAGCGAGACTTTCTAAATGTTTAATCCTAATCTTCATTTTGGCAAAAATTTCACCGAAAGCAGTCGATATACTTATTACTAGTGTTTGAACATGTACGTTTGTTCATATTTTTAAAAATACACATGACAATTACGCGAGACTTAATTACAGAAAATCTAGGAAATGCTTGTTATGACAAAGATGTAGATAATGCTGTAGGATGTTACCGGTGACGTAAAATCGTGATTGAAAGACTGATTGTTATTATAATACTTTACTATCGTCTGCATTGCCATTAGATATTATAGTGTTACACGCCGCTCTAATCATCATTGGCACGTTGATGTATCTTAATGAGTTAATATTTTTGTTCGTAAAGTGTTTGTCTAAAATAAAAATGAAATATTCTTTTGAACTCGTTAATAAATAATTTGTACAAGAATTAACCACTGTTAAAACTCTTCCTAAAGTAACGTAGAATTGTCTAAGATTTAACCACTGACAAAACTCTTCCGAAAGTAATATAGAATTGTCTAGTATTTAACCACTGGCAAAACTCTTCCGAAAGTAATGTAGAATTGTCTAAGATTTAACCACTAGCAAAACTCTTCCGAAAGTAATGTAGAATTTTGTCTAAGATTTAACCATTGGCAAAACTCTTCCGAAAGTAATATAGAATTGTCTAAGATTTAACCACTGGCAAAACTCTTCCGAAAGTAATGTAGAATTGTCTAAGATTTAACCACTGGCAAAACTCTTCCGAAAGTAACGTAGAATTGTCTAAGATTTAACCACTGGCAAAACTCTTCCGAAAGTAATGTAGAATTGTCTAAGATTTAACCACTGGCAAAACTCTTCCGAAAGTAACGTAGAATTGTCTAAGATTTAACCACTGGCAAAACTCTTCCGAAAGTTATGTAGAATTGTCTAAGATTTAACCACTGTTAAAACTCTTCCGAAAGTAATGTAGAATTGTCTAAGATTTAACCACTGTTAAAACTCTTCCGAAAGTAATGTAGAATTGTCTAAGATTTAACCACTGTTAAAACTCTTCCGAAAGTAATGTAGAATTATCTTAGATTTAACCACTGGCAAAACTCTTCCGAAAGTAATTTAGAAATGTCTAAGATTTAACCACTGGCAAAACTCTTCCGAAAGTAACGTTTGTCTAACTATTAAACATACTTGTAGGTAGCCATTGATTAAGGAGAAATTCGGGGACATGTCAAAATTTTCAAAAAGTTTATTAAACAAATAAACAAATCTCCATCTACAAAACAGTTATTTATTCAGAAAAACAAAACATAAAAGTGACTATAAATAAATACATAAAAATATAAAATAAATTATAAATGCAAACATTCGAAATGTCAAAAAAAATTAATACAAAAACAAAAAATATGTAATGTATAGCGTGAAAAATAAATCATGAATATATATGTGCAGATGTAATCAAGTCTTCTGAGTTTAGTTTCTATGGTTACAGACTGTATGTACAAATGTAGATGAAATGAGATATGCGGTGTACGTCTATGAGACAAAAACCCAACGACAACATAATATCAAATAACATCTAGAGTACAACAAACAGTCTTCTACAATAGACAGGTGTCATTTGCCAAGCTCTCAATTGTCCGGAGAATGAAAGTAATAAAATAAATTAAACAGAAACAAAAATAAATAAGATTAAGATCTATCATTAACATCAACCTTTGGAGTTACAAGTAAACCTCCGTCTTTACAGAACATTGGCCTTCAAAAGACAGCCGTCATTATAGGACATCCGCCTTCACAAGACATCTGTCATTACAGCACATCCGCCTTCAAAAGACATCCGTCATTATAGGACATCCGCCTTCACAAGACATCTGTCTTTACAGGACATTCGCATCCACAAGACATCCGTCATTACTGGACATTCGCCTTCACAAGACATCAGTCATTACAGTGCATTCGCCTTCACAAGACATCCGTCATTATAGGACATCCGCCTTCACAAGACATCTGTCATTACAGGATATCCGCCTTCACAAGACATCTGTCTTTACAGGACATTCGAATCCACAAGACATCCGTCATTACTGGACATTCGCCTTCACAAGACATCCGTCATTACAGTACATTCGCCTTCATAAGACATCCGTCATTATAGGACATCCGCCTTCACAAGACATCCGTCATTACAGGACATTCGTCCTCACGAGACATCCGTCATTACATGACATTCGCATTCACGAGACATCCGTCATTTCTTGACATTCGCATTCACGAGACATCCGTCATTACAGGACATTCGCCTCAACAAGACGTCCGTCATTACAGGACATTCGCCTTCACAAGACATCAGTCATTACAGGACATTCGCCTTCACAAGACATCAGTCATTACAGGACATCCGCCTTCACAAGACATCTGTCATTACAGGACATCCGCCTTCACAAGACATCTGTCTTTACAGGACATTCGCATCCACAAGACATCCGTCATTACTGGACATTGGCCTTCACAAGACATCCGTCATTACAGTACATTCGCCTTCACAAGACATCCGTCATTACAGGACATCCGCCTTCACAAGACATCTGTTTTTACAGGACATTCGCATCCACAAGACATCCGTCATTACTGGACATTCGCCTTCACAAGACATCCGTCATTACAGTACATTCGCCTTCACAAGACATCCGTCATTATAGGACATCCGCCTTCACAAGACATCTGTCATTACAGGACATTCGCCTCCACAAGACATCTGTCATTACTGGACATTCGCCTTCATAAGAGATCCGTCATTACATGACATTCGCCTTCACAAGACATTCGTCATTACAGGACATTCGTCCTCACGAGACATCCGTCATTACATGACATTTGCATTCACGAGACATTCGTCATTACAGGACATTCGCCTCAACAAGACGTCCGTCATTACAGGACATTCGCCTTCACAAGACATCAGTCATTACAGGACATTCGCCTTCACAAGACATCAGTCATTACAGGACATTCGCCTTCACGAGACATTCGTCATTACAGGACATTCGCCTTCACGAGTCATTTACACACATTCGTTATTACAGGACATTCGCCATTTCACATATTCCTCATTACAGACATTCCTCATTACAGACATTCGTCATTACACACATTCGTCATTACAATGCATCCGTCATTACAAGACATTCGCCAGTTCACACATTCGTCATTGCAAGATATTCGTCTTTACAAGACAATTGTCATTACAACGCATCCGTCATTACAAGACATTTGTCATTACGCATCCGTCATTACAAGACATTTATCATTACAGTGCATCCGTCATTACATGACATTTGTCAATGCACACATCCGTCGTTTCAGATCATTCGTCATTACAGGAAAAGCAAAAACTTTCAGGTAATTTTTTCACCTAACAAAGGTAAATATTTTATGCAAAAGTGATTGTTAAATCATGGCAATAGGTCAAATATCACAAAATGTCAGTTATCGCAGAATCCAAAATAACAAGGAGGTCTATGGCACTGACATAAAATCATTTGTTTCACATTCACTACATATATAGAGTAAATTAATTAACATGAAAAAAAGCTCACAGATGAACATATCGTACTGCCTTTACTTGAAGACGTTATGGTATATCACCATACATATAAAAATATATCAACGAGGCGTAGTCGAGAGCAATATATTTTGTTAGTATGAAATAAACCATAAAATATGCTTTTGAAGGCAGTGTTAATTTCATGTCATAGCTAGCCACAAAAAGAACCCCCTGTTGTCCTTTCTGTTTGCATCTCTGTCCTTTCTTTACACCCCTCTTCCCCTTATAACCTTCCCTGTGCATTTTTTAAAGGAATATAAATATTTTTCAAAGCAGAAAATAATTCTCACTTCTTTTAACACAACATCTATCTAAAGCGTCCATCTACTTAAAACTGTGCCCCTCTGGCTTCAAATTCTAGCAAGAACACTAAATAATGGCTGATTGATGAAATGTACTAAGTAGAAAATATTTAAATGATAGAAATCTTACAATAGAATAATCGAGAGAGAAAAAGTTTTACTGGCAGACCAGTTTAGTTCTCATTCAAATAATGAATTAGCGCATTAATGCCAGGTGCAATGATTTGTTTGATTTACAACATAACCAAGATGATGTACTGTTCTAAACAATCATAGCCACTGTATAACAAGGTAACACAAAATACACGACTAGTTCTCACATATTATAGCTAGTGTGTACTTTAATCTTTTATCCCAAAAATGGACTTCTATCTCTAAAAGGGTTTTTCTGTTATCATACAAAACTTTCATTTGCTAGCGTCTTCTTAAAGTCTTTCGATAATGTCCCATTACTGCTTCTATAAGACACGTAAGAGTTCTTATCGGAAGGTTTTGGGACTGTCCCGTTGTTGATCTGGAACTGTCTCTCTCGATATAGGTCCCAAAGGTGCTTTATAACATCTCCCATTACAGCACTACCCACATTATTTGACATGAGTTGTAGTAGAAATATTCCGTCATATCTTAGATGTAAATCTACAAACTTTTGTAGTAATTTTTAGTTAATGCGTCTCGTTCCCTCTTCTCGTAAAGTTCGTTTAGTCGTAAATACTTTTTGATGAAGTTTTTCCTCGACTTCTTCATAAGAGCGACGACTAACGTATAAATTACGTTTAGGAATGACATTACCGATATCAAAGTCATCCAAAACCATAGGATTATAAATAATTTTTCGTTGTAAAGGTTAACCGGAAGTACGCACTGCATCGTGTACCTCTGAATGTTTGACAACTGACGAAGGTCAAAGTCACAGAGCGTGACTCTTGGGAATCTCACGTGATTTAGCGACCAATCTTGGCCAGCCAAGAATTTATTTATTACGTCATATCCGTAAATATATATATCGTTTTGAAGAAATTCGTTTAGAAAGAAGAGAAGTCCGAATGAAACGGCAAAATACATAATTCTGACCATTATTCGAATGCTAATCAGGTAGTTTCCATGGTGACGTCCACAGCCGATGTCGCACAGGCTTGCAGCATGTTCACGAGTTGGAGCAAAAATTCCTGAACGATAAGGACGAATATTTAGACACCATTTATCAATATACTGAGCAACAAATTTTAATTTTTGTTCCCGGTCTTCCTTTGAAGTAAGGTGCGTCTGTTTGGCCAATTCAACTAATTTTTTAATTCCGACTCCGCACCTATTAGACATATATTTCCATACCAGTCGAGGAAATTTACATATAACCGCCATAATAAGTAAAATAAGTGGAACCCATTGGTAATAAAATATTGTGTTACTGTATCGGAACTCATATTCATAAGGAACAGGTTTAAATGGCGGAATATAGTACGTATTCTGAACCCAGCACACAAAGTTCACATACTTTACTTCCTCAGGACTGAGCTCAGCAGGGCACCAGCACTCGATTGGATTCCCGACGTATTCGGCTGTTCCGACGAGAATTGTGCCGAAAAATAGTCCAATAATCGTGTAATAATGGCATAATCGATCGATGAAATTATCGTCGAATACAGTTCGATGGCCTTCGTAAACACCGATAGGTCCAAGAACTTTATCCAAGCTGCAAAGATAAAAATAATTAATTAATTAATTGATTGAATCATTGGTTGGTATGAAACGCTATACTTTCTGAACTATTGGCTATTTCGTTGCGGTCAGTTTTATTGGCGGAGGAAGCCGGAATGCCCGTTGCTGAATAATCCTTATTACAAATAACCAATATTCAATAAGATTAGTATGATTGTAACACATCATAACGTTTTGGTGTACGCTTTTCAAAAACGATTAGTATGATTGTAACAAATCATAACGTTTTGGTGTACGCTTTTCAAAAGTATTACCCACAATGCATCACATTCTAAAACAACGAATTATTGACGGGTATTATTTGATAGCCATCTTTTCCATTAAGTTTTTTTTTAATTATGTTATTGAATATCATATTTTACCATTGTAATTTTCGTTTCTTGTAAAATTTACAAATATGAATAATAAAAATAAAAAAATAGATTTTGAATTCAAATGGACAAAGACTTGAAAACTCTTCCTTGAGGATGAGCTTAAAGAAAAATATTTCTATATAATTATGAAGAATTAAACAATTTTCAACAAACAAATTTTGAAAATACACAGGATGGACTGAAGAAAGCTACAGACTTTATTTCAGACATGTATATAAACTTATCACATAAATGTATGATAATTTTTGCATTGTGTATTATATTTCTATTGTATTGTTTATATGCCTTTAACCCCTCGGGTTATAAATATGCATTTCATTAATAAATAAACGAATAAATTGGCTTATATTTAGAAATAGCGACCAGTTAATTTTGACATGGTTAACTTCTGAAAAATTGCGTTAGCATATTTTTGTTCTTTCCCTTTTTCGAGTTTTCGGGTTTCGAAACCCTGCTTGTCTTCTGTTACATTGTGGCAACACCGCCTGCACTGTCCAGCGCCCTAGTACTTTCAACCAACTAGGCTATATAAATATACAGCCTTCGTTAGTCGAGTAATGCCTTTCCTAGTTGGCTAGGGTTGTAACACAGTACATGGTGTATAATGGCAAGTGGATGGTGTCCCGTTCAGATCTGCTATGTTTTAGATATAGGAAGATGAGGTGTGAGTGCCAATGAGACAACTCTCCATCCAAATAACAATTTATAAAAGTAAACCATTATAGGTCAATGTACGGCCTTCAACACGGAGCCTTGGCTCACACCGAACAACAAGCTATAAAGGGCCCCAAATATTACTAGTGTAAAACCATTCAAACGGGAAAAACAACGGTCTAGTCTATATAAAAAACGAGAAACGAGAAACACGTATAAATTACATAAACAAACGACAACTACTGTACATCAGATTCCTGACTTAGGACAGGTATTACATAAACAAACGACAACTACTGTACATCAGATGCCTGACTTAGGACAGGTATTACATAAACAAACGACAACTACTGTACATCAGATTCCTGACTTAGGACAGGTATTACATAAACAAACGACAACTACTGTACATCAGATGCCTAACTTAGGACAGGTATTACATAAACAAACGACAACTACTGTACATCAGATGCCTGACTTAGGACAGGTATTACATAAACAAACGACAACTACTGTACATCAGATGCCTGACTTAGGACAGGTAGTACATAAACAAACGACAACTACTGTACATCAGATTCCTGACTTAGGACAGGTATTACATAAACAAACGACAACTACTGTACATCAGATTCCTGACTTAGGACAGGTATTACATAAACAAACGACAACTACTGTACATCAGATTCCTGACTTAGGACAGGTATTACATAAACAAACGACAACTACTGTACATCAGATGCCTGACTTAGGACAGGTATTACATAAACAAACGACAACTACTGTACATCAGATTCCTGACTTAGGACAGGTAGTACATAAACAAACGACAACTACTGTACATCAGATTCCTGACTTAGGACAGGTATTACATAAACAAACGACAACTACTGTACATCAGATTCCTGACTTAGGACAGGTATTACATAAACAAACGACAACTACTGTACATCAGATTCCTGACTGTTTTGTATGTTTAGACGTGTATATCAAAGTTTTATCTTGATGAGGCGGCATGGGTAAGTAACATTATAAAACTATAAAGCCAGGTTTAATCCACCATTTTCTACATAAGGAAATACCTGTACCAATTCAGGAATATGACAGTTGTTTTCCATTCGTTTAATGTGTTTGTGCTTTTGATATTGTCATTTGATAAGGGACTTTCCGATTTGAATTTTCCTTGGAGTTCAGTATTTTTGTTATTTTATTTTTTGTCATCCTTTACGACAGACCGACAGACAAAACATAGAAGGTAATAATCAGTAATACAGCCTTAGAGCGTAAAGAACCTATAACTTCAACAGACAAACTATGCTAAGTTAGAATAAGGAGATATGGTAACTACAACCTGAAAAAGTGGTAATTCTAAAGTGTAGTCTGTTGAATTGTCATAAAATGATGGTCAGTTTCGTAGTCTCGCGGTAGTGCCAGGTAAAATCGAGATATTGTCTATAGAATGTGCAATTTTTCCGAACCCGTAGTGGATAAATTTAATTTTTAAAGGGGCATTAGCTACGAGATATAAAAAAAATAAAATATGATTTTTTCTGTTCAATCATTATTGAAAGTGAAATAGTGAAATAATAATTCGCTTTTAGCAGCCAGTTTAGTTCAATTTTGTCAAAATAAGCTAAGAAACATCGCTGATGAATTATTCACTTGCAAGTGAATAATTCGACCTCATTGAATCCGTATTCATGTGACCTTCAATTTAACCCTTTAGCTAGAGATTGGTTACGCATGTATTATGCGAGTTCAGCCATTAAGGGGAAAAGAATGTCAACATTTAAAAGTGAAGCAAAGGTGAACCATTTTGTTGATTGATTCTTATACAGGTAAAAACGATGTTTAACTTATTTTTTTAACCTATAACATGTAATCAAACAGACCTAGAATAATCCAATTGCACGTGGTCGCAATCTATTTATATTTATGTTTATGTTTATATCGGGATATGTGACCGTCGGCAGTCTTCGGTCATCTCGATGGTTAATTAGATGGCGTCTAGACTAAAATACACACGAGATGCTGATATATATTATCGAGTCTATGCATTGTTAATTGTTTATTTCAGACTTTTTTTTAATTTGGATGAACGTTTTAGTATGTTATTTATCAAATATGAGAATCCGAATCAAATCGGTGAACATGAATTTGACAGCTAATGCCCTTTTAAACAACAAAGAATTTAGTCGTGCCTAATTTTTGATGAACCAATAAGTATAATAAATGCACATATGGCTCTATAGCCGTTAAAATATATATTTTGTACGGCAGTCTCCCCATGAACGAGGGTCTAGATGACGGGTTCCTCAATTCTATATTTTTCTATAGTATCTCTATTCTTTATATTTTTTGCCCCATTTTTTGTAGTATTGGTGCATTATTCGCTATTCTGTAGACCCCATCCAGACCCTCACGAACTTGATATTAGTGTTGACTAGTACCCACGGGATTGTTGCAACTGGTACCATTGTAATGTTTACCGCATGGATTGCAAGACAATAAATTAAAACGAGTTCAAACTGAAAAAGGGAACAAACCTTATCCCGTTGATGCCTACGTGATTTTTCAATATTGGGATCCATACCCTCAATGCAGTGGCGGATCCAGGGGTGGGTTGGAACCCCCCTTTTTTTTGGACGATCAATGCATTTGAATGGGGACATATATTTGGAACCCCTCCTTTTAAAAAATGGCTGGATCCGCCCCTGCAATGCAATACTTTGCTATACTGGTCCCTGCATTGCAAATCTATTGTATTAGAAACAATGCATTGGGCGACATTGGCCCCAATATCACGTGTACAGAAAAACGATGAAGTTTTTCAAGTCGAAAGAAATGTTGTATTTTTAGAAGCTTGTATACCTGTGTAACCTTTACGAGGTCAATAAATTACACCCACTTCGGATGAATAAGTTACCAACTGTTTTGTACTAGAGTGCACTTAGGTTAGAAGATTACTGTATATTATTTTAAACTTGGCAACGAAACACTCAATCTTCAAAACATAATATGTATAGAAATTGCTCAGGAAGGAGTTTCTAGCTGTGACAGAATAAAACAACCGTGTGTAAATTAACATCATCTTGAAGAACGCCGCTTAAAATGAGCTTAAAATAGCAACACGTCTGCTAGTATTTAGTATATATTTACAATGCATTCGCAGACGATCGGTTGCACATGACCGTAATTCTTATGAAAAGAAATGGAATTTGATACTTGTGTACTTACATTTTGACTAAAACCATTGTTTATGTACAATATCCCAATATTATTAATAGATCATATTGTTTGTATGCAAATAATATGGCAGTGTTGAAAATAATCTTGCCAAAAATCTTTCGTCAACAGTCGGTAAAAGTCGTAAGAAAATAGTGTATTGCTCATAAATGAATTAACCGCTAAAAAGAACTACCGATGCATGTATAAAAAGTAAATACATATTTCGACTATTAAATACCCGCTTATTATAAACAGATAAAGTGGTGAATAAATCTGTCTGCTACCTTAAAGTGCAGGTGATTTACATTATACCTGTTCGGATTGTTCTCGTTCCCGGTTATGTGAATATCAGAACAAACCAGTCTGACTTTGTATTTTGCCAACATTCGCTCGAAGTTTGAGCAAATTTAGACATATATATATATATATATATATGAACCCATGTCAGGACAAATTAATGTTTGAAGTAATATGTTTAAATAGAAGTAAGGTTTACTCTGCTTTTGAGAAAATAAATAGGGAATGTGTCCATGGGACACAGATGACGCCCCCGCTTGCATATCATATAAAGTTATAAAGGGACAAAACTGAAGAACGGTAAAAGTGACGCTACCCAAATTTGTACTTGATCTGAGTTATGTGGTAATGAGTATTGTGTATACGTTTCATAAAATTTGGTTGAGGCAAACTTAAGTTAGAGAACGGAAACGAAAAATTTAGCAATTTTTCCATTTGTAAAGGGGCATAACTCTAGAACAATAAAAGTGACACCCCCCAAATTCAAACTTGATCTGTATTGTGTGGTAATAAGCATTGTGTATATGTTTCATAACATTTGGTTGGGCAAACTAAAGTTAGAGAACGGAAACGAAAAATTCAGCATTTTTTTCCATTTGTAAAGGGGCATAACTCTAGAACGGTTAAAGTGACGCCACCAAAATTCAAACTTGATCTGTGTTTTGTGGTAATAAGCATTGTGTATAAGTTTCATAACATTTGGATGAGGCAAACTAAAGTTAGAGAACGGAAACCAACTTTGGGACGTACGTATGGACGAACGTACAGACGGACAAGGGTAAAACTAAATGCCCCCTCCGCTACGGCGGGGCATAAAAAAACAGTGGATGTCACCTACCCTTTCTCTTCGTGATCAGTCGAAAAAGAACTGACAATGGCAAGGCAAAAAAAACACGAAAAACTACAAAATGACATACAAAAGTACACAAAACACACCATAGAAAACTAAAGACTGAGCAAAGCGAACCACTTCCAAAAACCGGAGATGATCTAAGGTGCTTCGGGAGGATAAGCAGATCCTGTTTCACATTTGTCACCCGTCTTGTTGCTCGTGTAAATAGAAACCCGAAAGGTCTTATTTTATTGGTTTTTAGGTCACATTCGAGGAAAAGAGAACGGGGTTAAGGTGACGACAATTGGAACATATCAGTCGTCATTTCATAACGGTCACGTGATGGCGTCAAACGCGGTCAAAATCAGAAAGTTTTCAAAACCTTCAAAATTTTTATATCAAAGAGTACGTATAAAAAAATGTATCCATAAATTCAGAATGTTATCTAGTCGAGCTAGACAAGGCTATTCTATTTTGGAGAGTTGTCTTAGTGTCAATCATACCACGTCCACTTATTTTCATATTTAAATTAGACACGTGTAGCTGTGATGCCGTGCATTTAAAAGTAGGCACATATAGCTGTGATACTGTGCATTTAAAAGTGTAATCCCCTGCAATTTAAAATAAGCACATGTAGCTGTGATACTGTGCATTTAAAAGTAAACACTTGTAGCTGTGATACTGTGCATTTAGAAGTAGGCACATTTAGCTGTGATACCGTGCATTTAAAAGTAAGCACATGTTGCTGTGATACTGTGCCTTTAAAAGTAGGCACATGTACCTGTGATACCGTGCATTTAAAAGTAAGTACATGTAGCTTTGATACCGTGCATTTGAAAGTAGGCACATGTAACTGTAATGCCCTGCATTTAAAAGTAAGCACATGTAGCTGTGATACCGTGCATTTAAAAGTAGCCACTAGTAGCTGTGATACTGTGTATTTAAAAGTAGGCACATGTAGCTTTTAAACTGTACATTTGAAAGAATGCACATTTAGTTGTGATATCGTGTATTTAAAAGAAAGCACATGTAGCTGTTATACTGTGCATTTAAAAGTAAACACTTGTAGCTGTGATACTGTGCATTTAGAAGTAGGCACATTTAGCTGTGATACCGTGCATTTAAAAGTAAGCACATGTAGCTGTGATACTGTGCATTTAACAGTAGGCAAATGTAGCTGTATTGCCCTGCATTTAAAAGTAAGCACATATAGCTGTTATACCGTGCATTTAAAAGTAGACACTAGTAGCTGTGATACTGTGCATTTGAAAGTAGGCACATATAGCTTTTAAGCTGTGCATTTGAAAGAAGGCACATTTACTTGTGATACCGTGCATTTAAAAGTAAGCACATGTAGCTGTGATACTCTGCATTTAAAAGAAGGCACATTTAGCTGTGATAAAGTGCATTTAAAAGTAGGCACATGTAGATGTGATACTGTGCATGTAAAAGAAGGTACATTTAGCTGTGATACCGTGCATTTAAAAGTAAGCACATGTAGCTGCGATACTGTGCATTTAAAAGTAGACACTTGTAGCTGTGATACCGTGTGATACCGAACCATTCATACCGTTATTTCGATAACGATACATAAAGCTGTGTTACCGTGATTTCAAGCTAGAAAAATGAAGTTGTAAAACACTTAATTTTAGAAAACCCTTTTTTTATTTTTCTTATTTTGAAATAAAATCAGGGGAAATTGGCCTTATATCTTTCTTGAAATTGTTAATTGTGTTTCGTAAAAGTGTCCCCATAAAATATATATAATTGCTTTATATTTAAAATTTTTCTTTTGTGTATATTTAAAAGGGTTCAGAAATATTTTCATTTAAATAATTCATGTATTAACATAATATATGCAATTACATTGTAATATGGTAGAGTTTCTAAACAATTTTAAATTCCAAATAAATTGCGATAACTGAATTATTTTACTATATTTTTGACAAGTTAGTAATTCAATATTGAAGTTTATACAATACACATGTTGTCGACATTGTTTTATATTAAGTACTTTGTGTAAACTCTAAAGATCAAATGAGAAGGGAAAGTATATGCATTTTTAATCGCGGCGAATGCAATTGATTTAGGTAAGCACATACTGTCCATTTTTATTCCAAATTTGTTATTTAGCTGCCTCCTGCATGCAAATATCATAGATTACCTTCAACTCAAATTTTGCAGTGTGTTCAATCCAGTTATCTTTTCTCCAATGAACAGAATCAATTTATTTTCTCTTAAACTTTGTTTATTTCGTTGTTCTACTATTTTTTAAATCTTATCCGTTGAATATCCATCCCAAATTCTAATATTCACGGACGTAAACAAAATAAAAAATATGGAAAATGAAGAGGAGACAAAAAAATATATAATGATGACTCGGACACTGCAATTTCTGTTATTTAAAAAGTAAAACAATTTAAGAAGCGTCGGTTATCTTTCCCTTTTTAGTGCCAAAAATGGGGTTGTATATAAAAATAAAAAGATGTGGTATGAATGCCAATGACACAACTCTCCCCAGAGCCCAAATGACTTAACTATAAAATCTATAAAAAAAAGCCTAAACTAATGAACTGTCTCCGAATTTTTTGACAACGAGCACCTTCAGCTAGATTTGAATTAACAGTAATCACTTGACCTTAAGACTTCTTTTTGTCTTTAATTAGATTGGAATAAATTGACACCACATATAATGGTCTTTGAATCATTACTTATGACACAATCCGAACTTATTGTAAATTTTCATCCAAACTTTATGATTCCTTGAAATGTATAATGCATGTATTAAATGTAATGGACCGAAAAATCAACCCGGATTTACTCGCCTAACATTCTTAAATTTACATCAAATTATATGTTTTTATTAAATTAAAGTATGGACGAACATTAAACCATACATGTCATTTTACAAAACAAAACCATTAAAATCACTCTTAATGATAAAGTTTACTTTCAAAACGTATTTGTGAAATAACCATAAAAACAGGAAAGCTCTCTTCACATCAAAACAGGAAAGCTCTCGTGACATCAAAACAGGAAAGCTCTCTTGTCATCAAAACAGGAACATCTAGTGACATTTACTTAGACAGATAAGCTCTCTTGATATCAAAACAAGAATGTTCTAGTGACATCAAAACAGAAAAGCTCTCGTGACATTAAAACAGGGAAGCTCTCGTGACATCCAAATAGGAAAGCTCTCGAACATCAAAACAGGAAAAACTCTCGTGACACCAAAACATGAAAGCTTTCATGACATAAAAATAGGAGAGCTTTCGTGACATCAAAAGTGTGTAAGACTAAATGTATTGGAGAGCAAAAAAACTAAATTTTATCGACACAAAAAAATCGAATGATGTAGAACAGAAAAAAACAAGGTTTATCGACATAATAGAATTGATGTAGAGCAGAAAGTCACATTACAAAAGCTAAAAATATCGACATAATAAATTCAATGTAGCACATACCCGCGAGACAAAAAAGTCACGGATAAAAAAAAAACAATTCCGGTTTTCGATAACTTTTACTTTGATTATCAAAAGACGTGTGTTTGTTGTATTTCTATAACCATGATAAATAAATCATCTTTGTAAGTACTATTATTATACAGATATATGTATAATGATCAGATTATTTATAGAAAACAATACACCTTATCGCTAATCCCGGCTGACTCGGCCGCTTGAACTTTTGACGCATACAACAATCACTTTTCCATTGTGGCGTCAGATATTTTGTATTATGACGTCAAAATTTTACGGGAACCTGTGTGATATCCAGTAATGGTGGACAAATAGCGATAAGGTGTATTATTATTTTATCACATTTATATAAGTTCTATAACTGAGCAGTTTCTGAGAAAATATTTTTGTCTGTTCAAAATAAAACTTTAATCCAAAAATATATCCACATCTATGAAAATTGCAAGTAACGCAGCTAGTTTCAGAATCACTTAAATCATAAATCTAAAAGCCTTTCAAAATTACACAAAAATGACTTGTTTGCACTTTGCCTATCACCTCTTCTTCAACGCTTGTCAATGAAATCGTTTTATTAGAAATAAATGTCAACTCTTTTTTGTCGTGTATATTCCAAGATAACACAAAAAGTAATCAAGAAGTGAAAGAAGAAACTTCGAAGGAAATATACTTAAAAAGAAGGGAAATTATATTCGTGCAAATTGGGATACTTGTAGTTTGAGCCAGTCAAAAAGAAATCACAAGTTATCTCCCTTACGTTAACGTTCAGACTCCATAATGTCAGTTATGTTTAAAGTATTCCCTTTATGTTCCCCTTCTAAAGCACTGAATAATGTCAACCTTTTATGCTGAATGTTTAATCTAAACAATACAAGTTAAACATTAAATTCAATATTTTATCTTTGTATAAAATTATACTTCATTCAATTTAGCTATTTAAGACATTTAAACGAGAAATAAATATTTATATAAAGAAGAAGTTTGACTAATCATTAAATATGGCAATAGGTCGTCTGATATGAATTGCTAAATTACTGATTTTTATATTGTAGATTGAACAATAAAGTTTGGGATCATCAATTGATATGTTCCATTGTAATTGCATGAAAGATTTCTATACGATAGGTTCCCTTTGAATTTAGTACATAAAAATCACAGCTTCTAATAAGGTAAAAATTGATCGAATTTAACTCACGGCAAAAAGTTCAGTGGAATTGATTCTGCAAGTGCTGTACTTTTGGGGGAACGTGCAGTTTTTTTTGGAAACTGTTTTAAGTTCCATTTGTTTGATTTATCTTGAATCAAAAAATCGACTCGGATCCCAAAATTCAAACAAAAGAAAAAGGAAAAGACATGTCTTCCTGTTTACTAGTATGTTAAAATCCGATTCGGTCTAGTACAAAGCAGGATTCATATTCATATTATATAAACATGCTGTCGTCTTGATATTCTCGTACTATTAAATTAAAACTTGATGTTTTAAAAACATTTGATTGCCAATGAGACAACCTTCCACTAGAGACCAAATGACGTAGAAGTTAGCATCCTTCCATTGTCTGTTCGATGTGAATGCACTTGGTTGGGTTTTCTTTACCAGCGAATGTCCGGAAAAAAATATCACACTATCCTTAATTTTGCTTTCAAAGAGATAAAATTGAGAATGGAAATGGGGAATTTGTCAAAGAGACAACAACCCGACCAAAGAGCAGACAACAGCCGAAGGCCACCAATGGGTCTTCAACGCAGCGAGAAAATCCCGCACCCGAAGGTATGGTACTGAATTAATCCCAAATTTATTCAAATCAGAGCGCTTTTCAATATATGTTTTAATCCACTCAAATTCACATTATCATTGCTCAATCTGCATATTTCAAGTAACAATGTTACGTAGCATATCTAAAAATTAAATTGCAATGTCAACATTTGACGCTAAAAAGAGGAATTTTAATAGATTTTGCATTTTTCATCCTAAAATAGATAAAAAGCCATTCATTACCTCCACCAAACATCAAACGGAGGTAAACATACTCTTGTAGATACATATATATTAACCCATGGTTAACGTTATAGATAGCCTTCAAAACAAGGTTTTGCACTAAAAACATTAGAATTACAAATAAACTCATCATAGATAGCAGGATTACAATCTTGTATGGCAGTCGCGCATTTCGTCCACAAAAGATTCGTCAGTGACGCTCGAATAAAAAAAGTTAAAAAGGCCCAAAAAAGTACAAAGATGAAGAGCATTGAAGATACAAAATTTTGAAAATTATAGATGAGCTTCACCCATTACCGAAAAGTCACTTCGCCCGTTTTTTTTTTAAATTTCTAGACAATATGTTTACCCTTCCAGATCCCATGATATCAAAGGCATCATACTTACATCTTTTAGCTTAAATCTGTTGTGTCTATACCCTTCTTTATAACGTGTTATCAATACCCACATACTTACATCTTTTAAATTAATCATATGTTTTTTGACCATTTCAGATAAGGTGATATCAATACCCGCATGCTTACATTTTTTAACTTAATTCTATTGTTGTTTTCTACCATTTCATGTCACGTGATCATATCAATACCTAAATGCTCACATCTTTTAACTTAATTCAACTGTTGTTTTCTACCCTTCCAGATCACGTGATATCAATACCTGCATCTTTTAACTTAATTCTATCATTGTTTTCTACGCTTCCAAATCGCCTGAAATCAATGCACGCATACTTAGATCTTTAAACTGTTAAATAGTCGCTTCCATATCACGTGATATTAATTCCTACATCCTTACATTTTGTATCTTACATCTATTGTTGTTTTCTACGCTTCCATATCACGTGATATTAATTCCTACATCCTTACATTTTGTATCTTACATCTATTGTTGTTTTCTACGCTTCCATATCACGTGATATTAATTCCTACATGCTTACATTTTGTATCTTACATCTATTGTTGTTTTTACGCTTCCATATCACGTGATATTAATTCCTACAGGCTTACATTTTGTATCTTACATCTATTGTTGTTTTCTACGCTTCCATATCACGTGATATTAATTCCTACAGGCTTACATTTTGTATCTTACATCTATTGTTGTTTTTTACGCTTCCATATCACGTGATATTAATTCCTACAGGCTTACATTTTGTATCTTACATCTATTGTTGTTTTCTACCGGTTATTTAAGCCACTTATGTTTAAGGCAACAGGTATTATTCCGTTTGGATTTCGTGTGATTCAATTTTTTTAATTTCATTCCCATTTTTAACCCTGAATTAATTATATATATAATGTCATATGATCTTATATTTGTATATACTTTCATATTTAATATTTCACTGAACGTAATTACATTATTGGTAGCATAATATTTCTTCTGTATTAACTTTTACTAAAATAGACAAATGAACGCACTTATTCTAAGTGCAAAAAAACTAACTTCTTTTATCTTTTGATTATAAAATCATCTGTTTCAATGTCTAATTTCGAAAACATCTTAATTTCATTCAAATGTTAAAAGAATTTCTGTTTTATACAGGAGCCAGAACAGATATACAAGTTTGTTTGGTTCTTTTCATTTAGAATTTGCCAAGTAAAATAGTTTCCATGTGTACATAATACCAACGTTACTAATTTTATTCATTTTTAACATTTAATCCTGTGCCTTTATCTCTGTAAGCGACAGGAATGCCAAGAAAACAAAATTGCATCGAAATGTTATGTTATGTTCAAGTATCTTGGATGGTAAAATCAACAATTTACTGATGAAATTAACGACAACAGTATCATACTAAGGGTGTGGATGGGGGTCCTTCATTTCTGTATGCTTTATTTTATAGGCCATTTTTCTCTTTTCTTTCTTAATTTTGCCTGTAAATCTCTATATTTTAACACCCCATTATTCTCTATTCTTCATATTTAAGCACCCCATTATTCTCTATTCTTTATGTTTTCGACCTATTTTTCTCTATTCTTTATTTTTAGCCCTTTATTCTGCACAATTTGCCCATTATTTTCTATTCTGTAAACCCCATCCAGACCCTCATGCTGCTACATAACGACGAAAGGTACATTAAAATAGACAAAATGAAATATTTCTGGATTTTACATAGGGATAGAAATAACAAAACAGTTTTCATAAAATTTGAGTACCGGATAATTTACCATCGCTTATATTCACTATCTCGTTTCATTTGCAACATACAATTCAACAATTTACCCATGGTCCTCACAACCATAGATATGACAGTATTTTCGATTTTGGCTACGAACATTGAAATGTTGCTTTATATTTTAATTTCATGATATAGCGAATTAAAATTCCTATACAAAATGTGTGGGAACTCCAAATACATGGGAGAGTTAAAACACGACATCGTATAAACTGTACAAAGCAGTTGAACAAAGATTTGACTCACCAATTCGGTACTTAACACAAAAAAATAACAAAAAGGTAATGACACAAAGTATTGATAAGTATAATAGCAGTTACTTAAAACGCCATTTCAAAACCCGATTTCAGCTTATAAATAAACAACCGTTTTGATAAATAGTCAAATGAGCTTTGTATTTATGAAGTGATTGAGACATAACTTTGTTTGTTATTTTTCCTCTTGACTTTTGCTCGTTATATTGTAATTAATCACAAGAGAAAACCTAGACAAAGTAAGACTAGTTTTGATGTAAATATAGTTTTTATAGGTTCCAGTGCTAACATATGAATGCAGTTATTAGTATAACATTTACATAGTTACATTCTAGGCTTTCATTGATTGAGTGTTGGTGTTTAAGACCACTCTTAACACCCTTGACTATATCGTTGCAGTTTTATTGGCGGAAGAAGACGGAGTAGTGCCCGGAGAGAACAACCGACATTCGTCGGGAAAACTGGCAATATTTGTCAATCGGGATATATGAAATGCAACCATTTCGTGAAATGCTAGTTATTAAGTGACAAGACATAATCTTATAAATTCTATATATCTGAAAAGAAAATTAAAGAAACCTTTTGTTTTGTCTTTGAAAAGGTTCGGTATAAACTTTACTTCATACGAATGAAAAAAGAGGTGATCAGTAGGAGTGCACAGTCTGGCATTTGGTCAAAGAAAAGTGGAAGTTCAAGGCAAACAAAGATTAAAACAAATTACAGAACGAATACACAACTGTTTTCTCACTTTTGGGAGGAGGAAATCGTATTTGTCAATTTCGCTGCATTAAAATTTGTCCATAAGAGTTTTCCATTAGTTTTACTAAAAGTCATCATTCTTATTCAATCTTTTTTCTCGTCGTTTGCAATATGTGATAAAATTGAGAATGGAAATGGGGAATATGTCAAAGAGACAACAACCTGACCAAAGAGAAGATAACAGCCGAAGGCCACCAATGGGTCTTCAACGCAGCGAGAAAATCCCGCACCCGGAGGTGGTCCTCAGCTGGCCCCTAAATAAAATTGTGTAGCGGTTCAGTGAAAATGGACGTCACACTAAACTCCAAAACATATAAAAGAACTAAAATTAAAAAAACATACAAGACTAACAAAGGCCAGAGGCTCCTGACTTGGGACAGGCGCAAACATGCGGCGGGGTTAAACATGTTTTGTGAGATGAGTTTGGTTTTGTTTTTATTTTTACATCCCTAAACTCAACTCTTAATAAAACAAAACCAATCAAAATTTCAAGAAAAATATTATGAAATTGTTTACCATCAAAAAGTAAAAAAACAAAAATATCAAACTCCAAGGAAAATTCATTTATTAAATGGCAAAATCATATACTCAAACACATCAAACGAATGAAAAACAATTGTCATATTCCTGATTTGGTACAGGCATTTCCTTATGTAGAAAATGGTGGATTAAACCTGGTTTTATAGCTAGCTAAGTAAATCAAATGTTTGATTATTTGCTTTGTTTCACCATTGTCACTGTGAAAAGTTCCTCAAAAATCTTTGATCAAGTTTTCTTGGTCGAATAAATCTTTGATAGTAACAAAAGATCTTAAAGATATACCTGAGTATCTTGTATAAAAATGTGGGGTAAAGTTTTCCCGAAACATAAATTGATATATCTCATAAACGATGTAAACGTAAACGGAAAAATGAGGACAATCGATGTTAATTTGTGCAACGAAAAAGGAATAATTTTCAGCAGGACTACCAATTACAAGGATAAGTTTTGAAGAGCATAAAACTAAAAAGGCACAAACATCGGCTAGAACCGATACAGTGAACTTTGATTGAAAGAGTTGTAATTACACACTAAATGTATTGTTTGAATCATGTCTGAAATTAACACTGGCTATTTGGAGGATAGTATCCACTGAAAAATTATCAATCAAAGCTTATAAATTGTACACAACTCTTTAAAAAATACGATAATATTGAGTTTATTTATAATGTAGACTGAGAAACTAAATAACGGTTGTAATGATTATTTCTTCCGTTGTAAAATTAAACAAGCTTAAACACTCAGGCATAATACTTAACAGATGCCATTTCTTATCAATTCTAATTACAATAACCAAATTGATATATGAAATGTTTAATTTTCAACAGTCAATACTAGGTAGCTTACTATAGATAAAGAAGCAAATCGGAATATCGTACTATAGTTAACAAACTATTTACAACAGACTTGATTCAATTTTAACTATATTACGCATTTTAAATGAAAAGTAATATCACAAAAATACTGAACTCCGAGAGGAAATGGTCTTGCAACAATGCAACCATTACGGCTTTGGTTTTGATAGCATAACATCATAGAATGAAACCGGAAAACCTAAATATCAAGGCGACAGTACTTAACCGATGATTAAATATCTTAAATCGACTATTTTGTCTATTCCAAAGAGACAAATCAAGGCAACTTACAACACCATTAAAAAACAAAGATTTTTTGGCGAATATTTTTAAACGAAATGTTAATTAATAGAATGATACTGATACTTACGCTTTAATTGTTTGTTTTCACGATTCTGATTATTAATAAACCCATATCAATGGATATAATTCGTCTTATCAAGATAAAATGTATGCGCAAAACAAATCAAATTCAATAAATGAATTAAATCAATGGAAGTCTGATAAATAACATTATAATTGGTATTGTATTATTTGGTAACAGGGTTTTTTTCTCAAAAATATGGCAACATTTTCTCATGTCTCTCAGTTTTGAATCTATGAAATATGCACATATATACAATGATTAAGAAACAATCTTGAACCAATTTGACTTCGAATGTAACGAAAATGTACATTATAAAATTGTCTATAATTTAAATTTTGACAATGAATTCCAAAGCAAAAACAGGTGGTATTTCTACATTAAACATCTTAGCTACAACAAAAGAACAGCATCTGCCAATTCAGAGAGAAGAAAAAAAGATAATAAAATTTTCTACTTACAATGTAGCGTACGGCATGTTCTACATTCCAACAAATCAATGTATTTTGACTTATAACAATAATGTACAATATGTTTAAAGTCAATAGTAGAACGTGAAGTGGTAAAATGATTACTGGTCGAACAATTAGTATGATATTGGTTACGGATCATTTGCCCCGTTACAGAGTTTGATAAATGATAATAGAGGAACCAATTGGGGAATTTAAGATAATTCATTTAAGTTTCACAAACTACTTTATTCTATGCTTTATATATATATATATATATAATATCTGTTTGTTGGGATTTCATATGATTGTTTCCTGTCGAAGAGATAGTCTTTATAGTTTTCTCATTGTTAACTTTTCATTTTATGAAATGCAGAAGAATAATTTAGTTTGTTGTCATTTTTCAAGCGTCAAGAATTCATTGATTATAAACGAGATTATAAGGGATTTATAAGTGTATTATCGGGTTTGTTTTGTAAAAACTTCATATCTCTTGTCATATATATTTTTGGAAAGAAAATAGAAATGATTTTCTAAAATTTCAAAGGTTATATTGATTATTTTTTCAACATAGAAGAACATATAGCCGTTCCTCGTGATATAACTGAAATAGTTTGATTTCACATGCTGTATCTGATTGTTTTTATTAGTTCAGCCTATTCAAAATTGATGTCAGTCGTAGTAAAAGTATGGAACTAAAGATTAGATGTACAAGCAAAAATTGGAGTAAACGAAATTTGAATCAAGTGACCTTAACACGAAGTTAATGCGTATGATACAGTTAGTACGGCAAATTCCAGAAACATATTAGTATAAAAATAAGGAGATGAGGTATGATTTCCAATCAAACAACTATCGGCCAAAGTTCAAATGAAGTGGATGTAAGCAATTATAGGCAACCTTGTGGCCTTCAACAATGAGAAAAAACCCATATCGTATAATAACTGGTTTAAACAAGTTATAATGTCATGTGGACATAGTGTACATATAGGCACATGACGGAGATTAAATGTCACTTTAGAATAAATTTAAGAATACAAGACACTAAACAAGCAACACGTTCATTTAACTTGTAGTTATACTTTCAGGTTTTCTTCTCTATAGCCGTGATAGGCCGTGATAGGCTTGCGTTATTTTTAGTTTAAAAGTGCATTGCTATAAAGAAAGCAACCTTTTGGTATTGTGATACACACATAAACACCATTGGCTGATCTTGTTAATACCCATTTGGGATGGACGAATTGCCTTCGACTTACATATAAACACATTTGGTTTGGGCATACGTATACACACCATTGGTTGGGTCAGACGTTTGAATACCAATGGCTTTGTTAGACATATGAACACCATTGGTTGGGTCAGACGTTTAAATACCAATGGCTTTGTTAGACATATGAACACCATTGGTTGGGTCAGACGTTTGAATACCAATGGCTTTGTTAGACATATGAACACCATTGGTTCGGGTAGACGTTTAAACAATATTGGGTGAGTGAGATATATTAAGACCATTGGCTGGGTGAGACATATTAACACTTTGGATGGTGCAGATATATTGTAAACATCATATGCTGAGTCAAAGGGTATGTTGCATGTAAGAATGGGAAGTTGACAATAGAAACATTAAAACGTTGGTTGTTCAGCATTGATATCGATCTTGATGCCTTTGAAATATCCTTAAGTTGACCATAATATTGATAATGTTGTATTGACTGACAAAATTGAGTATTGAGTAATATTATACTGGAGTGAAATATCGGGGTTTATCATGCAATTTAGCTGGTTGCTTTGACAGAGTATACGAGTCCATATATAATGTGAACAAAATCTAAGATCAGAATGGTATATACAATGTTGAAATCAGGACACTCCCCTGTATAAAATAATTGTTATTTGGGTTTCACATGGAATATGGGCTCATATTCATGGAGGGTCATGAATTACATATTATAGTACACTATTCAAATATCTAAGTAAATAATGTTCTATATGTGATTGAACTTGATACAGGTTCAATACAATGACGCCAGCAGGTTGCACATTTTGTACCAATTTGAATTCCCGCTGTCTGATAGAAACAAGAAACATGTTTTTTTTAATGATGATAAAAAAGAAAAACAAAAATACCGAACTCGTATTTGCAGGGGGAAGTCCATAAAAACTGGAAAAATCAAATTTTATCAATTGTCCTATTCCGGACTTGGTACACACATTTATCGAAGAAAATTGTGGATTAAACCTGGTTGTATATGGCAAGCCGCTCTCGTCAAAACTATGTTTAAACCATTTTTCGAAAAATTTACACACTGAGAATTAAAAAAAAACACACACGAGATTAAAAAACCTAAAAACACACCGAGAATTAAAAATTACACACTGAGATTTCATAAAAACGCACCGAGATTACAAAAAATGAAAAACACACACTGAGAATTGAAAATTACACAATGAGATTTCAAAAAGCCACACTGAGATGAAATAAACTGAAAAACACACACTGAGAATTTGAAATTACACAATGAGAATTTAAAATCACACACTGAGATTTGCGCACTTTTTATGCGCACATATCTAATTAGCATAATTAATCTGAATCTATTACAAGCTTAAAACAAATAGGGGACAGAACTCGTTAGTCCTTCAATTTGGCGCTAAATGTTTTATGAAAAAAATGAGAAATACAACGTATAGAAAAACTACGTTATTAAAGACCAATAGAACAAGAAAAATACACACTTAATCTCATTACAAAATATAACCAAATGGTGGAAAACTTGATTAAAATTATAAGAAAACATTGGAACAATCTGCAAAAATACAAACAATGCAGTGAATTGTTTTCCCAAGTGCCTATTATAGCATATATACGTAACAAAAATATAAAAGATTACCTTGCGAAATCAGGGTAATAGAAGACTTTTGAAAAGGGACCATGCTTAAACAGTTTTAAGCAAAAAATCCCGATATACTTTTAGTAATAATCTGAATAATAGGCAACAAACTTATGAATATAAGTTAGCAAAAAACGTTGTTAAGTCTTGAAATTTATTACGAATGTTGGTTGTAGGAACCGCATTTCATTATAATGACAAGAGTTCGGGAGACCAAGATATCAATCTGTTGAATTATTCATCTCATGAATATTCATTAGTAATTTGCATATTAATCTCAGTGTGTATTTTTGAAATCGCATGGTGTAATTAACAATTCTCAGTGTGTGTTTTTCAATTTATTTCATCTCAGTGTGTCTTTTTAAAATCTCAGTGTGTGTTTTTCATTTTTTTTAAATCTCAGTGTGTAATTTTAAAATCTCAGAGTGTAATTTAGATTTCTCAGTTTGTTATTTTAGGTTCTTAAATCTCAGTGTGATTTTTATACGACCGCAAAAAATTTTGTGGTCGTATATTGGTATGACGTTGGCGTCGTCGTCGTCGTCCGGCGTCGTCGTCGTCGTCCGAAGACGCATTGGTTTCGCACTCTAACTTTAGTTTAAGTGAATGGATCTCTATGAAATTTTACCATAAGGTTCAATATCACAAAAGGAAGGTTGGGATTGATTTTGGGGTTATGGTACCAACAGTTAAGGAATAAGGGGCCAAAAGGGGCCAAAAATAAGCATTTTGTAACTTCCAGACATAACTTGTGTGTTAGTGTATGGATCTCTCTGACATTGTACCACAAGGTTCCATATCACAAAGGGAATGCTGGGATTGATTTTGGGGTAATTGCCTCAAAATTTTAGGAATTAGGGGCCAAAAAGGGCAAAAACAAGCATTTTCTAGTTTCATGACAATAACTTGTGTGTAAGTGTATGGATCTTTCTGAAATAGTACTACAAGGTTCCATATCACAAAGGAAAGCTGGAATTGAGTTTGGGGTAATTGCCTGAAACGTTTAGGAATTAGGGGCCAAAAGGGCCAAAATAAGCATTTTCTAGTTTCCAGACAATAACTTGTGTTCAAGTGTATGGATCTCTCTGAAATTGTACTGCAAGGTACCATACCTCAAAGGAAGGCTGGGATTGAGTTTGGGGTGATGAATCATAAGGGGTTCAAAAATTTGGGGGCTTTTTTCCTTTTTTTTCTTTAAAATTTTCCATTTTAAGTTGGTTATTTCTGATTTATATTTAAAAGCAAATAATAATGATATGGCAGGAGATACACACCTAACAGGATGTGTAAATTATTATATAATAAGTATTGTGCAATAGGAAGAAATTTTCAATTGCACAGTATTACGCAATAGCAAGAAATCTTCAATTGCACAGTATTGCGCAATAGCAAGAAATATCCAATAGCACAATATTGCGCAATAGCAAGAAATTGTCAATTGTACAGTATTGCGCAATAGCAAGAAATATTCAATTGCACAGTATTGCGCAATTGCAAGAAATATTCAATTGCACAGTATTGTGCAAAAGAAGATACTTTGTATAAATTGCTTATTTCTTGACCAATTTCAATGGGGTTTTATTCTTGAACTCTTGAGGTTCTTTAATATGCTGAATCTAATCGTGTATTAAGTTTTTGGATTTTGGGCCCCGTTTTTAAATTGGTCCACATTGAGGTCCAAAGGGTCCAAAATTAAACTTTGTTTGATTTCATCAAAAATTGAATTATTGGGGTTCTTTGATATGCCGAATCTAACCTTGTATTTAAATTCTTAATTTTTGGTCCCGTTTTCAAATTGGTCTACATTAAAGGTCCAAAGGGTCCAAAATTAAACTTAGTTTGATTTTAACAAAAATTGAATTCTTAGGGTTCTTAGATATGCTGAATCTAAACATGTATTTAGATTTTTGATTATGGGCCCAGTTTTCAAGTTGGTCCAAATCGGGGTCCAAAATTAAACTTTGTTTGATTTCAACAAAAATTGAATATATGGGGTTCTTTGTTATGCTGAATCTAACCATGTATTTAGATTTTTGATTTTTGGGCCCCATTATCAATTTTTTCCACATTGAGGTCAAAAGGGTCCAAAATTAAACTTTGTTTGATTTCATCAAAAATTGAATATATGGAGTTCTTTGATATGCCGAATCTAACCGTGTATTTAGATTCTTAATTTTTGGTCCCGTTTTCAAATTGGTCTACATTAAGGTCCAAAGGGTCCAAAATTAAACTTAGTTTGATTTTAACAAAAATTGAATATATAGGGTTCTTTGATATGCTGAATCTTAACATGTATTTAGATTTTTGATTATGGGCCCAGTTTTCAAGTTGGTCCAAATCGGGGTCCAAAATTAAACTTTGTTTGATTTCAACAAAAATTGAATATATGGGGTTCTTTGATATGCTGAATCTAACCATGTATTTAGATTTTTGATTTTTGGGCCCCGTTATCAACTTTCTCACATTGAGGTCAAAAGGGTCCAAAATTAAAATTTGTTTGATTTCATCAAAAATTGAACTCTTGGAGTTCTTTGATATGCTGAATCTAACCATGTATTTAGATTTTGGATATTGGATCATAATAGGTGAATGTCCAATTTAAAATTTTTAAGTTCTTAGACCACATTCATTCTGTGTCAGAAACCTATGCTGTGTCAAATATTTAATCACAATCCAAATTCAGAGCTGTATCAAGCTTGAATGTTGTGTCCATACTTGCCCCAACTATTCAGGGTTCGACCTCTGCGGTCGTATCAAGCTGCGCCCTGCGGAGCATTTTATTTTGATTCTCAGTGTGTAATTTTTTCGAAAAAATGGTTTAAACATAGTTTTGACGAGAACGGCTTGCCATAGTTGTATAGGGAAACCGGTAGTACAAAAATGTATTATTTATTCTTCCATAGTCGACAAAACCAAAATTTTCTAAATTTTCTTCTTTTATAATAAAAACCTAAACAAAACAGTTATGTGTGGATTCAGTACTTTATTATTTGGTTTTAGAAATTTAAGTCAAATAATATCATGACCATCTTCCAACTGAGCTTGTTTATGTTATCCATGCACACCGTCATTTTACATCAAATTTATGAAAATTTTGAAGTCCCTTTGAATAATTCTCAAGAAAATATTTCAATGGGTTTCAAAATTCATATTGTTCAATCGAACGGTTTGATATTAAGTATATCCGTAATATGCACTTTACAAAACCTAACACGTCCCTCTACGGAGCCCCTCATCTAGATCATCAGCAGTCAGTATGAATTTCGACCATTGAACTTTTGATGTTTAACACATATTCAGATGTAAAAAAAATATGAACTTTTGTATTTGTTGGCATCACTGATGTTTCACGTTATTTGTCTATCTGTAGATCAGTAGTTATCCACTGATTGATTAGCTGATAAACGGGGTTCAAAACATTAATAAAGATGGCGAACGGTTAATGTCGGGCAACTGTTGTTTTAATTTCACGTGTTTTCGAACCAAAGGACTGTTAATTGTGAAGAAAGACTATAACGCACAGTTCAAATCGAAGAATTGATTCCAGTGCATTATGAAATTGTATTTTCAATCATGTGTTGGTCCGGTTGAGCATCAGTGAAGGGGAACCGACCTACTGTAGGTATCGAAGAATAAAATGTAATGGCATTATCGAAAGTACAAGGATACGAGGTTTGACCATGACAAAACAGAGACGCGGTAACGAGATAACATTGCAAAGACAACATAGACTAAATACCGGATGATTGATAATCCTGTATCGTGTACTGTAGCAATATCCAGCGTGAATCAATCTTTTATTTTTGGCAACTACCCCTGCGGATATGACTCCACGTTTTGTGCAAGTCTAACGATATGTAAGTGAATAGTATCTGATATAAGCTTAATGGTCTTTGAGAAAGAATGGAGGATTTCACCTACGGCGGGGCCAGTAAACTTAAGGATACTGGATATATACTTTAGATTATATACAGTGCTCTACTGAGGTCACACGAAGAGTAGGTGATATGACACGAGACACGATATAAAACAGCGGATAATTGGAGAAGAGGAAATGTAACCTGTGACAAAGCGCGGATTATTCAACAAGGGAGATGTGCTCTGTGACAAAATGTTGATAACTGGAGAATGGAAAAGATACGGTATGGAGACTGTGTTTGACCACATACATTGGTTTATTGTTTTCTAAAAAAAAAGTTACCTGAACAAAGAATTGGAGAAGGGAGATGTGACCTGTGACATAGAAAAGAGAATTGGAGAAGAGGGAATATGATCTGTGACAAAGGGCGGGTTATCCATCAAGGGAGATGTGCTCTGCGATAAAGGCGGCATGGTTAATTGGAGAATGGAAAACGATACAGCATGGAGACTGTGTTGGACCACAAAAATTGATCAAATGATTTCCCAAAAAAAAGTTACTTGAAAAAAGAGAGGTGAATTGGAGAAGGGAGACGTGACCGGTGACAAATAAAAGAGAATTGACGAAGAGGGAATGTGACCAGTGACAATAAAGGAGAATTGGAGAAGGGGTGTAATCTGTGACAAAGAAAGGAGAATTGGAGAAGAGGGAATGTGACCTGTGACAAAGAAAGGAGAATTGGAGTAAAGGGAATGTGACCTGTGACAAAGAAAGGAGAACTGGAGAAGAGGGAATGTGACCTGTGACAAAGAAAGGAGAAGAGGGAATGTGACCTGTGACAAAGAAAGGAGAATTGTAGAAGAGGGAATGTAATACGTTACACAGAAAGAGAATTGGAGAAAAGGCAATGTTGTCTGTGACAAAGAAAGGAGAATTGTAAAAGAGGGAATGCGACCTGTGACAAAGAAAGGAGGATTGGAGAAGAGGGAATCCGACCTATGACAAAGAAAGGAGAATTGAGAAGAGGGAATGTGACCTGCGACAGATAAAGGATAATTGGAGAAGAGGGAATGTGATCTGTGACAAAGAAAGGAGAATTGTAAAAGAGGGAATGTGACCTGTGACAAAGAAAGGAGAATTGTAAAAGAGGGAATGTGACCTGTGACAAAAGGTGGGTTATTCAACAAGGGAGATGTGCTCTGTGACAAAGGGTGGATAATTGAAGAAGAATGGGAAAAGATACTACATGGCTACTGTATTGGACCACAAAAATTGATCAAATGATTTCCAAAAAAAAGTGACTTGAAAAAAGAAAGAATTGGAGAAAGAAGACGTGACCGGTGACAAATAAAAGAGAATTGACGAAGAGGGAATGTGACCTGTGACAAAAAAAGGAGAATTGGAGAAGGGGTGTAATCTGTGACAAAGAAAGGAGAATTGTAAAAGATGGAATGTGACCTATTACACAGAAAGGAGAATTGGAGTAAAGGGAATGTGATCTGTGACAAAGAAAGGAGAATTTTAAAAGAGGAAATGTGATCTGTGACAAAGAAAGGAGAATTGTAAAAGAGGGAATGTGACCTGTGACAAAGAAAAGAGAATTGGAGTAAAGGGAATGTGACCTGTGACAAAAGGTGGGTTATTCAACAAGGGAGATGTGCTCTGTGACAAAGGGTGGATAATTGAAGAAGAATGGGAAAAGATACGACATGGCTACTGTGTCGGACCACACACATTGATCTAATATTTTCTAAAACAAAGTTACATTAACGTTTCCCTTGAACCTGTATGATCCTCTTTCAGGATAGTTGTTTAAGTCTTAAAATATTTCAATGTATTACAAATGGTATATTCTTATAAACCCTCTTATTGTATTTAAAAGTTATAAAGCCCACAAAAGATCTGCCATTTGATCATAATCTGTAAGAACTATTATCCAATTTAAAACTAGTGCATTAAGAGCCACGGGTTTGTTATTAAAACATTGATAGTATCATATTTTACTTTTTTAATTGCAGTCACGAATTATGCCCCAAAAAAACGATTAGGTAGATTAACATAATGTAAAGATCCTGACTTTTGTTAAGGACGGTATTTCCAGAAGGAAACAAAAATATACTTTATAGAACACATTGTTTTAATTTACATCTTTCAGTGCATGTATTTTTACAACAGTTTGCAAAAAAATAAAAGAAGGAACTGTCAGATTACACTTATTTTTAGTAGTTGACACCTAAATGATTTTATAAACATATGACCTTATGACCCCTTTTGCAGAAAATATTCCAAATTGTGCATGCACTTTCACAATTTGAAACTAAATCTTATTAAGTAAACGTTATCATTAGCTATTTAAAATGAGCTAAAAGAAAACAAAATGAAAAATTGCTACCTAGACCCATTAACGAATGTTATATGGATCTTATATACATGTATTCCGTCATTACTTGTAATCTACGAATCTAAGAATCGTCATTGTGTTATTGTACTATGGCAGACATGGGGTAATTGAAATATGTAATTGTAATTGACCGTAATTAATTACAATTTCTCAAGTAATTGAATGTAATGTGTAATTGAGCCTTTTTTTCAATTACAAGTAATTGAAAGTAATGAATTACATAGTTAAAATTATCTGTAATTGTCAATTACTTTTCAATTACAGCTCAATTACAATTGAAATTTTGGATCAGAAAGATTGAATCTGGTGTTTTCTCAAAAAGTGATGAAAAGCCATGACCTTAGTAAATATAGTTAGCTGACAAAGCAAAGCCTACACATTATACTTTCTGTAATTATATAACCATGGGAGATTCTTTCTTTTGTATTGAATTAACAAAAAAGAAAAAAGAAGGAAATAAAAGATTGTAGAAACATGCCATTATTTGTTTTTAAAAGAAATCATTAGTAAGTCACTGCCTTATACCTTAATTAGCTTGTTACCTACATGTTAGACATTGATTTAACATAATCAACTTTAAAGGACATAGTCAATCAATAAATATAACCTTTGGCTATTTATTTTATTATAAACTATATACTGTTTTTACAACAGTTATGTTTGCATGTTAAACAGGTGTTAAGCCAATTAGAGAGAGATAAATATACCCTAGGTACATGCATTTCTTTAAATCAATTAATTAATATTAAATCTAAAGTATATATTTAAAATAGTCCGGCTTTCTAAATCATTTCTATCGGAAAAATAATTTTAGTAAGTTGTGATCAAAATAAAAAATCATTTTAAAATATTGAAAATAGGGCTCTTCTTGTATCATTTTCCATGAAATAGATTAAAATATAAAATTTCAATAGGTATTTCAATCAAAATTTAATATTTTCAAAATATTGAATAAGGCTTTTTATCATTTTGAGCATTAAACCTCTACTAAGTCCTAACGATTCCCGATAGACAAAATATTATGTGCACTTCAGATTTGTATATGTTTTTCTTTATTCCTGTAACACATGTACACCAGATATCTAACTTTTACTCTTCTTTGGTACTGGCTGAATTTAAAAATAGTCGCTGTAGATCACATTTGTTATTACTATAAAGCAATGTGTGATACTTATATACATATCATAGAATAAATGCATGTTTTCAATATTTGATCTAAATTCTCCTTTCAAAAGTAATTGAAGTAATTATTTACATTTGCCAAGTAATTGGAAAGTAATTAATTACATTGGGAAAAAAGTCAAATGTAATGTGTAATTTAATTGAAGATTTTGTAATTGTAATTGAATGTAATTAATTACTTTCAAAAGTAATTGACCCCATGTCTGTACTATGGTAATTTTTTTTATTCTTGTCTTTCATTTTTGCTTATGTGCTTTGTCTATATGCCTTTTTGTGTTTCTTTGTTACATATTTGTTTGTTTTTATAGTGATTGGGATTATAACACACTGTTGACTGTTGTATCCCTATTTTGACCTTTTATGTCTGTTTGTTTTTGTTCACACATCGTTGTCAATATAAAGGAATTTTATCTGACTGTCATACATGTGAGAGGTTTAGCTAGTTATAACACCTAATTTAATCCACCAAAATGACTGTACCAAGTCAGAAATATGACAGTCGTTATCCAAAGCACATCAGGGACTTTCCATTTTGAATTTTCCTCGGAGTTTGGTATTTTTGTGATTTTACTTTTTTCGAAGAAAGTAGAAAAATATCACCTGCTGTGATTTCTTTTGTAGCCCTCTATGTTTTAAAGTTCCAAAGTCCTGAATATGGATGAAGTCATTGCCATCGGACGTATATATGGATGAAGTAATTGCCATCGGACGTTAATATGGTTGAAGTAATTGCCATCAGACGTTAATATGGATGAAGTAATTGCCATCGGACGTTAATATGGATGAAGTAATTGCCATCAGACGTTAAGCAAACAACAATCAATCAATTAGATCCAAATTAATAAAGTTTCGCCTTATGCTTCCGTTTCATTTGATTTTAAATTTTTGATTAACTGTTGACAAAATTACTCCCCGTCATACTCTCTTCATTGTTTAGAACGTAAATTTATCCTATATGTATTTCCTTTTATGAGATATTTACGAACTTATTTGTCGCTTTATTTTAAATTTTATTTTTATTCACGCTAGAAAATGTTTCATGATTATCCATTGTAATTATACAAATGTTTCATTAGGCTTCATGGCTTTCTTTTCCGTAGACACTTCCGCATGACTACGTCCGCCTGAAACAAATGAGTCCCGGATATTATGGTTTTGTGTTCCATTTTGTTGAGAGTCTGCTAAAGTGTTTGATTGCAAATTCATTTGATATCTGTTTCCGGTTCTATGTGTTAGTCCCGAACCGTTTACAGAAGACGATCTTGAGTTTCCAATACTGTGTAATGACGCAGCCGATGATCGATATGAACCTGTTTCACTTCCGGTTCTCTGTATGCGATACTGTTCGTTTATCTTCATGTTGAACTCTTCCCAGACATACCGAACGATATCTTGCGTGATTGCGCTTCCGGTATTATTGGACAACATTTGCAAAAGAAATATTCCATCGAATTTTAAATGGCCGTATATAAAAAGCTTCACCTTTTTATCAAGGTTACCAGTTTTCTCGTCATGCACATCTATATCGTTCAACAATAAATATTTGATAATAAAATTTTCCCTTGATCGCGAAGTTAAAGCCATGATTAATGTGAATGCGAAGTTCAGAAAGGTTACAACCAAAATAAATGTCAACCAAAACCACAGTGCGATGAAAACCTTTTCGTTGTATAGATTGATAGGAAGAACACATTGTAGTGTGTAACGCTGAACATTTGTCAACTGCCGCAAATCAAAATCGCACAGCGTCACCCTTGGAAATCTTTTATGATTTAAAGCCCAATCCTTTCCCGCAAAAAACTTTTCCATAACGTCATATCCATAAATATAGAAATCGTCTGCTAAGAATTCATTCAGAAGTATCAATTGGCCCGCAACATTAACCAAGTACAAAAATCGTACCAATATCAAGAGCGTCATTAGGAAATTCCCATGATGTCTTCCAACTCCGAAGTCGAACAGTTTGTTTATTCGTTTTCTAGTTTCTTTTAGCTGTGCACCTTTATTTGCATCAGAACACCAAATACTGATATATTTCCCCAGTGATTGTAAAACTTTTTGGCGTTCAACTTCCATTTCATATCCTGGAGGGAAAAAATCCGTCTGATCCATGGGAGGTTGTCCGGCATTTGCTAAATTTATTTGATGCGTTCTTCGTGCAGCAAAGAACATTTCTGTCTGTGTGTCTTTTGCCGTCGTCATAAATTTCTTGATTCCAACGCCACATTTTTGAGACAAATACTTCCAAATCGCCCTCGGTACTTTAAACAAAAATGCCATAACCAAAAATATTAATGGTGTCCATTGATAATAATATATCTTGTTGGCTTGTCGTATCTCGTAACTCATCGGGATAGGTTTGCTCATAGGGATGTAATACGTATTAGAAATCCAACAAATATAATTTACATATTTTACCCATACATCCACATCATTAAAATTTGCATTTTCCTCGTAATCTTTATTAAATTCTGTAGGACACCAACATTCTATAGGTGTGCCTACCAGTTCTGGCGTTCCTATGACAACGACAAACATAAACAACATCATACCAGTATAATAATGGTTGACTCGGTCAATCAAGTTGTCATCGTACACAACTCTGTTCTGGTAACTGGCTCCAAATACTTCGAGGGTTTCGTCCAATCTAGAAAAAAATAAAAACGATGTAAATAAATTGCTTTGTTCGTGAGTACACTGAAAATTTAAATTAATCACTATGACTATTCAGTTAGTCAAATATTAGCCGAAAGGTAGTCAACAGCATATATGACTACCCATAAAGTCATTGTGACTACCTACACGGTCAATTTGACTATGTTAGTGGTCACAGCACCACGTGGTGTACAGTATCGGTTTTCACGCGCACTCTTTCGCGTTCCCTTTGTTGCCTAGATCGTGTAGATGTAAACAAACCAGGAGGCACGAAACTGTTATTTTGTCAATTAAACCAATTGTTTAAAGTAAGTATCATGTATATTTGTTTTAATTTAAACTTACAAAAATTAAATTTAAGAAAGTGTAATGAATGTAATATCGACACATGTTGACGTAATGACAATAAAAAAGGGGGAGATATGTATACGGGATATCAATTTTGATACACATACAGCGTATTGTCGATTGAAAAGAGTATTTAGCGATATCTTTTTTTCACCTGACCAAAAGCTGTTAAAAATAAACACTGCAATCGATATTCACAACAATAAATAAAAAAAAAACGCTCAGGGTGGCTGTCAAGATCCTGGTGCTTACATTACAATGCTGTGATATAGGATGGGTAGCTGTCAAGATCCTGCTGCTTACATTACAATGGTGTGGTATAAGATGTGTGGCTGTCAAGACCCTGGTGCTTACATTACAATGTTGTGTTATTAGATGGGTGGCTGTCAAGATCCCGGTGCTTACATTACAATGTTGTGTTATAAGATGGGTGGCTGTCAAGATCCCGGTGCTTACATTACAATGTTGTGTTATAAGATGGGTGGCTATCAAGATCCCGGTGCTTACATCACAATGTTGTGGTATAAGATGGGTGGTTGTCAAGATCCCGGTGCTTACATTACAATGTTGTGTTATAAGATGGGTGGCTATCAAGATCCCGGTGCTTACATCACAATGTTGTGGTATAAGATGGGTGGCTGTCAAGATCCCGGTGCTTACATTACAATGTTGTGGTATAAGATGGGTGGCTGTCAAGATCCCGGTGCTAACATTACAATGTTGTGATATAGGATGGGTGGCTGACAAGATCCAGGTGCTTACATTACAATGTTGTGATATAGAATGGGTGGCTGTCAAGATCCCGGTGCTTACATTACAAAATAATGGTATAAGATGAGTGACTAAATCACTAGATCAAAGATTTTAAAATTTGTTTTTTTCTTTTAACTTTTAACATGACTAATATACTTATTTATTGTTATATTTTAGCTTCTAAAAGGATATAATTATATTTTTCAGCAAATGAAGACATTGCTATTTGTATGAACACAGCTGAGAGATTTTTGGCCAGAGAGAATATTACACTGACACAGAGTTGATACCGACAAAATATCTTAAATAAACACTTCAAATTCTGACATACTGAAAATGTATAAAATATATATTTAAGTTGGGATATCATAATGTATGTAAAAATGAGTTTATAATAAATATATTTTCTTTATTTGATTTTTAGACTTCAATATATGTCACTGAGTAATGGTAACACATGGAAACTTAAGATATAGGAAGGTTTTGAACATTGAGCACTTTGTGGTCCTATACTGTTGTCATTGTTAGTATTGCTGCTGTGGTATTTTTAATGATATTATATTCCAGATGTATTTGTCAATCCTATGGAAAAGAAACAACATAAAGTAGAATAACAGAAGAAATGAAACATAAAAGTACAAAACGGATAGAAACACACACAAAGTAAAATGGTAGAACAAAAAACACAACACAAATTAAAATGACAGTCTAACAGTCTATTGGTCGTGACTATTCACAGTAATCATGTTGACTAACCAACATGGTCACTTTCGACCATTTCAAATAAGTCATATTGACTGCATTCAATTGTCAAACTGACAAATGTGCATAGTCAATTGAAAAATCCAATTCGTCAAAACGAGTATAACATATAGTCATTTTGACTTCCTAACATAGTCATAATTACCACCCTACTCAGTCAAATGTGACTAACCATCTAGTCAAACGACTAAGAGCATAGTCATAATGATTAAAGTGCATTGTCATCTAGAGGACAGTCAAAATGACCAATTAAAATGTCAAATTGACTAATTTAGGTTTTCAGTGTACATGAATTTTTCGCGAATGAATTACCTTTTTGTTTTTCGTATCTGAGTATGTATTATACTGGTTTCCTGTTATATGTTTTGTTCTGATAGATATTTTGACCACTACAGGACGTTTGTGCTTTTTATAGGTCATTTCCGCCTCAATTCTTATGATAATTCGCGCATTTTCCTACAGAACATTTGCGCGTTATCAAAATGACTTCCTGTAAGCTGGAAAAAATTTATGTTCCCATCTTTCTTCTTTACATCATCATGTACAATTTGTATTCCTTTGGGGGTCCGGGGTTGGACCCCTTGACGATCAATGCATTTGAATGGGGACATATAGTTGCCCTTTATCCGGGGTTAGGATCCCCCCTTTATAAATGGCTGGATCCGCCCTGAAAACACAAGCAAAGTGGTGAAGGATTCAGTCGTCGGATATCTCATTCAAATACAAATTGTACATGATGTAAGATTTTTGGTGAAAAGAGTCGCCACTGTTTTTTTTTTAAATTTACATGTAGTTTTATTTGATAAAAGTTGATGTCCTCATAAAACCAGCGACTCTTTTCACCAAAAAATCTTAAGAATTAAAATATTCGTAAGTCATTCACATTTCAGTATAACTTACGATAAATTTTAATCGTAAGATTTTTTGTGAAAAGAGTCGCATGACTCTATCTAGTCAACATGAACTGAAAACGAAAAAAAAAACATTAATTGCGTGTGTCCGATCGAACCGTTTTTATCTAGATTTACCTTCATCAGCCATGCTCAACCCCAAACACTTGAAAGTCTTAGGTGTACAAACAAATATGTACAAACAGCCCGGCGTTGGTTTAAAAAAAGCATTTTTTGGAATCCCCAAATTGCCTAGATAACAATAGATTTCCGCGTACTTTCTGGACAGCCAGTATAATGAATTCGATAGGAGTGTAGTTTCCGTATTTAATTCGATGACTAGGACAAATATAAGTTATGTGACGGGATTGGCTTCCCTTGGTACATGTTGAAGATACTTAATCAGCATTAAGCGGTTGAGATAGGGAAGTACTTGTTTAGCTCAGTCGGTTAGAGTGCTGCCTTGTAAGAAGATGTCCGGGGTTCGAGTTCTGGTGGAGACAATGTGATTTCTTCGCAAGAATCATGAATGCTCTCCGGTTACAGTTAATTTTATTTTGCGTAATGATTACAAAATATTTTATAGGTACAAGCTCAAATGTCACATCATTACATGTGTATCAAAGTTTAGAGTGCAAATATCAATAGTGCTTGGATCGCAAATGCCCTTTCTTGTTACACATAAAAATAAAAGTGCATACGTCCTGTGTCCATCATGACAACAAAGATGACTCAAATACCCGTATCAGTTGCAAGGGAGATAACTATCCTAGTGGTAGTATATAAAATAAAGTCTAGATCAGTACGTAACTTTGTTAAATGCTAAATTCTAAGTCATAAGTCTTTGAATTTGATACATAAATTATATCTAAATTCAAGATTGATGTCATATTAACAAAAAACAGTGAAAATGAAATGTCTCCTGATAATTTACCTAGTGAAATGTCTCTTGTTATTTTACATGTGAAAGGTCTCCTAATAATTTAACTTGTGAAATGTCTCCTGGTTAATTCAAGTACTTAAATGTCTCCCGATTATTAAACTATAGGAAATTCTCCCGATATTTGAAATAGAAAAACCACTCGTATACTTTTACTATTAAAATGTATCCTGAAATTTGAACTAGTGAAATGACTCCTGATAGTGTCTCTGACCGTTGAAATGTCTCCTGATGATTAAACTAGTGAAATGTCTTTTGATACTTTAACTAGATTGAAGTAAAATGTATCGGGATAATAAAACTAGTGAAATCTCTCCTTAAAATAAGACTAGTGAAAGGTGTCTTGATAACTAACATGGTGGAGATTTGTTTCCCCCTTTCTCAATAGATAAATGATCGGTGCCTAAATAGACAGTAAATTTACTTAGTAAAAGAATATTACTTACAAAGTAAAGTACGGCATCCTGATCAAAAGTTAGTTAAAAAATGGAGAAAATATAAACTACAGTAAATCTATATCACTTTAAACAATGAAAGTACGATCAGGTTTGTTAAATCTTTTGTTTATCAATAATATAGTTTATTGAATTGGAAGATTAACTCTATGTCCTCAGAACTTTGATTCAATATTCTATATACATAAAACTTTTATCATAATATACAAAGAAAAATATAAGAACGTTTGTATTCTTGACACAGTTTCCGAATCGACTTAAATAGAGCTACTTCTTTCACATAAATAAAATCCTTTGGTTGTCTTTGATTCAATATTCTATATATATATAAAACTTTTATCATTATATACAAAGAAAAATATATGTACGTTTGTATTCCTGACACAGTTTCGACTTTGACAGACCTACTTTTGGCACATAAATAAAAGTTTTTAGTCGTCTATTATTCAATATTCTATATACATAAAACTTTTACAATGATTTATAAAAATAATATATATAAAAAATTGTATTCTTGACACAGTTTTGACTTAAACAGACCTTCTTTTTTCACATTGATTAAAGTTATTAGATGGGAATGTAAATAAAAACTCAATATTTGTAAAATGGGAAACAGAAAAAAATATATTGTTATTCGAGTATCATTCAAAAGAATGCAAGCATAGGTTGAGAGAATGTATTTTACAAAAGTTAAGTAAAAATAGTTTTATTCTAAGCCAATATGAAATATGAGTCACTGAACAAACAAATAAGGTCCTTCATTAGTAATACACCATGCTTGTGAATGAAATCATTAGATTTAAGATTTACATCGATACAAAAACCCAGTACACTAATTCACAGAAAAAAATCCAACAGAATTTTAAAATGATAATAGAGTTAGATCGAGGGAACAAAACTTTTTCACTGATAAATAAGAAAAACAAACTAATTCTAAAATACATATGCTAATATAAAGGGCAAAAACTGAAAATTTCTCTGTCAATTACGTAGGAACAGACTGCAAAGTAGGGGGTGGGGATTTCTGACGATGACAAGCGAACAAAAACTGTCTAACTTCTATTTGTCTAGAAGTTACTACATAGAACATATTATTTAAGATAATGCCAGCTTCTTTTCATTTTTCCTAAGTAGCTTTTGTGTCAAGTCTGTCTCATATGAATAAAGGAACAAGTCAGAAAGAAGAGGAGCAGAGATGGTTCCCACGTAAATGCCGATTTTTTGTTGAAAAACACGTCCTCCAAACGTAAGAAATATATGTTGTCAATCGAGAAATCAAACCTCTTGATTATGTCAGTTTCAAATTCTTTAAGCAGAGTGGTTTTTTTTTACAAAGTATGATTTCTCAATATTTTTATCTACGCTTGTCTTTTTGTGAAACAAAGTAAAGAACAATTCTTTCAATTTGTGTTTTAAGTTTGAAATGAGGAATACTCGTGTAAAGTGTAGAAAAGTCAAAGGAAGATGAAGTTCTTCATCTTTGGTTGAAATGTCAATGGAACATATAACAGAGCTATGGTTATTTAGGATTTACTCTTTTCTAAGTGTCGTGGGGAAATTTGTTTAGTTTCTAAGTTTGTCAATATCTGATTCCTTTATCAAGCAGCTAGTTGATGTAAGATAAAATGGGATTTTCACACAAAATCGATATCGCTGTTTTGCGCTTTATCTGGGGGGATAACAACATATTCGTCATTAAGATAGCACATGTGCTTGGCAACATTTGAATCTTTAAAGATTGATATATCATGTGTATTCAAAGATCCGTTCGGTTTTTCAAAATTTGAGTTTGTATCGGCAACGAACTCACTGCCCATTTGGAAAGATTTTCTGCATCTCTTCTTTTTTACGTTTATAGATATAAGAAGATGTGGTATAAGTGCCAATGAGACAACTCTCCATCCAAGTCTCAATTTGTAAAAGTAAACCATTATAGGTCAAAGTACGGTCTTCAACACGGAGCCTTGGCTCACACCGATGACTTAGGACAGGTGCAAACATGGCCGTTAAACCCTTATTTATAATGATATGAAAATATTTGGGCATCACAGACTAACATTCCAGTGGTAATCAATCACCAATCTCGTTATATTATAGTGAAAAAGGCGTTTCATAAGAATCAACACTTTTGATTGTCTAATAATATTCGCGAGGCATTCCAAAATTAAATCAAAATTAACATTCACGACTGCACCGATGGATGAGTTTGTTTGATTGTTTGATTGTTTGTTTGTTTGATTGTTTGATTGATTATTTTTTTATTTTATATCCAGTGGCAAATATTGCATTCATAGATGTAAGCAATCTCCGGCGCAGAGATCATATCCGTTCCGTTCAATACTTCGTAACACTACACTCAATATTAAGTAGCCTGGCATCCTGACCCAATCTAATACTTCGTCGATAGGGCCAGGCGTAATACAATCCGAGTGACCAACTATCAGCGCTGAACAGGACTGAATTACTGCGCATGTGCATGTTCTATAAACGAGGAATATATCGATCGGATCGTTAATTAACAGTTAATTCACGATGTAAATCAATAAAGTTTGAATTATATATGCTAATTTTTTCGAAATTTGCATTTCAAATGAAATGAAAAAATAATTTTCAATAAATTCTTGACAATATAAATATTTCCCGCCATCAACGATTTGTATAGTGAGAAGGATTGGAATCTCGTGGACTATTGAATTGCCTGTATTGGAAGCAAGTTAACTCGTACCATTGTAAACTCGTACCACGTAAACTCGTACCAAAAAAGTTAACTCGTACCAACGTAAACTCGTACCACTGGGAAGTCGTACCAATCAGAATTCGTACCACTGCAAACTCGTACCATTAAAAATATATTCAAAAATACGAATGTTTTATGATTTTATTTGGGTAAACTTAATAAAAAAAGTTGAATTACTTGAATTTTATACTAGATTTTAATGAAAACTTAGACAAAAATACGAATGTTTTATGATTATTTTTTTAAGCTGTATACAAAAAATTAAAATATCTTTGAATTTTATACCAGATTTTAATGAAAACTTAGACAAAAATACGATTGTAATTTCTTAATCACCATGCTAATTAATATATTAAATTCTTTTGAATGTGTGATTTTCGGTAGATTATTAACTGTATTGAAATAAGCTGAGTATGATGAGATTTTGCGAGATTTACCGTGATGCATCTCGTTTGTCGTTTTTCGTCCACCATTACAAGTTGAATTTTTGTCATTTCCAGATAAACTCGGCGTTTTGTAAGTATAATATAACAAAATTACATGATGTGATACTTTTAAGTGTAAGTTTATGACAGTTCTGATTGAAAAAAATGTTTATATCTTTACAAAACACATTATCTGCAGCTAAATTTACTATGCATTTTTATCTGTTGGTCATCGTAATAATCCCACCCAAATAGGCGGCCCAAACCACAACTTTAATCTCAATCTCCTCCTTCATAATAAGGATTTGTGTTGAGAAACTTGAATTATATGAAATAAATGTGTGTGGTGCGTGCATATTATAAACTATATAGTGTAAGGAGCTTTCGTTTTTGTTATTTTAATGGTTATTTCAGACCAACCGTCAAAAATCGTCCCGCGTTAGTGCAAAAAAAAGGTGGCCTGATAAAATATCAATAAAGTGCCACAATTGGTCGATTTCAACAAAAAAACGTAATAATATCAATTTATTATAGTTTATTTGTTGTACTTTCTAAAACATTTGACTTGCAAAATGATAACGTGTGATATTATCATATTTTTAAAATACCGCTACGGTTACTAGATGCATCCTTCTTCTTTCGTAATTCCCTCCTGTTTAGGAGCACTCGGATGAGACCGATAAATTTAACAGCATCTGTACATTAAAACACAATAAATCCTCTGTAAAATATGAATGAACAGTATCCTCCACCGTAATAACCAGTGTCTATACAACAAGTCGTGAGTATATATAAGCATTAATATAGGGACTTTAAAAGTAATGTAATGTAAAAATGGCAAGAGACAATAATAAATTACATGTTCGTAATGCTTGAGAGTCATAATTTTAAGTAAGTGTTTTTAAATTCAGTATTAACATCAGAAGCATGACTAACTAGGATGTTTAGTAATATTATTTTAATAGGCTTAACGTTAGTTTAAAATGCCAAGAGATAATATAATTAGCATGTTCGTTTAGCGTGGGAATCATAATTATCAAGGTAAATGTTCTTATAAGAGGGGGGGCAAGGGGTTTAACTGTTATGCTGTTTTGGGGTAAGTTAATTCTTTGTTATCTGTTATTCTGAAAATGTATTTGCTGTTAGCTGTTATTGTCTTATTCCTTGTTAGCTGTTATAGGACTATTATTTTTTTTGTTATCTGTTATTGTGAGTATGTATTTCCTGTTAACTGTTATTGAAAATTGGAATGTTTGACAGCCAATCTGACTTGGATGGAGAGTTGTCTCATTGGCACTCATACCACATCTTCATATAACTATTGGGGTCTTTCCACTGATAATATGGTGGTCCTGTATTTGCAGAAGGATTTCAGTAACATACATCACATCAATGAATTCAAATCGGCACCTGGTCAAATCAGCACCTAGTCAATTTGGCACCTGGTTAAATCGGCACCCGATGAAGTAATTTCGGCACCCATGTTACATATGTTTAATATATTTTTCAGTATTTTGAACAAAAATATTAAAATAAAGAAGGGGTTATCCAAATATTGACTCATTTACATTTTTGGGGGTTTCTGTATGTAGTTTTTCGTTCAATTTAATGTGTATTTAAGGTATTGGATTTTTTTTATGCATGCATTTTGAATGACTGTTGGTTTAATGCTGTTTAAAGTTTCCTGAAAAAACACCTTAATTGCTAACAATTTTCCATGCGAGTTTGACGGCCGGGGACATTTGCGCTTTTACATAGGACGTTTGCTCTTTTTTAAATGGACATTTGCGCTTCAATTCATAGGACATTTGCGCTTTTTATAAAAGGACATTTACGCTTTTACAATATTTAAGATATAGAGTTAGAGCTGATGAAGTTTTCTATAATTTTGATATAATTTGTCCCAAAAGTAGGACAACAGACTGTAAACATATTATTGAGAAAGCGCAGGAGGGATTTTTTTCATTTTCATTTATTGTCTAAAAGAAGTGCACTACGAAATAACTGTGTTCTCGGACCTTATGTTGTACTGTTACACCACTGTCCCATGTTAGGGGAGGGTTGGGCGCCAACTAACATGTTTAACCCCGCCACATTCCGTATGTGCCTGTCCCAGATAGAGGGGATCGCCTGTATCCCTGCACTATTAACGTTCATCAAGCGTCTTAGTGATCGTTATTGTGCAGGATAAACTAGAAATAATATTTGTTCTGTAGGTACTTATTCACAATTCCCTAATGACAGCAATGCTGACTGTCAATTATGAGAATTCAATTTGCCGAATAATTCGTGCAATGTAGCATCATAGTTTTCCAACCACTCGCTCAACATGGGAACGGAAGTGACGATGCCCCTAAACGCACGAATGATATTCACTAAAACCAAAGTTTTTGACGGAAATGCATCGAACTCGAAAGTTGTCTATTGGGCCGTTAGTTTTCTCGTTTGATTCTTGTTTTACATCTGTCATTTCAGGGCCTTGTATAGCTTACTATGCGGTATGGGTTTGCTCATTGTTGAAGGCCGCATGATAAGCTATATTTGTAAATTTCTTTATCATTTGTTCTCTTCTTGAGAGTTGTCTCATTGGCAATCATACCACTTCTCCTTTTATACTTACTTACAAAATACAAAAATAGTTATGTATCAGTGAATAGCGGCTTTTGGAATTACACAACACCTTTTGCTTTTAGCATTTACATTTAGAAGTGCTACTCCCCCTCTTTACATTTACATGAAAGAGAACCCTGACCACCAGTTTTCTTAAAGCTTTTTAACTGCTTCACATACATTACATAGCGAAAGTTGAAGTTCAGAAACTGTTGCTGCAAACAGAGATGTGTTATTTTAATGTTGGATTGTTTATTTTGAAGATTGTTTGCTTTGTAAATATGTTGTGTTTGTCACAGATCATGTTTTTGATTTATATGGCAATAAAGTATTTGATTTGATTTAGCAACTTCAATTTAATTTCTCGACAATTATCCTTTTAAAAATCCTACAGCTGTTCCAATATGGTACCCAAATTCTCCATATTAAATAATTTCACAAGGAAGATACATGATTTATGTTTCACTTGGTGTAATCCAAATTGTCACTCGGGCCAATTTATATTATATTATCAGAATAGACACTTGAGCCAATTTCTATTATATTATCAGAATTATTTGTACATTTAACTGGCATGCATGTATCAACTACATTTCCTGTGTTCATCTGGGTATTTTGTATTTTATAACTAAGGTTTATTATGTGGTCATTGAATAAAAGTTCTATAGTGTTTTTATAACAAAATCCATACTATAAATTGCTTTTCTGAAAAGAACTTCTAAAATCAAATTAATATAAGGTGTCACTGGCTTCATTTTCTTGAAAAATTAGAAAACAATACCAAACCACAAAAATTGAATGCCCTTGATTTAAAAATATTCCTTTAACAAAATAGAAACTTGTAATTTTCTTAGTAAAATTCAACATCATCCATACTATAAATTATTGTACAAGTTTTAAGTGAATTTAAGTCGAAATTTGTACTAATTGTACATTGTATATTTTTGGTGCAAATCATAATTTGTACAAAATTATAACTTGTACACAACATATATCAAAGGTGTTTATGTTAAGGTCGTATGGACATAGGCCTGTACTCATCAGGTATCCATGTGTCCCTTTTTCTTGATTATTAAGAATTGTTCGAATGTGAATTTGAATTTTACGTATATATGGGGATAATATTCCTTGTATCCCCATGCGTACATATTAAATTCATATCAATTATTCATTTAACAAAAAGGAAAACATATGGCAAGGGAATCCTGATGATGATCATAATTAAAATGTATATACAGGTCTCTGTTAAGACCTTACTAGGTCCAAACAACTAGTTATATATAATAAGATATCATATACTGGATTGGTCCTGAACCGTACTGATTTTAAAATTTCATTTACTGTTATCTGTTATTGTCCCTTTTCAATTCCTTGTTATCTGTTTTAAGCCAAATCAATTTACTGTTTTGCTGTTATTGGAACCCCCATTGCCCCCCTCTTATAAGATCAAATTTATAAAATCTGAAATCATGACTTTGATGTTTTAGTAGTATTATTTTGATTGGTTTAATATTGTTCATATGGAGTACTACTTTTAAGATTCAAGATATGAGACTGACTTGACCATACACAGAGATATACCCCCTAAATCCAAAAGTCGTTATTATGGGCGGGACCAAATTAACATAAATAAACTTCCTGTAATCCCTCGAACGTGATGAAAAATGTTTAGAAAACATAGTTTGCATCTGTCATTCATTTCATTGACATTTACACCAAAAGGTATTGTTTTTTCCATTAGAATTGATATGAAAATGTACTGGGAAATTCCTTTATGCCTTCAAGGGTTTACAGAACCCTGCTTCATCACCACATCAACTGAGTATATCATACAATCATACTACACATAGGTCATAGCATATTTTGGCAGTAGTATAAAGTGAAAATAGAGGGACACTATTATTTTACAAGTTAAAGGCGTGTTCTTACTATAATATTTATATTAAGACTGTCTATCTCTCCAATCTTTTGGTATACCTCAGGCCTGTAACAAAGGTAACAGGAGATAGTTACATTTGTACTTGTGTTATAGTATTTTATATGTGCTTAAAAGTGTGGGGGATAAGGGTACGATTTCAGTCCGACTAATTCAGTTAATGCAATAAAAAAAATATATATTGCCGTCTTCAGGATAAATCACAAGCGCTCGTCCCAGGCCTGTACAATTTTTCTGAGGCTTAACCCGCCCAAATGAATAAAAAGAAATTTTATGAAAGACTAATTTTCAGGCTTTGTTGTCAAAACGTGTTCCACGATACACAAAATCTCTTAACACTCATAAATAAAAACCAAAAAGAAAAGAACGGTCCATGCACATGTATGGAGAATTTGAAAGTAAAATTAGGCACTTCATCAAGGAGCAGTTATAAAATCTCATCTCACTACTAAAACTCTTCATATTGTCAGGACTCTTGGGTATCTGGGTTCATCATTTGAAATATAAAGAAATACCAAAATAGTCAAAAATTTTATGTTGTCAGATCATGGTCAAACATTTGATATTCTTGGGATGGCTACCTGTCTAGAGGTACATAATTAATCCTAGTTACCCCAATACAATCAACCGGTTGTGTACTTGTATAGGATGCATAATGTGCCAATGCAGACTTTAAAATTCTAAACTTTTTCTGACCAGACTCAATATTCTACATAAATTCATGTCTTGTATTTTATTATATTTGTGATGTATTATGAACTGTGTTATTTTGTTAATGTTCATGTATACCATCAACCCCATGATAACTGGATTAATTTCAATAAAATACATATCCCAGCATTATTACAGTGAACATGTAAATTACATCTGTTTAAACAGTAACAGATTATACATACATGTAACCAAGCAGTGACCAGTGCCCAATTATTCGTTTTTAAATTACTGCAAAATTCTCCAAATCTTATTTGATAAAACATAATTATTTTGCTTTTATATATGCACAGCTAGGAGAGTAGCCTGTGTATAATTGTTTAACATCATATCTGCATCAAGTTTTTTACTTTCAGATGTAAAAGATATTTTGTGTTTTAATAGTACATCTCTCTGAAGACAATAGTTGGTTATGGCTGTGGATAATAATCAGGTAACTACAGTACATTATTAAATATATATAATAATACTGATACCAGAATTACTTTTAAATCATTATTTTCACAATTTACGCAAGAATCATACCAGTGTGCCACATCTCTTAATATTCTGTACAGAAATTCCTAGTGGAATTCTAGCCAGCTTTGACAGCTTTCAGCACTAGTACTAGTACTGCCACAAAATGTAATTTTTAGATTCTTATTCGTTTTTAATTTGTAGTAGGCAGGTGTATTTTGTTTTACATGTAATGTTTTATTTTTTTTTGCTTGGAAATTAAATGGATTAAATTATAATTATTCAGGGAAACCCTAATTATATTTTAGTCTTACATGACTTACAAAAAAAAAAATGTTTGCTATTTTCAGGATACCAAAGTTAAAGAAAGGAGACATGTTTCATTGTAGTGAAAGTGCAAGAAATTACACCATATTCTGACTTACAAAATGATCACTCATACTGTATGCAATACAGGGAAAGGCATCAAACCAAGCCTCTAGAAGACATACATTTGTAGGATGTATTTTCTATGAAGTACACGTCGCAGAGGATACTTTATATACCAAAAAATCAAATACAAATTGTGTCAGCTCCTTTGACAAACTTAAGACGGAAGTTAACCAGAGTATGAAATCACTATTATCAATATGTAAAATCCAACCAGTGACTATATATTTATTCAAATAGTGTCATGAATGGAATTTAAAAAGGACATGGAAAATTAACATGTTTTAATATTGCTTTGTGTGTGTGAATAAAATTTGTCAGCAAGAACAAACTTCTTTTATTACAAGACATCCAGAATACATGATGTCTTCATAGCAGGTATCAACATTTCTGTGGTTGGGTGTTCCCAGATAGTTTAGTTTGTAACAATGTTCCATTTTTTGGTCTTTCATGCTTGGTTCATAAGGAATGTAAAATAATATTTCATGTGGGTATAAAAGTAAGGAGATGTGGTACGATTGCTATTAAGACAACTATCAGGAGATCAAAGGACAAGGATGTAAACAAAGACAGGTCAGTGTTCATCAAGATAGGTTTTCTAGATAGGTACGTTTTTGAAAGTTGATAACCAATTGATTTATTGGGTCAATGGAATGAGGGTGGGGTGATGTGGGAATGAATATTTTAGCTTGGTGAGAATTAGTAGAAGAAAAAATGTTGCCTGTTCAAGATGAAAATGAATAAGCTGCTACATTTCTGCCTCACATTACGCATGAAAAATTATGAAAAAAAGTGAAAATGAAACTATGCGACATAAACAATCTGAGCAACAGATAAAAATGAAATAATATTGACTATTTGTGAATAATCTGTCCAAGAGAAATCCTCCTGCCTTACCCCCTAAAAATGAAATGATTGTCCACTTATATATTGCTCTTAATGCTTATAAAAAAAATGTCAAATATTAACCAATATAATACAAGGAGATGTATGAATGCCAATGAGACAACTATACATAAAATTCAAATGAAGTGGATGTAAGCAATTATAGGCAACTGTACAGCCTTCAACAATGAGAAAAACCCATATGGTATAGTTGGCTCTACAAGGCCACAATGTGAAAAATGTGAAACAAATTATGAGTAGGGTGTATGACATAATAAGCAGATAACCCAATCCTTCTCACTATACAAATCCTTGCCGCCATGTGTCAAGAAATGACGCTATCCCACGATGCATCATTCTAACATCCAATGGACGAAAACATGTCGTTGTATTCCGCCTGGCTCTACTGTCGAGCAGTGAGCCAGGATCCCAGGCTAAATATTAAGTGCAGTATTGCGGAGCATGTGTGGAACGGATATGAACTCTGCGCCGGAGATTGAGATATAAGAAGATGTACAGGACAAGGACAAACAAATAATTAATACAATATGTATGTCCTGTACTAGGGTGCGATCGAAAATCTGACATGGTATATCGGAAAGGGACAGAAATTTAGTCTTACAACAGTACACCTACAGACCCATCAGCCTTGTTCTTTTGCATACAGGGATCGTGGTGAGGCTTTAATAAGCATGGAAAGTTGTAAATGCATCAATATGTCACACATTATTTTGGTACTTAATTTTCGTTTCAAACTGTCTTATTATATCGATTTCTATTGTGTAAATTTCGTATGCAGCATGCATATTTTATTTATTCAATTCAGGGGCGGATCCAGCCATTTATAAAAGGGGGGTTCCCAACCCAGGATAAAGGGGGTTCCAACTATATGTCCCCATTCAAATGCATTGATCGTCAAGAAAAAGGGGTTTCAACCCCGGAACCCCTCTGGATCCGCCACTGCAATTGTAACGATCTCGAAATTCGCTATGACTTTAAATGTCTGAAATATTTGTTAACATCTGAAACATGTAAGATTATAGATTTATATTTGTCAATAACCTTTTAAACTCTAAGCTTATGCAAACATCTTACAAGTTCGTTATGCAACTTTTATTCGGTCATATCAAATACACACATAATTCAATTGATTGATGGATTGATCACCTATCGTAATTCTCTTTGATGAATTAAATCACTTAATTATATAATTTATGTTTACAACATGACCCCAACAAACTGTGTTGTTATAGCAACTTTATTTGGTATTTAAAGAAAGATAAATTTAAATTCAAGGACTCCGTTTGGATATGCCAACGAGAGCACATGAACTGCGTTCGGATTTTCCATCGCAATCATATATATTGTTTTTGGTTTAACATAACTAATTTGTAACACTGATATTTTATATCTGGACTTTATTAAATGAATTTGGACTTTACCAATTTGTTTATGTTTATTGTATTGAACTGCCGACTTGTGTGTGAATAAAGAGCTAGTACCACGCATTGTGAATCGTTCCCAAAGACGGAATCCCACTCAAAGCCATTTGGCAATATTTATCTGGAAACGTACAAAATCATTCTTCATAAATACACTCTAAGCAATTACTATGCTTTCTATTTATTGAAAGCATTTTTCTGAGAAGACAAAGTTTCGCTTAACCACTGTAATAGGGTTAAATAACAGTCCCTCTGACATCTCTGGGTCTGATTATAGAAATTTCAATGATTTATTAAATTTTGAAGTGTGGTAGATTTTGAATGTGATATAATTTTTAGAAAAGAGGGGCGAAAGATACCAGAAGGACATTCAAACTCATGAATCGAAAAATAAACTGACAACACCATGGCTTAAAAAGAAAAAAGCACAGACAAACATTACCTAGTACACAAAACACAAGATAGAAAAATAAAGACTAAGCAACATGAACCCCACCAAAAACTGGGGGTGATCTCAGGTGCTCTAGAAGGGTAAGCTGGTACTGCTCGGCATGTTGCACCCGTCGTATTGCTCATGTCAGTATAAACCCGGTAACAAGTCGAATTCGGTAGGTCGCATTCGTGAAAAGGGGACGGGAAATGCATTCTCTTGTGAGTCTAAAGCTAACGGGTTGCCTCCATTACACAATTCTTGAAAATGTCATGTATAGATAGAAAATGTCATGTATAGATATGTAGATATTTACCTTCTTATGATTACATTCTTGTTCTATTAACAATCATACTTCATATGCTCATCTACTTATTAAACGTATATTTACATGTACTTACATTTTCATGCCCATTTTTATATCTCATATAAATATCGGTTTGTGATAATACTTATATTTAACATTTTATAATTTAGCTTCAATAGTTTTTTAAATATTTGTTTAATTTTTCCTACGTACAATACCCTTTCTATATACAAACATTATCTGTTTTCAAAACAACTTTTAATGTGTATACTTAATACCAGAAAAAGAGGTAATATTAATTCACGCACACAAAATAAGTCACGCACAATATCAAGGACAAATCACGAACATGAATATCGACAAGCCGCACACTGAAATGCATTATGTTGTGTTTAATAATAAAAGGAAACGTCAGTGAGACAGCATTCTAACCTTGTTTCATAGTTTCTTTTTACATTTGAATTTATTCAGGCTATGGATAATTGTAACATAAACAACATATCTATCCATCCCTATCATAGAGCATAGGCCTAGTTCTATTCCTGCACCATTGTACCGTTAATGCTAATTTATATATATGTATAATGATTGCCAATGAGATAACTAACCAGAGTCAAAAATACCTGGTTTTAAGAAACTACACAGGTTATTGTACTGCCTTTAATAATGAACAAAACCCATTTAACATTTATAAAAGGACCCGATTTGAAAAAATGTGAAACAATTCAAACGAGAAACCACTTTTGGTTTATAAAAAAACAACAAACGAAAAACAAATATGACAGACAGCAATGAACAACAACCCTTCGGGGTGGGGGAGGTGTGTCACTCCAATCCTGATATTGTGGTTTGAGCAGCTACCCTACCCTTTCATATATATTTTGAATAGCAAAATGCATATCCTATCATAAAGTTTGACTAAAAATATACGTTATAGTTTCATGAGTACGCTATCTGATGGATACTGAGATAATTTTATAGATTTGACAAATTTCTGATGCATTGACGACTGTGGTTTTGATGGCATCTGAGAAAAAAAATCGACATCTGATTAGTTTCAGAAACTTATTATTCAATCAGAAACCTTGTCATATATTTCATCTCAATTTCTCGGCCTTAAATTATATAAGGCCAAGCTTGAAATAATGACCTATTCCAGCGACTTATCCAAGTACCTCATTACATAGCAAGAACCACTGAATTACAGGCTCATTACTAGGGACAGACGCATACAGAATTTTGCAGAACATGTTTGTGAGCGCTCACACTTCCCCTAACCTGTTAGTTATCTCTACAAACGTTTGTATTAAAAGTGATATAGATAATATAACTACTTTACTACACATACATACACTTTTAAAGTCATATTTTTACGTTCTCCTTCCTGATGTGTTAATGGTGGATCATCTTTCTATACATATATATGTGCGACTTTAATTTTGGCATTTAACACTCAAATAATTATGTGTTAAAGTTTTTTCGTCATTTCCAAATATTTCTTTTATGGTTTTTAATCGAGGATATAATTGTTTTTTAATCTGTTATTGAAGTTCATTGTGTAGTTTTTTAAAAAACTAAACAAATAACCTCCTGTTTATTGTACAGTAGTCGCCAGAAATATTGGCAGTTTTTAAATAATAATTTAACAATATTATTAAATTATATGCTGACTGAAAGTTTTTCTCAGAAAATAATCCTGATCCATGAACGGCTAGCAATTAATTTGTGTACAAGGTCACTACAAATTAATTCATAGTTTTTCGAATTCGTTCGCTCCAAAATGTTATAAACCTAAATACGAATGTTACCGCCAATCCTTCCAGACTTTCTGAACTTTTGCTTCATTTTGAAGAAATCAACAATTTCATTTTTAAAATGCCCGCCTGTGAATTCACAGAAGAAAAATTGGTGTTAAAATTATTTCTAGCTTCTGAAATTAGAAGTTAAAAAAAATCGACTTTCCGCTCACCAAATTTCTAGTATCGTTTGTGTAATATTTAATTCGATTTTTTTTTTCGATCGCTCGCTCCAATATTTGTCCATAAAAGTCCGATTTACAAGTATTTAATTTGGAGTGGCCTTACAGGTACACATGTAATAAAATAAAGCTTTGAATGTATTTTAAATTCGATACAAGATAACGGTATACATTGATAGTTTCTATAAGGTAATTGACACCACAGTACCCTCCATGAGTAAACAAATATTGCACAACTATACGGTTATAAGATAGGAAAACATTTTGAGTGGAATATGAGAGAAAACATATTAGAGGAATATGAGAGAAAACATTTTGAGTGGAATATGAGAGAAAACATATTAGAGGAATATGACAGTGCACATTTTGAGTGGAATATGAGAGAAAACATATTAGAGGAAAATAAGAGAAAACATTTTGAGTGGAATATGAGAGAAAACATTTTCAGGGGAAAATGAGAGACATTGACACAGCTTATTGTGGTTTGAACTCTATGTACCTATACATAATCCCATAGTTTAGACGTTAGACAGTGTCCTTTTTCATATTCTTTTTTTGTTGCCAAAAGGTGGTGGTGGTATGTGTGTGTGTGTGTGGGGGCAAAACATATAGTTCGTCTCAAAAGTGGGCAGCGATTTATTGCACCCCTTGTCCCTAGCTCCTACGCCAGTGACAGATTTCCTCGTTGGAGTATACAAACGGCAATGAACTTGATTTGTGGTCGGAGCTGTCTTGTTGACTTACTTTCTCCTTTCATTTAATGTCAGAATAGCATAGGAGGTGATATGTAGTCAAGTAAACCATGAAAATTATGTCAATGTCAGGCGAACCCTATCAAATGCAGACAAGTAAAACATGAAAACGAGGTCAATGTCAGGCGAACCCTATTAAACGCAGACAAGTAACCATGAACATTAGGTCAATGTCAGGCGAACTCTATCAAACGTAGACAAGTAATCCATGAACATGAGGTCAATGTCAGGCGAACCCTCTCAAACGTAGACAAGTAAATCATGAACATGAGGTCAATGTCAGGCGAACCCTATCAAACGTAGACAAGTAAACCATGAACATGAGGTCAATGTCAGGCGAACTCAATCAAACGTAGACAAGTAAATCATGAACATGAGGTCAATGTCTGGCGAACTCTTTCAAACGTAGACAAGTAAACCATGAACATGAGGTCAATGTCTGGCGAACCCTATCAAACGTAGACAAGTAAACCATGAACATGAGGTCAATGTCAGGCGAACTCAATCAAACGTAGACAAGTAAATCATGAACATGAGGTCAATGTCTGGCGAACTCTTTCAAATGTAGACAGGTAAACCATGAACATGAGGTCAATGACAGGCGAACCCTATCAAACGTAGACAAAAACGAACATGTTAACTAATTTCAATTGCTTGAAGGAACTGAAATAGTCTGAAATTATTTTCTTGTTGTTGTCTTTTTCTTTTAATATAGACTGGTAACCTTTGCTTCATGAGTAATAATAAGCAATCATCATTTAGCACGACAGGGTCGACTCGATTAAACACGTTTAAAAGGAGCAACAAAAATGCACGGGAATTCATGTTCGACATCTGGTGTTGAAGGCAAATCTGCTTTTGTTGAAATTCACCACTTTTATAGACTCTCGACGATTTTAAGGTTGTCTGACATAATGTATAAATAGATATAAGAAGATGTGGTATGAGTGCCAATGAGACAACTCTCCATCCAAGTCAAAATTTATAAAAGTAAACCATTATAGGTCAAAGTACGGTCTTCAACACGGAGCCTTGGCTCACACCGAACAGTAAGCTATAAAGGGCCCCAAAAATTACTAGTGTAAAACCATTCAAACGGGAAAACCAACGGTCTAATCTATATAAAAAACGAGAAACGAGAAACACTTATGAACCACATCAACAAACGACAACTACTGAACATCAGATTCCTGACTTAGGACAGGTGCAAACAAATGCAGCGGGTTTAAACGTTTTAATGGTACCAAACCTTCACCCTTTTTCTGAAACAATAGTGTAACATCACAACATAGAAAGACACACTATAAAATATCAACTGAAATAGCTTAACTCAATCAAAGGACATATTAACACTATTGAACATACACTGAACAAATAAATTTGACCTATGACACAATGCAAATACAAAATAAATAAACTAAGGGAAGAATAATAAAAGTAACATGTTATATCGGTATGAAATGTTAAACAATTTAAGAAAAACAATATGCTCGAACAAAAATATCAGCCATTTGCAATAACTTAAAACACAGGTAAATAAAAATAATTTTGTTGTTAGGTATACGTGTACAGTTACAATAGAGAAAGGAAATATTTTTACAAAATAAATAATTTTGATGTTCATAGTACGAAGTGGACATTTATATTAGTACCAAACACTTATCAAAGCTTTTATATAGACCAGATTATAACCCTGAATAACATTAAATAACAAAAAAGCATCATAATTAGTATCAACAGGTCAAATAAACAAGAAAGTACGATTTGAGAGTACTCGCAGTTACTGACAGCTAGTTAAAAGCCAAAACAATTAATAATAAAAAATCATGCATCAGAGACTAAAATCAACTAAAACACATCCCAGGGATTTAGTATTTTAACGTCATGGACAGTCAAAGAAGACATGACTTGTGCAATGACTTATAAACACAGACTGTCCTGTACTAGATTGTTTTTGTATTTTTGTCATGGTCTTGTACTCCAAATCTCTTTTCATTAAAAAAATGTATTTTCATTGTCTATTGGTGAATATTCATATCATGAGGTAATTAACATGTACTTAGAACCTGGTGAATTACAAGAAGTACATTCAAAACTAAGCTTCTTCTTTGACATTTCAATATTGTGGGTGCATGGAATATATGGCTATAATTCAAGTTGTCTGCCTATCATGAAGAATATTCCAACACAATTTTTACACATACAGTAGTCTCGGTTGAGACCAAAGATTTAAATGTCCTATAAAAAATCATTAACACCTTTTAAAAATACATGTAAACATATTCTTCAAATTAAACCGATGTTGTGAATATAGCATAACATAATTGTACCCCAAAGTTTAACTAGTTTACATGGACTCATCAGAAAGAACTGTGCTGAGGGCGTACATTTTGGTAGTTAAGGATATAAATACACAACATTTGGTAGTTAAGGATATAAATACACAACATTTGGTATTTAAGGATATAATACACAACGTTGGGAATTGGGATGCTAAATTAGATTTAACCATGCACAACTCTAAGAGGGGAACTAAAAAAAAACTAGTTCAACCACCAATTTTGTCCATATAACGGAATACACGTGGGAGGTTTAGCTAGCTATAAAACCAGGTTTAACCCACAATTTTCTTCGGAAAATGTCTGTATTATAGGAAAAGATAGGCGAAAGATACCAAAGGGGTTCGTTTTCCTCAGTCTTTGGTTTTCTATGTTTTGTTTTGTGTACTGTTGTTTGTCTTTTGATCTTTTTCTTTTTTTACCATAGCGTTGTCTGTTTTTTTTTCGACTTATATGAGTTTGAATGTCCCTTTGGTATCTTTCGCCTCTCTTTTATTAAGTTACCTCGGAGTTCGGTATTTCTGTTCACTCTTTTTTAGTGTGTTTTGTCCATTAAGAAACTCAGTATTGATGACAGGTCTTTGTTTTCTTGTTCGCACTTTGGTAAGACTAAAGGCTATTTATGTGTTGGAATATGGTATAGAATGGGTATAGAATGGGTGATGAGATGATTGAAGCTGTTAATTTTCTCCTTGATAATATTTATGTACGTTTCGGCAACAAAGTTTATCGACAGGTTGTAGGTATCCCTATGGGCACTAATTGTGCCCCTTTAATAGCAGACTTGTTTTTGTACTGTTACGAATCACAGTTTATGACTAAACTCAGTAAAGACCCATCGAAATTGCATTTAATTGATAAATTCAACAACACTTACCGTTATCTTGATGATATTTTTTCGTTAAATAATCAAGAATTTTCTCAATATACTGCTGAAATTTACCCCAAGGAACTTACTTTAAATAAATCAAATTTAAACGGTAATAACTGTCCTTTCCTAGATTTATATATTTCGGTTTTAAACGGGAAACTCCACACTAAAATTTACGACAAAAGGGACGATTTTTCGTTCCCTATTATTAATTTTCCATTTTTAGATGGTGATGTTCCTTTGGCACCATCTTACGGTGTTTATATTTCACAGCTCGTTCGCTATGCCCGTGTCTGTTGTGACGTTTTTGATTTTAACGAACGTAATCTATGTATTACTGGTAAATTATTAAACCAGGGATATCGTTACCATAAATTACTTAAAACCTTTACTAAATTTTTCCATAGATATAAAGATTTGGTTTCGAAGTTTGGTTGTACCTGTAGAAAACTTATTTCAAACGGATAGCACATCCTCATTTTTACGGAAATGTTGTTAACCGTGCCCGGAAATTTAGAAATGATCCTTGTAAACTTATCGCTCCTTTAAATCAACTTATTCTAAAAGGTTACCAATTCAACACTGTAATAAGATCATTGAATATTGTTTTTATTGGTATAAATATTGATTTTGTTATCAGTAAATTAAAGCAAACTAAATATTACTAGTATGTTATATACATATACACATTCATGGATCTACAATCTGTCGATACCTGTATCTTGGCATTGCACAAGGTCATGTTTTTCTCTGACTGTTTATGACGTCTTTACACTAAATCCATTGGATGTTGGATGTGTACGGATTGATAATTTAGTCTTAGGTGCATGATTTTTTTATTAGTTGTTAGTGGCTTTGAACTAGCTGTCAGATAACTGCGAGTACTCTCAGATCTGTTCCTAATGTCTTTTTGTTGTTGGGATGTACAAGTACCCTGCCACTTGTATTTTTGTCCATCTGATGAGTTAAGCCTTTTTCAACTGATTTTTATAGTTCGTTCTTATGTTGTACTGTTATATCACTGTCCCAGGTTAGGGGGAGGGTTGGGATCCCGCTAACATGTTTAACCCCGCCACATTCTATATGTGCCTGTCCCAAGTCAGGAGCCTGTAATTGAGTGGTTGTTGCTGTTGATTATATGCGTAATTTGTTTATTGTTTTGTACAGTTCTTGTAGTGTCTTGTTGCACCACTGACCCAGGATTAGGGGGAGGGTTGGGATCCCGCTAACATGTTTAACCCCGCCACATTATGTATGTATGTGCCTGTCCCAAGTCAGGAGCCTGTAATTCAGTGGTTGTCGTTTGTTTATGTGTTACATATTTGTTTTTCGTTCATTTTTTGTACACAAAGAAGGCCGTTAGTTTTCTCGTTTGAATTGTTTTACATTGTCATTTCGGGGCCTTTTATAGCTGACTATGCGGTATGGGCTTTGCTCATTGTTGAAGACCGTACGGTGACCTATAGTTGTTAATTTCTGTGTCATTTTGGTCTCTTGTGGACAGTTGTCTCATTGGCAATCATACCACATCTTCTTTTTTTATATAGAACGGGTATATCGCTGGACCATATGTTTGACCTCTTTTTTGGGGAAAGGGTTGCTGTCTCATTAAACGTAGACCAAATATCTTGTTTCAGATTTGTCGGGTTGCTGTTTTATTAAATATATACCCATTTTCTTGTTCTAATTTTGTTGGGTTGCTGTTTCATTAGTTGTAGACATCATATCTTGTCACAAGTTCAGTTTTGTTGGGCTGCTGTCTCATTAATTGTATGCATAATGTCTTTCTAAAGTTGTGTTGGGTTGCTGTCTGATTAATTTCACACATAATATCTCTATAGTTTCTTTGGGCTTTTAAGCTATGAAATAACTATGAAAAAGATAAAAAACAAAGTTTAGCAAAACTTGGACAAGGAATTCAAGAAATGCATGAGGTCATACATTCCTCAATTTAAAATGATTTAAATGTAATATGCAATAATTTTGATTAGGACAAGAATAACGAAGCATAAAAAACCTAGGATGTTTAATTAGTTAAAAGTTTTCCATGAGGTGAAGCTTGAAATAAGTTTTTATTAATAGAAACCTTAAGAAGAGTGCACACATGAAATGTCTTTCCTGCCTGCTTTACTGACCATTGATTTTATGTTGAAGGTCTTAAAGTTTAAGGTATCACAGAACCTTAACATTTTTAAAGATCCATGACAATTATTGCAAGCCATTCTCGTCAAAACTATGTTTAAACCATTTTTCTAAAAATTTACACCCTGATAATTAAAAACAAAAGCACGCTGAGATTAAAAAACTGAAAAACACACACTTTTGGACTGAAAATTACACAATGAGATTTGTGCGCACATTTTATGCATACAGATCTAATTAGCATAGTTTATCTGAATCTTTGACAAGCTTAAAATAACTAGGGGACAGAACTTGCCATTCTTCTTCTTTGTAGCCTGGGTTCCTGGCTCAAATTGTCATTGCGATGCGAAGCTGAGAATAGGCCGGGATCCCAGGCTATTCTTATTTGGCGCCATGGAATCCACAATGAAACTGGTTACAGATACGAAAGTAACGCGAGGTGTTCTGATTGATATGTTAATGTAACAAGAGTTCGGGTGACCAAGATATTAATCTGTTGAATTATTCTTCTTCTTCCGGTAAGCGGCCACCGTTAACTGGTTGACTATTCTGCCACATTTTGGAGTGAGCGCATGAAATATTTTTGAAATTTAATAAACAAAAAGAGAATGGGTGCAATTTAATATATATATACAGGTGCAATTAAAAACATGGCATTTAAATCTTATGACGGAGCAGAGCCTTGAAGGATTCAGGACTCAGGGCGGAGACTGTAGAGTTGGGCAAGGTGTTCCACTCTCTGATTGTTCTAGGATAGAACGACTCCTTCCGTACAGTTGTTTTACATGATGGTATTCTAAGTGCCCTTTCGTTGTTATTTCTGGAAGGGCGTTCATGCGGTATTAGCTTACTGGATGTATCGATTTTGACAAAGTTGTTTTGTAGCTTATACATTATTATTAAGCGGCTATGTTTCCTTCGTTCTTGTAGGGTAGACCATTCAAGATGTTCAAGCATGCTACTAACAGATGAGGTGTTGTGATATCTGTTAGTAACATACCTTGCTGCCCGTCTTTGCACCATGACCAATCTTCCGGGATGTCGTTTTGTTGGTATGGGTCCCATATTACACTAGCATATTCTAAAGTAGGCCTGACAAGGTACATGTATGCTTTTTCTTTAATTGACTTGTTTGAGATGTTAACATCCCTTTTTAAGAAGCTAATGGTGTTGTTGGCTTTGGGGCAGATGGAGCTTATGTGTTTCCCCCATTTAAGATCTGATGAAATAGTGCATCCCAGGTATTTAGCTGATGTTACATGTTCGAGGTTATGGCCATGTATTGTGTAATTGTACTTTGATGGAGTTCGCTTCTTGGAGATGGTGAGTACATTACATTTGTCCGGATGGAACTTCATAAGCCATGTTGTTTCCCATACAGCCAGTTGGTCAAGGTCCTTTTGTAAGTTTGCGGCATCTGCATTGGATGAGATTGTGTGATAAGCAATAGTGTCATCAGCAAACAGTCGTACGGTTGATTGAATCGCCTGGGGCATATCGTTTTATATAAAACAAAAATAGGCTAGGTCCCAGGACGGATCCTTGTGGTACGCCGGACTCTACAGGTATGGAGGTCGATGTTTCACCCTCTACTACTACTGACTGTATTCTATCACTGAGGAAGTTGTTTATCCGCTCATCTGTTTTACCGGTTATCCCATAATGATTCAGTTTGTGAATGAGAAGGCTATGACTAACTTTATCAAATGCCTTGGAGAAGTCCATTATGAGACAATCTGTTTGTTTCCCCTGATCTAAGTTTTTAGTTACATCATCAATAAATTCAATCAGTTGTGATTCGCATGATAATCCCCTTTGAAACCCATGTTGAAGTGGATACATGATGTTGTGAGTATCTGCATGAGACATGATTTGGCTAGTTATGATGTGCTCCATCAGTTTACATGCTATGCAAGTGAGAGAGACCGGCCTATAATTTATCGGATCGTATTTCTTCCCTTTCTTATACACTGGACAGACGTTTGCAGATTTCCAAATACTAGGTACTTCGCTTGTCTGATATGAGCAGCGGAATATTGTTGTCAGGATTGATGCTATATGTAATGCAATTTCCTTTAAGACTCTTGGTGTTATATTGTCTGGCCCAGCTGCCTTGTTTGGATTAAGGTTTTTAAGTAGTTTGTACACACCATTTTCTGTTATATTGATGTCCAAGATTTGTTCAAAGTTTCCGGACATGTTACACTGTTCTTGAAATTCTTTCTCTGTTATGGTAGTTTTGTCTGATAAGCCTTTCTGAAATTGGCCATTGAGTATGTCTGCTTTTTTCTGTTGGCTCTGAATGTAAAGTTCCATTTGATTTAAGAGGTGGTATTTTACTCCCATCTGACCTTTTGTGTTTTATAAAGGTCCAGAACCTTTTCATACAGTTTGGTCTTTCTTGAGGTTTAATTAGGTCTGGTGGTGAAACTATACTGTCGATGTAATTCCAGTAAGCTTTCCTAATTTCTCTGTGTGTACGACGCTTAAGTTCTTTAAATTTGTCTCTATCTCCTCCATTACCAGATGTTTTCATTCTTTTGAACCATCGGTCTCTTTTTCGTATGAGACGCTTGATGTCAGATGTGATCCAGGGACTACCATTCTTTTTCCTAGCGGTCTTTTTCGGTACATTTTTTCCTATCTCTCTTCAAGTTTGGTTTGGAAGTGTGTCCATAATGTATTTACTCCTGCCTTTTGTTCATTCATCTCATGCATATTCATAAGTAATGTGCATATAAATCTCAGTGTGTATTTTTGAAATCTCAATGTGTAATTTTGAAGTGTGTAAATTTTTTCGCATAGTTTTGACGAAAACGGCTTGCCATAGACAATGAGGTTAAGGTCAGATAAATCATGTCAGACAGACACCTATGATGTATGCCTTACAATTATTCAATACACCAAATACAGCACCTATTGCTTCTGGTATTTGAAACCAGAGGCTCCAAAGAGCCTGTGTTGCTCACCAGCATCTTCAATATTGGCCACTTTTTAGTAAAAATCAGCATTAAAGAGGAACAACTCTATTAAGAGCTAACTGGCAATTTCAGTCAGTTTACATATTTGTAGATCTTATCCTGCTGATATTTATTCCTTTTAAATTTTCTATTTATCTCTTTTATTTTTCATGATAATTGGAAAAAAAAGATGCAAAAAAATGTAAAAATTTATCATTTATCTCCAAAACATGTCAAAAGAAGATTTCGGCCATTGTGGTTCATTTGTAGATCTTGTCTTGTCATGATCATATGTGCAATTCAAAGTTTCTATCTATCTATTACAGTTTTCATTGAAAACCCATTGGTGGCCTTCGGCTGTTGTCTGCTCTATGGTCGGGTTGTTGTCTCTTTGACACATTCCCCATTTCCATTCTCAATTTTATTCAAGATAATAGGCAATAATGGAAAAAAAGCCTCATCAAAGGGCAATTACTTCAATAAGGAGTCGATTAACGATTTTGGTCATGTTGACTTATTTGTAGATCTTGTCTTGTTGATCATTTTTACCCAGTATATGGCTCTATCTATATATTATAGTTTTAAAGATTTTAGGCAAAAATGCAAAACAAGAGTGCACACGCTGAAATGTGTCGCCTACTATACTGACCATTGATTTTATGTTGAAAGTCCTACAAATAAAGTTTTACTACAAGTATCACATTAACAATTATGATCCAAGAAAATGAGGTCATGGTCAGATAAACCAAGGCGGAAGTACATGTACACCTTTAATACAATCATTCCATACACAGAATATAGACGACCTATTGCTTATAGTATAAAAGAAACAGACTTAACCATGGAAATTCTATATTGACAAATGAATCATGAAAATGAGGTGAAGGTCAGATGATACCTGCCAGACAGACATATACACCTTGCAATCATTCCATACACCAAATATAGTTGACCTATTGCTTAAAGTTTAAGAAAAACAGACCAAAACACAAAAACTTAACTATAAGCAATGAACCATGAAAATGAGGTCAAGATCAAATAAAACCTGCCAGACTGACATGTACATCGTAAAATATTTCCATACACCAAATATAGTTGACCTACTGCATAGAGTATTAAAAAAACAGACCAAAACACAAAAACTTAACATTGAGCAAATGAACTGTGAAAATGAGGTCAAGGTAAAATAAAACCTGCCAACTGACATGTACATAGTAAAATATTTCCATACACCAAATATAGTTGACCTACTGCATACATTATTAGAAAAACAGACCAAAACACAAAAACTTAACATTGAGCAATGAACTGTGAAAATGAGGTCAAGATCAAATAAAACCTGCCAGACTGACATGTACATCATAAAATATTTCCATACACCAAATAAAGTTGACCTATTGCATACAGTATTAGAAAAACAGACCAAAACACAAAAACTAAACTATTACCACTGAACAATGAAAATGAGGTAAAGGTCAGATGACACCTGCCAGTTGGACATGTACACCTTACAATCAATACATACACCAAATACAGTAGACCTATTGCTTATAGTATCTGAGATATGGACTTGACCACGAAAACTTAACCTTGTTCACTGATCCATGAAATGAGGTCGAGGTCAAGTGAAAACTGTCTGACAGACATGAAGACCTTACAATGTAAGCACATACCAAATATAGTTATCCTTTTACTCATAATAAGAGAGAAATTAACATTACAAAAAATCTTAACTTTTTTTCAAGTAGTCACTGAACCATGAAAAGGAAGTCAAGGACAATGGACATATGACAGAAGGAAACTTCATATCATAAGGCATCTGTATACAAAGTATGAAGCATCCAGGTCTTCTACCTTCTGAAATATTAAGCTTTAAGCTCCGCTACGGCGGGAGCATAAAAATTCTAAAAATGGTAAAATTTGTCGTTTAAGGGCAATTATTCCTTTAAGAAGTTGTCTGACATTTTCATGTTTATAGACTATAGGTAGGCCTATAGTTCAACATTCTGAACATGTTTGCTCCTGTCAGAATTTCTCTATTTGTAGGGGTCTTCAAAATAATAGGCAAAACTTGTATTTTACCCCTATGTTCTATTCTTAGCCATGTCAGCCACCTTGGTATGCAGGCGGGGTCATCGGACACATTTTGTAAAGTAGATACTCTAATGATGAATGTGGCCAAGTTTAGTTAAATTTGGCCCAGTAATTTCAGATTTTTGTAAAAGTTAACAGACGATGACGGACGAAAAGTGATGAAAAAAATCTCACTTGGAATATTGGCCAGGTGAGCTAAAAAAAGAACCAAAACACAAAAACTTAACATTGACAAAAGAACCTTGAAAATGTGGTTAACTTATTGTCAGATGATAACGGCTAGACTGACATTAACACCTTACAATCATTATATAGGGGCCTCGGTGGCCGAGTGGTCTAAGAAGTTACTACTGTAATCACTAGCCAGTCAACACTGAGGTTGTGAGTTCGAACCCCGCTCGTGCGGGTGCACTCGACTCTAATCTTAATTGACTAGGATTGTCAGTTTTCCTATCGAAGATCGGTGGTTTTCTCCGGGCACTCCGGCTTCCTCCACCAATAAAAACTGACCGCCACGAAATAGCCCAAAAGCGGTGCTTAAAAGTGGCGTAAAACACCAAAAATCAAAATCAAATCAATCATTATATACACCAAATATAGTTCACTTACTGCTTATAGTATCTGAGGAACGGACCTAATCATGTAATTTAACCTTGATCACGTATCCAGGAAATGAGGTTGAGGTCAGTTGATCCCTGTCTGACGGACATATAGACATTGTAAGGAACCCATATACAAAATATAGCTATCCTATTACTTATAATAAGGGAGAAATTCACATGGCAAAAAACATAATTTCTTTTCAAGCAGTTGCTGAACCATGAAAATGAGGTCAAGGACAATGGACATACGACGGAAACTTAGTAAAAAAGGTATCTGTATACATAGTATGTTCCACTTTCTGAAATATAAAGCTTTATACAAATAGTTTATGCCACCGCTCCCACTAGATAGTAATCCTTATGTCTCGCATACTGTAAGGAAAGTCACAGGCAAGAAAAAAACAAGACCATGGGTCTAAGGAATTATTCTGAAAAAGAGTCACACCTGTACCTAGATTCCTCACCTGGTCAAAACATGGCCAGTTTGCTAATTAGGACTTTTATATGCACATATCATAGTAACTCTTTGTTTGCTGATCATTTTTGCAATTTACATGGTTAACTTCGCTCATATAGTTTTTTTTAGATAAAAGTAAACACATTAAAAATCAACATTTCAGAGGCAATAACTCCAAAACAGGCTCTTAAATTTTCAGAGTAGATAGATCTTGTCATGCTGATCATTTTTTTCAGTTTACACTTTTAACATAGCTCAAATAGTTTTCAAAAATAACAGAAAAATAATGTGAAAAATGTATATTTCAGGGGTAATTACTCAAAAACAGTTTGACAGATTTTTCAGAAACTTTTAGGGTTAATAGAACTTGTCGTTCTGATTATTTCTGCAATTGACTCTATAAACCTAGCTCCTAAATTTTTCATGATAACAGCAAAAAACTGCAAACAAGAGTGCACATGCTAAGATGTCTCGCCTGCCTTACTGACCATTGATTTTATGTTAATAGTGCTAAATATAAAGTTTTACTACAAGTATCACATAAACTTAACATGATGCAAGAAAATAAGGTCAAGGTCAGATAAAACAAGCATTCTGAAAGTATTGCATGGCAGTACATAGTCCCCTACCGGTTAAAAATTTATTGTACTGGAACAAAATGATAACTTGATCTATAACTTGTCATGGTGTAAACTATATAACAAATATCAAGTCAATATCTTCAAGCATGACGAAAAAAAGTGTGGAAAACTGATTATTTAAGTGAATTTTCTAAGTCCAAGGACCATAACTCTGCACAAATTCATCAGACTGGAACAAAATTCGAACTTGATCTGTAACTTGTCATGATAAAACTATATACCAATTATCAAATTAATGTCGTCAAGCATGACGAAAAAAAATTGTGGAAAACTGATTATTTAAGTGAATTTTCTAAGTCAAAGGATCATAACTCTGCACAAATTCATCAGACTGGAACAAAATTCGACCTTGATCTGTAACTTGTCATGATAAAACTATATACCAATTATCAAATCAATGTCGTCAAGCATGACGAAAAAAAGTGAGGAAAACTGATTTGCCAGATGGATGGATGGATGGATGGATGGATGGATGGACGGATGGACGGACAGACACAGACACAGACAGACAGACAGACAGACAGACAGACAGACAGACAGACAGACAGACAGAGTGCAAACCTAAAGTCCCCTTCGACTTCGTCGGTAGGGGACTAAAAAGCAAGAAATACATGTTCACCTTACAATCATTCCATACACCAAATATAGTTGACCTATTCATAGTATACAAGAAACAAACCAAATTATGAAAACTTTTTATCAACCAATAAACCATGAAAATGAGATCAAGGTAAGATGAACCCTGTCAGACAGATATAGACACCATACAATCATTCCATGCATCAAATATAGTTGACCTATTGCATAAAGTATCTAACAAACAAACTTAACCAGGAAAACTGAACATTGACCAATGAACCATGAAAATGAAGTCAAAGTCAGATGATACCTGCCAGACAGACATATATACTTTACAATCATTCCATACACCAAATATTGTTTACCTATTGCTTATAGTATCTAACAAACAAACTTAACCAGGAAAACTTAACATTGACAAATAAACCATGAAAATGAAGTCAAAGCCAGACAGACATATATACTTAACAATCATCCCATACACCAAATATTGTTTACCTATTGCTTATAGTTTTAAGAAAAACTGACCAAAACACAAAAACTTAACATTGAGCAATGAACTGTGAAAATGAAGTCAAAGTCGAATAAAACCTACCTGACTGACATGCACATCGTAAAATATATCCATACACCAAATATAGTTTACCTAATGCATACAGTGTAAGAAAAAAAGACCAAAACACAAAAACTTAACTTTAACCACTGAACCATGAAAATGAGGTCAAGGTCAGATGACATCTGCCAGTTGGACATGTACACCTTACAATCATTCCATACATTAAATATTGTAGACCTATTGCTTATAGTATCCAAGATATGGACTTGACTACGAACACTTAACCTTGTTCACTGATCCATGAAATGAGGTCAAGGTCAAGTGAAAACTGTCTGACAGGCATGAGAACTTTGCAAGGTACAGACATGTCAAATATATTTATCCTATTACTCGTATTAATAAAGAAATTAACATTACAGAAAATCTCAAACTTTTTTTTCAAGTAGTTCTCACTGAACCATGAAAATGAGGTCAAGGACAATGGACATATAACATAAGGCATCTATATACAAAGTATGAAACATCCAGGTCTTCTACCTTCTGAAATATGAAGATTTAAAGTAATTAGATAATGTCGCCGCCACTGATCACTATCCCTATGTCTCGCTTTCTGAGACAGAAATCAAAGGCTCGACAAAAATGGATATTTCAGGGGCAACAACTCCAAAACAGATTTTTTTCCAATTTTGATAGTAGATACATCTTGTCATGCTGACCATTTTTGCATATACTCTTTCTACGTAGCTTTTGAAACAATGGCAAGAAAATGTCCCCAAAATGTTTTAAATCAACATTTCATGGGCGACAACTTCAAAACAGGTGGATAGATTTTGTAAAAACCTTTAGAGTAGATAGAACTTGTTGTGCTGGCTATAGTTTAGAGATAATAGCCAAACCTGCAGTCCTTTGTTGTAGTCTGACCCCTATGTTGTAGATATAGTAGCATTGTTGAATAGCTGGACAAAAGACATCCAACAAATGAAGAACACAAACTTTGGTTTGAATCAATTGAGCAGATTTAGAAGAGCAGATTTTGAAAAAAAATACAAAGTCCTTCGGGCCAGGTGAGCTCAAAACTCTAGACAAGAGTAATCCTTAAACATTCCTACAAAGGTAGAGTTATTTCCCCTCACCTAACGGATAGAGTTATTTCCTCTCATCTAACAGGCAGAGTTATTTCCCCTCACCTAACAGGCAGAGATATTTCCCCTGAGAGATGAAATAAAAAAGTCATATAATATATTTAATTTCTTTAATTATGAGTTCATTTGCAAGCACTTTTTTGTTGCATATTGGCATAACATAAAATGATCATATGATAAACATGTTACAATACAAAATTCATCACAGGTCACATGTCTCCATGGTAATTTGCATATTTATAGGGATACAATGACTACAGTATATATATATCTAACAAATAAATGTCAACTTAAAAAGTCATATGGAGTTTTAAGATTATGAAAGATTTTTTTGAAAGTATCTTTCATCGAAGTTTTATGTAGATTGTGAGTTACCAATTATTCAGCAAATTACCAAAAGTAGAGACAACAAAAGCATAAACAACAAAGGACCACCAGCAGTCATAAAGATTCAAAATATACAGAACTAGTAATATTACAAAAAAATATATAATTTATCATAGTGACAAAAATGAGATTTCTGTCCTGACATCACAGACTAAACAGGCAGAGTTATTCCTGACCTGACGCAACAGGCAGAGTTATCCCCCCCCTGAGATCATATTAAAGCTTTGTTTATCGTATTAAATATATATAATTTAAAGCATTCAAAAGATGCAGATTGATATCATGAAAATGATGAACTAAACATTCCAAAAACATAAAATTGGAAAATAAAATAAATATCCATAAGCTTACAAAGTTAAGGCCATTATAAAAATTCAGCAAATGTTTGGTGAAATGACACTAATATCTTAGTAAATTGCCAATTTTATACAATATCAATTCAACAAATATTTAAAGGCCAGTCTTGTTTTTCCTGAAACCAATTAATATCAAGAATCTTCCAAGATTTTGAATAAACTTAAAAAAATGTATAGTTTTGACAATAATATAGCTCGTTTCAAATGCTTTAAAATATAATTATTTCTTCTTCATTTCCTGGAAAGCACATCAATAGAAAATAAATTCTTCAGCAGTAAAAATCTGGACAATATGTTTACATCACTAAGATATACATCTTTGATACAAAAATACCATAAATATAAGGTGGAGTTATTTCCCCTGACACAAAAGGCAGAGTTTTTTCCCTGACATAATAAAAACCATATAAATGCCATTCAAATGCTTTGAAGTACTTGCAACAAAGCATTCTTCTCAAGGGGGATAACTTTGCCTTTGTGTAAGTGGGAATAACTCTATTAGATACAAATTTACATCTTGAATGCACAAATATACAGACACTAAAATATAAACTTAAAATCTTTTCCGATATGAAATTTAGAAATATATTTCAAAATCTACCATATAAATAAATATGATAATAGAACTGTATATAAATGCCACAGTTTTCTCACAAACATATAATTTTTATACATTCCCGACATTGAAAGTATTGCTGTATAGATAGCATGAAAGAAAAAAAAAAAAGGAGCTTGCACAAAAAAGCTTGTACCCATACAAACTGTTTTGAGTCATGACAGCCTGCAGAAAAATCCTCACTTAAAGCATCTTTTCTCCAGTTATCAAGTCAATTTCATATTGTATTAATTATTACATATCTTGATATATATCTTTTTATAAGTATGTACTGTTTCCTAGTGATATTTGGATATTGTAACTGTGTTAAGACAGCAGCAAAATAAACAAAAAGTCTTTATACTATCATCTCTCAGTTATACATTCTCTAGACATATAGACATGACTGTCTCTCTCTCTCTGTAGCAGAACTTAAATAAGGTACAGCTATATGTATCAACACTTTAACTCTCTCTCTCTCTCTATCTTTCTCTCTCAAACAGAACTAAGCTCAAAGATACATCATAGAAGTACTAACAAACAAGCAGAACAATATAACAAACAATAGTACACACAAATATTGCAACAAACAGCATCATTAAGGGGAGAGAAGCACCATTAATTTATCAATGAAGAATACGGGAACTTAACTTTCTTTATGGAATCTATTTATAGCTGTTTCATTATTTACATTTACACTGTATTTATGGTTTCACAATACTATGAAAATCCTTATATGAAAATGCATTTTTCCTCATGGTTCTATTTCTGACATTCTTGTACAAACAAAATAGCTAAAATAAGACAAATGTAAAAAAATCAATAATTTGACAGTAGTTTTATTGATAATTACAGGTAAAAGTTACTATCACTTTTGCTGTCCTGGTTTTTATACTTAGAATAAATCTGTCAACAAAATTTAACATTTATTTTATGTTAATTTTCCAAATAACTGCCTAAACCCCAGTGAAAGCATTTTGTTTTAGAAAATAAATTACAAAATTATTAACAAATTCTACAAGTCCAACTGTATTTTGGTTTGTGTCAGTTACATGGTTTAGAAATGAATGAGTTTCCAAAAAAATGAAAATGCTTTGTTTGGAAGACTATTTATCACTACATGATGATTTGAGCATCGGAAAAGTATCACATGACTACGGGAAAAGCAATGGGACGTTACTTCTGTATCACATGACGGGAAACTCAGTCTGATTTTGATCAAACACTGGAAGTACATAATCTTCTGTTTGTAATTAAACAGATTAGTCACATGACTTAACTGTCAATGTAAATTAGTCACATGACATAACAGTCAATGTAAATGAGTCACATGACTAAACAGTCAATGTAAATTAGTCACATGACTTAACTGTCAATGTAAATTAGTCACATGACTTAATTGTCAATGTAAATTAGTCACATGACTAAACAGTCAATGTAAATTAGTCACATGACTTAATTGTCAATGTAAATTAGTCACATGACTCAATGTAAATGCCTCAATAACAAGTTGTATGACATTGATATAAATGCAGAGTAATTTAGGCTATCTCAATGCTTGTTTATGATAAATACTTGATGAATGTGAAGGATTTTCTTGATCTTAATCTAATATTGCACACAAAAAGGTTCACCTCACTGTTAAAGACTACAAAATGATGCATTTTGGGTCATTGTCTAAAACCTCCAACAGGAATCAAGACTACAAAATGATGCATTCTGGGTCATAGTGTAAAAGTCTTTTTTATCATCAATAAATTCAACATGTGTATAAGTTGTACATTTACGGGAACATCATTACAACGTTTTTTTATTCTCTTTGTATTTGTATCATTCTTAAGAAGGCAAAACCGTGTTTAACTAATTATTCTCTATGCCCTTGGATCATTCTTAAGAATGTAGATATGTAAAGTGATGACCTTTATTTTTTAAGAATCACTGGTATGTTTTAATTTTGTCAACCATTTTCAAAAATACATTTGAAAATTCTGAGTAACACAGATGTTTTCAATTCTGTTTTGCATAAATGCTTAAAAAACATTGATGAAAATAGTGTCTGTTACAAACTTTTTAGTGACTTAGACCAGTTACATTCTTTTTCAACCTGATTTGTTCTAAATGCCCTTTACACTTCCTGAGTAACGAAGTTGTTGTATGGTTGTCATCTTCTCAAACAAAACTGGACAAAGCTACTATCACAATTACTGGAGAAAGACATGGGTAGCATCTACCACTTTTTACTTGTATGTCCTAGTCTCATTAAAAGAGTCCAACATCCTTTTTCAATGCATGTTGTTTCCATGCAGGCAGTGCATAAAATTCTTCTTTTGTCATCTGTAGAAACTCCTACAAAACAAAACCTGAATTATTAACAATTTCTTCAAAAGTTATTTTTTTCAGCTTGTCGTCTTGACATGACATTTGATAAAATTTGAAATGTCAACAAGATTAAAGTAAGAAGATGTAGTATGATTGCCAATAAGACCATTCACCAGAGACCAAAGGACAATATATAAGTATCCAAAGGATGTAGCGCCATAAGTGTTCACAACTGGATAGCAATAAATGTTAAGTTATGGTTAAATTTATTAACAAGAGTGCACATGCTGAAATGTCTGCTTGACTTATCATGATTGAATTCATGTTTTAAGTACCAAGTATCATCAAACTATTGTCTGATGAACAGTCGAAACCACAAAAACTAAACACTGACCAATGAACCATGAAAATGAGGTCAAGGTTATATGAACCCTGTCAGACAAACATATAGACTCTTCTATAATGAAAAGAACATGAAAATGAACAGCAAGCCAACACCATCAACATAACAAAATCTGATATTTTCCATATTTTCTTCAGTATGGATATTTTACCTCAAATTCATCATCTCCAAGATAGGATTCAAGACGTAAAGCATCAACTCCTTCTGGTAGAGGGCGCTCTTGTAGCTCTTCAAAAGTATAAAGAGTTTGCATCATCTTTTCTAATATTTCTTCTAAGGGAGTTAACTCATTGTCCTTTTTACCATCCTGTAAAACAGAAATAAAAATAAGTGCTCCTGTTAAAGGTTGATTAATTTACTGACAAGGGGTCAAACTGAATTAACTGTAAGCATACTATAAAAAAGTTTTTAAATCTGTTCCCATAGTGGTAATAGAGTAAAGATTTTTGTTTAAACAGCTGCTCTTAGTGTTTTTAGCAACTACATGTACGACCTTGATCTCTGACCTGCTTACGTCAAATTATTAGGCTTCATCCATTTCATACTTGTATAAGTTCGATTAAAATCCAGCAAGTTTGTTGTAACATTCAAAGTCAGATAGAGCTTGCCACTAACTTCCAAGATTAATAGAGATATAGAGCTTACTAGTTACTCCCCAATGGTACATGTATTTCAAATTTCTCAAAATTATAAATTTGAACCTGTCATGAGAAACTGTACGAATGTATAGAAATGACTATAACCCCAAACCCTTTCACCCCTGATAAAGTGTGTTTGACACATCATTTGTTGACTGACCTTGAGGTTGAGTTCCCTGGCTGTTCTGTTCACCTCCCAGTAAGGAAACAGATTAGTAAACTCTAATGGTTCCAGTCCAGCAAACACAGCATACGATTTTAAGGGATTATCTGGTGATTTAACTGAAATGATAACGAAAAGTCATCAAACACATTTTTCTTTCATATACAAAGTTTGTACTTCTTGATATTACATGTATCAATAACTTTACTTCTTGATATTACATGTATCAATAACTTTACTTCATTTTCTTTATATTCATTTACTTATTTTGAAGTGGTAACACACACATACAATTTTACATAATTAGGAGGAAACATTTGCCTTAAACATTTTTTTCTGTAATTCTTTAAAAATCAAATTTGCATGTACATGATGTGTTAACTTGTAATGTATTGTGGAAAACAAATATGTTTTTATAAAGACTTCAACATGAGAATAAATTTTGAGATAATTAAATTATATTCCACAGAAATGAGGAATTTATCCCATATAATGCTTCACACTTATGATTCTATTTTCTATAATGCTCCCAAGTGCTGAGGACTTTATCCTCTATAATAATTCACGCTAAAGAAGACTTTATCCCAAGTATTTAGGAATTTATCCTCTATAATAATCCATGCTAATGAAGACTTTATCCCAAGTATTGAGGAACCTCTTTAATAATCCATGCTAATGAAGACTTTATCCCAAGTATTGAGGAAATTATCCTCTCTAATAATCCACGCTAAAGAAGACTTTATCCCAAGTATTGAGGATCCTCTATAATAATCCATGCTAATGAAGACTTTATCCCCAGTACTGAGGAAATTATCCTCTCTAATAATCCACGCTAAAGAAGACTTTATCCCAAGTATTGAGGATCCTCTTTAATGCTCTGACTGAGTATTTACCTTTACAATATTCTATTGCTGTCTGTATTGCACATTGCCGATCAACATTATACTTGGCCTGAGCTGACCCTGTCTGGACGTTCTCCACTTCTGATGTTCCTTCCGGCCACCACCCATGCCACAGATACACAACATCTCCACTGTCTAACATGAACAACTCTGAAAAAGAAAAGATTATTCTGAAAATTTCTTCAGGAACAAAATCCAACGCATCCAATAATCATTCCTACAATTCAGATTTGTCCTTTTTATTGAATACAGACAAGCTATTGCTCTTAATAGGTCATTTCATTTGATGATAAGACCTTGGTATTAAGCCCTTTATGAGAGGTATCTCCTATCATAAGTAAGATATTGCAGTCAAAATAATTAAAGATTCAAGCAAATCCAACTTGAATAGATTGTGGCTTGATATATTTGGTAGCCCCCAAAATGTATTCAAAATTTGTCTCAACTGAAGATTTTTAACGTCATATGGCATTGGACTTGTCCATTTGACATTAAGATGTCTATTTTGTCTAGCTTGAGTTGTTGGCTTGCTGTGTCAATGATGTTTACCCAACATCTCGTTTCATTCACACTGATATTAACCACACTAGCTACAACATATATATTGTGATTTTGATCATCTAATCTTACCTGGCTGAGAAGTCCTGTATATATCTGATTGTAGAACAGGGAATGGACTGACTAGATCTGGTACCCTAGTGGGATTAAGTATTTCCTGAACATCGAATGTCCCTGACACACTGGTCATGTGAAACAATCGGATAGACTGAGGATCTTTAGATACTGAAACAAGAAACAAGAATATAAGATCTGGTACCCTAGTGGGATTTAGTTTTTCCTGAACATCGAATGTCCCTGACACACTGGTCATGTGAAACAATCGGATAGACTGAGGATCTTTAGATACTGAAACAAGAAACAAGAATATAAGATCTGGTACCCTGGTGGGATTTAGTATTTCCTGAACATCGAATGTCCCGGACACACTGGTCATGTGAAACAATCGGATAGACTGAGGATCTTTAGATACTGAAACAAGAATATAAGATCTGGTACCCTGGTGGGATTTAGTATTTCCTGAACATCGAATGTCCCTGACACACTGGTCATGTGAAACAATCGGATAGACTGAGGATCTTTAGATACTGTAATATATAAGTACAAGAATATAAAATCTTGCTGATAACAGACAATAATTAGAATCTCAAATCAATTAAATACTTGTGGGGCAACAAATTGATCACGACTTATGACATCTTTTGAAAAAAATGGGCAATTTTTATGATGTATGTAGACCTAGACATTGAATTTCAAAAGACTTGTGTAAAATAGTTTAAGTTCCAGAAATATTTTTAAGTTATTCTGAACTGATTCCAAATAATATTGGCTGGTGTTTTTTTTTTTGTGAATGCAAAAATTACTTTTTCCATGTAAGATGATTTGTGGGAGTTTAAAGCATTTCTTCCTAGAAAATGCCTCAATTTTGAAATGTCCATCTTTTATCTTTCTGCATGGAGAGGGTGTTTTAAAATATTATATATTTGAATCAATAAAAAAATATTAAGCAGTTATTTGCAGTGAAGGGGAAGTAACTCTAATTTGAAGCAGGAATGCTTGTACCTGTTGACAGTGATGACTTGATGACTAAATGATATTTTCTATTATTTCAATGTTTAAAAAAGAAGCATAAATATATCTATAACTTTCCAATAATCTTATCAAAATAAGACATTTGCTCACCTGTTAACAGCGATGAGTAAGATGATCGATCGTTACATGTTATAATGCTCACCTGTTAACAGCAATGAGTAAGATGATCGATCTTTACGTGCTATAATGATCACCTGTTAACAGCGATGAGTAAGATGATTGATCGTTACATGTTATAATGCTCACCTGTTAACAGCAATGAGTAAGATGATCGATCTTTACGTGCTATAATGCTCACCTGTTAACAGCAATGAGTAAGATGATCGATCTTTACGTGCTATAATGCTCACCTGTTAACAGCGATGAGTAAGATGATTGATCGTTACGTGTAATAATGCTCACCTGTTAACAGCGATGAGTAAGATGATCAATCGTTACGTGTTATAATGCTCACCTGTTAACAGCGATGAGTAAGATGATCGATCGTTACGTGTTATAATGCTCACCTGTTAACAGCGATGAGTAAGATGATCGATCGTTACATGTTATAATGCTCACCTGTTAACAGCGATGAGTATGATGATCGATCGTTACGTGTTATAATGCTCACCTGTTAACAGCGATGAGTATGATGATCGATCGTTACGTGTTATAATGCTCACCTGTTAACAGCGATGAGTAAGATGATCGATCGTTACGTGTTATAATGCTCACCTGTTAACAGCGATGAGTAAGATGATCGATCGTTACGTGTTATAATGCTCACCTGTTAACAGCGATGAGTAAGATGATCGATCGTTACGTGTTATAATGCTCACCTGTTAACAGCGATGAATAAGATGATCGATCGTTACGTGTCACATTCATAACTCTCCAGAAATCTAATGATTCTTTTCCTTCCTCTAATTCTGTCATAGATATGGAAGCCTGTTTGTTCAACCCTACTTCTAATGCACATCTACAATTAAAAAATTTAATTTATTCATAAATTATAAATTATTAAAATTGAGAATGGAAATGGGGAATATGTCAAAGAGACAACAACCCGACCAAAGAGCAGACAACAGCCGAAGGCCACCAATCAGGGGTTAAAAAATTTTGTTACAGGTAACTAGCCCAGGACTTATTTGCAGCAGGATTTTACTAGCCCTGTTGGAAGAACTGCTAGCCCATCAAAACTGACCTGCTAGCCCGAGAATGCCTTACAAATCAGAGTTTGCTGCATAATTACAAAGTGGGTGTCCCTTGTTTTGAAGGCCGCATTATACACTGTATTTAATCATTTTTGTTGACCTGCTTTTTATTCTGTTGGTAAACAAACAGTGGTGCTTATCCTAACTAAGTTGTTCCCACATACAAAGCAGACTTTTTATTGGCGTGCTCGGGAAAATAACGGCAATATTCTCTGTTTTTTTTCATCAGCAACACAGCAGACCTTGCCCAAGGGGATCTTTCTTTCCGCTTTTCCCGGTCGTATTTGGAATTTTGGGTGATGAATTGTCAGTCTCATCACCCCCTTCATCTACAGTTTTTCGTTTTAAAACTGACGAAGTTCCTGGGGTGCCCGTACTAAAATATTTAGAAATATTTGGTTGCATGGATTGATTTCGTGCTCAACATCTGTCCGACAAGACAGGCCAATACCGATCAATACATCATATCACCAGTGCCGTTAATTGAAAATCTCGGCATAAGAAATGTACAATACCCCTGCCCCCTGGACTGAGAAATTGATATTTAAAGTATGAGAATTGCGATCAATACATGATACCGAGCCACCCAGAATTATTTGTTCTATTTTTAAAATATGTACAACAGGGCCTGTACAAACCAATTCAAATTCTTGGAATCCCTGATGACGTAATTGAATCTGATTGCTTAAGATAGAATCGTGATGAAGGGGTTTTCCACTTTCTATTTTGGAAACACCAAGAATTTTTTGTTACTAGTCCGTCGGGCATATTGGGTTAAAAATTTTGATTGCCCGAGGCGTAAATGCTCTATTCCCGGGCGTCGGGCTAGTGGATTTTTTAACCCCTGCCAATGGGTCTTCAATGCAGAGAGAAAATCCCACACCCGGAGGTGGTCCTCAGCTGGCCCCTAACTAAAATTGTGTGCTAGTTCAGTGAAAATGGATGTCACACTAAACTCCAAAACATATAAATGAACTAAAATTAAAAAACATACTAGACTAACAAAGGCCAGAGGCTCCTGACTTGGGACAGGCGCTAAAATGCTGCGGAGTTAAACATGTTTTGTGAGATCTCAACCATCCCCTTATACCTCTAGCCAATGTAGAATAAAGAAACACATAGCAATACGCACAGTAAAACTCAGTATAAAAGAAGTCCTATTACCTATTTCATATTGCTCAGTCTTAAGTGTACTCGATCTGATTAAATTGCAGATCCTGTGTCTAAGCTCTAAGATCTGACAACACTCCGTTTTACTTTCGCTTCCCATAACTATTACTTCAGCCAATGAAATTTCAGGCCTAAAATTTTTGAAGGTGTGTATTAATCTGACAAAACCAGAGGTTCCCAAAAGATCTTTGGAACAGAAAGTAGAAAAAAGCATTTTCAGATCCTTGTAAGCAAACCTTGGACACAGGATCTGTATTATAATCAGATTGTAGTTTTCTAAGACACAATATGTGAAGTGTTTTGTGAACAGTTTGTCTTTTCATCTTATGCCATGGTATTGTGCTTTTTTCTTCGACTTATGATTTTTTTCTATTATCCCTTTGGTATTTTCTACATTTTTTGTTAATATTTAAATTATGGTGAAAAATCCAAAAGCTAATATTACATATTTTGTAAAATTATGAAACAACCCAACCTCAAATTGTTTCAAACAGGTAAAATGGAAGGCAGAATATTTATTGTCCAATGAGATATCTACCAATCATATAAAATTGAGAACTGTCACACAGAACCAGATTTTTAACATTCCAGTCCAAACTAGAACAGTGAAACACATCACCTTATCCTGACACACTATTTTGACTCTCAATCAACTCAATATTGTTTTTATTTATAAATTATGCATATTACATATGTATTAAAGTGGTGAAGCAGTCTTTGGTTTGACCTGTCATTGAATCAAAGACATAATACCTCACCGGTAGACAACACACAAAAAATAAGCATAATAGTTATATCTTATTTCTTTCCTTTGTTTTTATTCTTCTGAATACAGACGTGACTGTGTATAAATATAAACATATATATTTCTATATCGCCTAAACAAAACACCAACCTATTTTTGAGTTTGTTAGCTGCTGTCACCGCCAGGTTCTGTGTATTGTTAGAACTCTGATAATAAATGAACCCATACGTACCTATTTTTGAGTTTGTTAGCTGCTGTCACGGCCAGGTTCTGTGTATTGTTAGAACTCTGATAATAAATGAACCCATACGTACCTATTTTTGAGTTTGTTAGCTGCTGTCACGGCCAGGTTCTGTGTATTGTTAGAACTCTGATAATAAATGAACCCACACGTACCTATTTTTGAGTTTGTTAGCCGCTGTCACGGCCAGGTTCTGTGTATTGTTAGAACTCTGATAATAAATGAACCCACACATACCTATTTTTGAGTTTGTTAGCTGCTGTCACCGCCAGGTTCTGTGTATTGTTAGGACTCTGATAATAAATGAACCCACACATACCTATTTTTGAGTTTGTTAGCTGCTGTCACAGCCAGGTTTTGTGTATTGTTAGAACTCTGACAATAAATGAACCCACACATACCTTTTTTTGAGTTTGTTAGCTGCTGTCACCGCCAGGTTCTGTGTATTATTAGGACTCTGATAATAAATGAACCCATACGTACCTATTTTTGAGTTTGTTAGCTGCTGTCACCGCTAGGTTCTGTGTATTATTAGGACTCTGATAATAAATGAACCCATACGTACCTATTTTTGAGTTTGTTAGCTGCTGTCACCGCCAGGTTCTGTGTATGTTTAAGAGACTGACAATAAATGAACCCATACGTACCTATTTTTGAGTTTGTTAGCTGCTGTCACTGCCAGGTTCTGTGTATTATTAGGACTCTGATAATAAATGAACCCATACGTACCTATTTTTGAGTTTGTTAGCTGCTGTCACCGCTAGGTTCTGTGTATTGTTAGGACTCTGATAATAAATGAACCCACACATACCTATTTTTGAGTTTGTTAGCTGCTGTCACGGCCAGGTTCTGTGTATTGTTAGGACTCTGATAATAAATGAACCCACACATACCTATTTTTGAGTTTGTTAGCTGCTGTCACTGCCAGGTTCTGTGTATTATTAGGACTCTGATAATAAATGAGCCCATACGTACCTATTTTTGAGTTTGTTAGCCGCTGTCACTGCCAGGTTCTGTGTATTATTAGGACTCTGATAATAAATGAACCCACACATACCTATTTTTGAGTTTGTTAGCTGCTGTCACCGCCAGGTTCTGTGTATGTTTAAGAGACTGATAATAAATGAACCCACACGTACCTATTTTTGAGTTTGTTAGCTGCTGTCACCGCCAGGTTCTGTGTATGTTTAAGAGACTGACAATAAATGAACCCACACATACCTATTTTTGAGTTTGTTAGCTGCTGTCACCGCTAGGTTCTGTGTATTGTTAGGACTCTGATAATAAATGAACCCACACATACCTATTTTTGAGTTTGTTAGCTGCTGTCACCGCTAGGTTCTGTGTATTGTTAGGACTCTGATAATAAATGAACCCACACGTACCTATTTTTGAGTTTGTTAGCTGCTGTCACGGCCAGGTTCTGTGTATTGTTAGAACTCTGATAATAAATGAACCCACACGTACCTATTTTTGAGTTTGTTAGCTGCTGTCACGGCCAGGTTCTGTGTATTGTTAGAACTCTGATAATAAATGAACCCACACGTACCTATTTTTGAGTTTGTTAGCTGCTGTCACCGCCAGGTTCTGTGTATTGTTAGAACTCTGATAATAAATGAACCCACACGTACCTATTTTTGAGTTTGTTAGCTGCTGCATGGCCAGGTTCTGTGTATTGTTAGGACTCTTGATAATAAATGAACCCACACGTACCTATTTTTGAGTTTGTTAGCTGCTGTCACAGCCAGGTTCTGTGTATTGTTAGGAGACTGACAATAAATGAACCCACACATACCTATTTTTGAGTTTGTTAGCTGCTGTCACCGCCAGGTTCTGTGTATTGTTAGAACTCTGATAATAAATGAACCCATACGTACCTATTTTTGAGTTTGTTAGCTGCTGTCACGGCCAGGTTCTGTGTATTATTAGGACTCTGATAATAAATGAACCCACACATACCTATTTTTGAGTTTGTTAGCTGCTGTCACCGCCAGGTTCTGTGTATTATTAGGACTCTGATAATAAATGAACCCACACATACCTATTTTTGAGTTTGTTAGCTGCTGTCACGGCCAGGTTCTGTGTATTATTAGGACTCTGATAATAAATGAACCCACACGTACCTATTTTTGAGTTTGTTAGCTGCTGTCACAGCCAGGTTTTGTGTATTGTTAGAACTCTGATAATAAATGAACCCACACATACCTATTTTTGAGTTTGTTAGCCGCTGTCACCGCTAGGTTCTGTGTATTGTTAGAACTCTGATAATAAATGAACCCACACATACCTATTTTTGAGTTTGTTAGCTGCTGTCACGGCCAGGTTCTGTGTATTGTTAGAACTCTGATAATAAATGAACCCATACGTACCTATTTTTGAGTTTGTTAGCTGCTGTCACGGCCAGGTTCTGTGTATTGTTAGAACTCTGATAATAAATGAACCCACACATACCTATTTTTGAGTTTGTTAGCTGCTGTCACCGCTAGGTTTTGTGTATGTTTAGGAGACTGACAACCATGCCACACATACAATTTCCCAGTGTGAATGTTCAACAAGAGAAACGAAGCCCTACTCCTCAAGCTAGATATATCAGCCGACACTTCTATCAAACATGTCTCGTCTTCTAAAACGTTTCTAACACAGTAACATTTCCACGGTCCTTGAGTATTAGTAGATTCTTCCTCACGTTTACCGATATGTATTAATGTTTCTCCGTTAAATAAATTCAGGAAACATGGTATCTCCTTCCCTTCATCAACTCTAATCTGAAGAATAATAAGACTAAAGTAAAATCATGTGTATAAATTCATAAATACTGCAAAATTTATCTTACCATATATTTTATTACATTGGTTGCAATGTAATACTTTGATTCCCAGTCAAATAAAAATAGATATTTCACATGTAAAATAAATCTTGTATATAATTTTCTCTGATGTTATACAATAATAATAATGTGTAGCTATATAATTTCGACACTATTAAAAGTCATTGTAACACAAACAACAAGTATTGCAAGAATCTAAATATGAAAAAATTAAATAAGGAACAGAACAACACATTAATCCCCAAATGCACAAAGGGCATGAGTTGTTGTTGAGGCAGAGTCTTTGGGCATTTATGAATTAATGACACATTAATAGGGTGGGTTCCATATGTCCCCATTCAAAAGCATTGATCGACAAAAAAAGGGGGGTTTCAACCCAGCCCCCTTTTCTCCTGAATCCGCCACTGCTACATAATTAAACTACGATTATTGGTTGCTTACCATCAAGATTTTTTCAATATCAAAGGCCCATTTCTTCATCAAATTTAACATTATTGAGAGCTGACAGGCTCTGTACATGGATTGTAGATTTAACATACCTGAGGTCCCCTTTCTTCATCGAGTTCCACAGTCATAAGAGCCGACGCCCCCTTTTCATTGATGGTAGAATTTTTTCCCTGCCAGAAGAAGTAAGCACATCTTTCTCTACCAACCAAAGATCTTCTGGACTGTGAACCTTTCAAGTCCTTAGATTCTGTTAAATAGAATTAAACCTTAGATTCTGTTAAATAGAATTAAACCTTAGATTCTGTTAAATAGAATTAAACCTTAGAATTAAACCTTAGATTCTGTTAAATAGAATAAAACCTTAAGATTCTGTTAAATAGAATTAAACCTTAGATTCTGTTAAATAGAATTAAACCTTAGATTCTGTTAAAGAGAATTAAACCTTAAGATTCTGTTAAATAGAATTAAACCTTAGATTCTGTTAAATAGAATTAAACCTTAGATTCTGTTAAAGAGAATTAAACCTTAGATTCTGTTAAATAGAATTAAACCTTAGATTCTGTTAAAGAGAATTAAACCTGACTTAGACGATCACTGACATTAAGCTCTTATACCAATACAAGTTTAATGCAAAAGAAAGATGGAAATTTGATAGTACTTTATTAAGTGACAATAGGATTCAGCATATCTGCACATAAAGAATTTAATGGTAATTTCTGCAAAACATGTTTAACCCTGCCACATTCTTTATGTGCCTATTCTAAGTCAGAAGCCTGTAGTTCAGTGGTTGTTGTTGGTTCATGTCTGTCATAATTGTTTTCATAAATTATTTTGTTATAAATTAGGTCGTTAGTTTTCTCAATTGAATTGTTTTATATTTTTCATGTCGTGGTGTTTTATGGCTGACTATACAGTATGGGTTTTCTCATTGTTGAAGGCTGTAACTTTGCCTATAATTGCTTACATGCACCTCATTTGAACTTTGGTGGATAGTATTCTCATTGGCAATCATACCACATCTCCTATACCACATCTCCTTATCTTTATATTCTACTAGTCCATTACTATTGATTTACAAATGTACAATACCGATATAATCATTTATACAATTTACCAAAAAGTACTTTTTGGGTGCTGGTATTCTGATCACCAGAAAGTTTGGGTGCTGGTATTCTAATCACCAGTAAGTTTGGGTGCTGGTATTCTAATCACCAGTAAGTTTGGGTGCTGGTATTCTAATAACCAGTAAGTAAATCACTATACAACAGTTCATCAAAACATTCCGTAAGTTCATAAAAGATTTCTGTTTCTAACCAACAACATGTTCTTTTACCAAGTGTTCCCTTTTAACATGTACTATTCTGTATATACTACCTACCTTTGTTGGTAATCATACATTGCCACCTTACAACATAGGTATGGCCATCATGGAATTGTCCGTAACTTGTTATGTTAAATAGCCTACCTTTGTTGGTAATCATATATTGCCACCTTACAACGTAGGTATCGCCATCATGGAATTGTCCGTAACTTGTTTCTTCTAATTCAAAATGGTCGTACTCCAACACGTGCCAAACTTTGACCCCTAACGTAACAATACTCTGTTTCCTGATAAATCCATCCATGTCCTCATCCCTGTAATACAAAATAATATACAGTGAAACCTTTATATCACCCGGGGGACCAGAGAAAACTGATCTTATAAGAGAGTTGATCCCTGTAATACAAAATAATATACAGTGAAACCTTTATATCACCCGGGGGACCAGAGAAAACTGATCTTATAAGAGAGTTGATCCCTGTAATACAAAGTAATATACAGTGACACCTTAATATCAAGGTCACCCGGGGGACCAGAGAAAACTGATCTTATAAGAGAGTTGATCACTGTATTAAAAAATAATATACAGTGAAACCTTAATATAAAGGTCACCCGGGACCAGAGATCTTATAAAACTGATCTTATAAGAAAGTTGATCTGTTAACTGTAATGAGGAAAAAATAATAATATACAGTGAAGTACCTGTCCAATAAAAATCCAGGAAGGAATCTAATAAATGTTTTAAAAAGATCTTATAAGAGTTGATCATATTTGTAAGCTTCTGTCCAAGTGAGGAACAAAATTTAATAAAAATTCCTTCTCTATACTAGCTTTTGGATAGCTTCTGTCCAAGTGTGGTAAAATCCAGGATAGTTTAAGAACCACAGAGTGAATGTAATGTTAACTGGCAGAGAAACTAAGTCCATTTATCAGTAAAATACGGAAAAATGGAAGTTTTTTTACAAAATTTACTTCTGGATACTATCTTATGATCATAAAAAGCTTCTTTCCAAGTTTGGTAGAAATCCAGGATAGTTTAAGAAAGTTATTAAAATTTCAAAAACTTTAACCACAGAGTGAATGTAATGTTTCCTGGCAGAAAAACTAAGTCCATTTATAAGTAAAATATGGAAAAAATGGAATTTTTTTTTACAAAATTTACTTTAGAATATAATCTTATGATCATAAACAAGCTTCTGTCCAAGTTTGGTAGAAATCCAGGATAGTTTAAGAAAGTTATTAAAATTTCAAAAACTTTAACCACAGAGTGAATATTTGTGGACGCCGCCGACGACGGAATGTAGGATTGCTATGTCTCGCTTTAAAATAATATACAGTGAAACCTTAATATAAAGGTCACCCGGGGACCAGAGAAAACTGATCTTATAAGAAAGTTGATCACTGTAATGCAAAATAATATACAGTGAAACCTTAATATAAAGGTCACCTGGGGGGCCAGAGAAAACTGATCTTATTAGAGAGTTGATCTTTCAATTGAAGTTCAATATGCAATAGTATTCTTACAGTGGAACAATATGAAGATGATCTAACAAGACAGGTTTTTGCCTAATAGAGGTTTGACTGTAGTATTATAGTTTTATTTCATAAAATGTAAGTTCTATGTTACTATGTAAGTTAATATAATTTGTACTGTAATACCACTTCAAATTCATTTAATAATGTTTTGTATCGCTTTGGAATCATTTTAAAACATTGATTTTGTAAATGCACAAAATCCTGACCATGTTCCCCTTTTTCATTTATTTGTGTATTTCCTTTTACTAATTTTGGGAGTATTGTTTTTTCTCCAATTATTTATTTGGTATTCTTTATTTGCCCTTTTCTGTTATTTTTCCTCTCTTTTTTGTAGTACAATTATAAGAATCAATTTGTTTATAGATAGTAGTTTATGTTTTCATACAGACAGTTGAAGGTCGTACGGTTGCCTATAATTGCTTTCCCCGGTACATCCACTTCATTTAAACTTTGGTAGATAGTTGTCTCAATCATACCACATCTCCTTATTTTTATAGTGACAAAATCCAAACAGCTTCAATCATAAATGGCATATTTCTGACTTTTATTTCTCTAACTTTTTGGCTAAAGATAATTGAACTGCATATTTTTTCTAAACTTGTTATTGTATTTACCATTCTCTTCCTCTGCCAACATTTGACCCCTCTAGAACTAAGGTCACAGGCTTAGTGTTCAGTCTTAACATTAAGTTAGCATCAAATGGCTTCAAGTCAGCTAAGTCCATCTACAAAAGGAGAATGATTAAGTTAGCATCAAATGGCTTCAAGTCAGCTAAGTCCATTTAGGTCGTTAGTTTTCTCAATTGAATTGTTTTATATTTTTCATGTCGTGGCATTTTATGGCTGACTATACAGTACGGTTTTCTCATTGTTGAAGGCTGTAACTTTGCCTATAATTGCTTACATGCACCTCATTTGAACTTTGGTGGATAGTATTCTCATTGGCAATCATACCACATCTCCTATACCACATCTCCGATACCACATCTCCTTATCTTTATATTCTACTAGTCCATTACTATTGATTTACAAATGTACAATACTGATATAATCATTTATACAATTTACAAAAAGTACTTTTGGGTGCTGGTATTCTAATCACCAGAAAGTTTGGGTGCTGGTATTCTAATCACCAGTAAGTTTGGGTGCTGGTATTCTAATCACCAGTAAGTTTGGGTGCTGGTATTCTAATCACCAGTAAGTTTGGGTGCTGGTATTCTAATAACCAGTAAGTAAATCACTATACAACAGTTCATCAAAACATTCCGTAAGTTCATAAAAGATTTCTGTTTCTAACCAACAACATGTTCTTTTACCAAGTGTTCCCTTTTTAACATGTACTATTCTGTATATACTACCTACCTTTGTTGGTAATCATACATTGCCACCTTACAACGTAGGTATGGCCATCATGGAATTGTCCGTAACTTGTTATGTTATATAGCCTACCTTTGTTGGTAATCATATATTGCCACCTTACAACGTAGGTATCGCCATCATGGAATTGTCCGTAACTTGTTTCTTCTAATTCAAAATGGTCGTACTCCAACACGTGCCAAACTTTGACCCCTAACGTAACAATACTTTGTTTCCTGATAAATCCATCCATGTCCTCATCCCTGTAATACAAAATAATATACAGTGAAACCTTTATATCACCCGGGGGACCAGAGAAAACTGATCTTATAAGAGAGTTGATCCCTGTAATACAAAGTAATATACAGTGAAACCTTTATATCACCCGGGGACCAGAGAAAACTGATCTTATAAGAGAGTTGATCACTGTATTACAAAATAATATACAGTGAAACCTTTATATCAACCGGGGACCAGAGAAACTGATCCTATAAGAGAGTTGATCCCTGTAATACAAAGTAATATACAGTGAAACCTTAATATAAAGGTCACCGGGGACCAGAGAAACTGATCTTATAAGAGAGTTGATCCCTGTAATACAAAGTAATATACAGTGACACCTTAATATCAAGGTCACCCGGGGACCAGAGAAAACTGATCTTATAAGAGAGTTGATCACTGTATTAAAAATTTGTAAGGGTTCCATGGAACCCAGTGTCTCGCCTACTTTTGCTGTTAATCGCAGGCTCAACAAAATGAGGAAAAAATAATAAAAATATTCCTCTCTATACTATCTTTTGATTGTAAGTAGCTTCTGTCCAAGTTTGGTAAAATCCAGGATAGTTTATGAATCTAATAAATGTTTTAAAACTTAAACTGCAGAATGTATGTAACGTTGACTGTAAGAAAACTAAGTCCATTTATAAGTAAAATGTGGAAAAAGGAACAAAATTTTATCAAAATTTCCTTCTAGATACTAGCTTCTGATCATAAACAAGCTTCTGTCCAAGTGTGGTACAAATCCAGGATAGTTTAAGAAAATTGTTAACCACAGAGTGAATGTAATGTTAACTGGCAGAGAAACTAAGTCCATTTATCAGTAAAATACGGAAAAAATGGAATTTTTTTTTTACAAAATTTACTTCTGGATACTATCTTATGATCATAAACAAGCTTCTTTCCAAGTTTGGTAGAAATCCAGGATAGTTTAAGAAAGTTATTAAAATTTCAAAAACTTTAACCACAGAGTGAATGTAATGTTTCCTGGCAGAAAAACTAAGTCCATTTATAAGTAAAATACGGAAAAAATGGAATTTTTTTTTTACAAAATTTACTTTAGAATATAATCTTATGATCATAAACAAGCTTCTGTCCAAGTTTGGTAGAAATCCAGGATAGTTTAAGAAAGTTATTAAAATTTCAAAAACTTTAACCACAGAGTGAATATTTGTGGACGCCATGCCGACGACGGAATGTAGATTGCTATGTCTGCTTTTTCGACAAAAGTCAAGGCTCGACAAAAATAATATACAGTGAAACCTTAATATAAAGGTCACCCGGGGACCAGAGAAAACTGATCTTATAAGAAAGTTGATCACTGTAATGCAAAATAATATACAGTGAAACCTTAATATAAAGGTCACCTGGGGGGCCAGAGAAAACTGATCTTATTAGAGAGTTGATCTTTCAATTGAAGTTCAATATGCAAAAGTATTCTTACAGTAGAACAATATGAAGATGATCTAACAAGACAGGTTTTTGCCTAATAGAGGTTTGACTGTAGTATTATAGTTTTATTTCATAAAATGTATGTTCTATGTTACTATGTAATTTAATATAATATGTACTGTAATGCCGCTTCAATTCATTTAATAATGTTTTGTTTCGATTTGGAATCATTTTAAAATTGATTTTGTAAATGCATAAAATCCTGACAATGTTCCCCTTTTTCATTTATTTGTGTATTTCCTTTTACTAATTTTGTGGAGTATTGTTTTTTTCTCCAATTATTTATTTGGTATTCTTTATTTGCCCTTTTCTGTTATTTTTTCCTCTCTTTTTTATAATTTGTAGTACAATTATAAGAATCAATTTGTTTATAGATAGTAGTTTATGTATTCATACAGACAGTTGAAGGTCGTAGGGTTGCCTATAATTGCTTTCCCCGGTACATCCACTTCATTTAAACTTTGGTAGATAGTTGTCTCATTGGCAATCATACCACATCTCCTTATTTTTATAGTGACAAAATCCAAACAGCTTCAATCATAAATGGCATATTTCTGACTTTTATTTCTCTAACTTTTTGGCTAAAGATAATTGAACTGCATAATTTTTCTAAACTTATTATTGTATTTACCATTCTCTTCCTCTGCCAACATTTGACCCCTCTAGAACTAAGGTCACAGGCTTAGTGTTCAGTCTTAACATTAAGTTAGCATCAAATGGCTTCAAGTCAGCTAAGTCCATCTACAAAAGGAGAATGATTAAGTTAGCATCAAATGGCTTCAAGTCAGCTAAGTCCATCTACAAAAGGAGAATGATTAAGTTAGCATCAAATGGCTTCAAGTCAGCTAAGTCCATCTACAAAGGGAGAATGATTTTATCAATTTAAGTCCAATTATGATTTTAACAGTTTGAAACTAGGAATCCTTAAAACTAATACTCATGGGGGATGGGGTAGGGGTGGAGGGTTGGGGGGCACTTACTATGTTATAATTGGTAAGGATGAGCCGTTGACATAGGTCACTGTTTCAAGCTTCATGTTATATGAAATGGTTGAGAAAATAAGATGGAATATATTAAAAGGCTGGTGACTGAATCAAAGGTATCTGTAATTAATCTGATGAAGATTTTTTTAACTGTTATTAAATACCTCAGAGGGAAATGCGTCAGATATTTATCTCTCCATTAAATATCGTATTCATGATAGCTATAGGTATCTTTTGGTAAAAAATATATGATATGATATAAATTTTTGTTATTCAAAATATATGAAAAAGGTGAGGTATTGAAATCTCAGCTGCTCACTCTTACCACAAAAGGATTGAAGTGCCATACTGCATGGCAAGTTATAAAGGCCCCAAAATGATAAATGTAAAAAGTTTCTAACAAGAAGACTAACAGCCTGATCAAGTTTCATTTCTTGTGTCAACAGTACAGAGGCTTACCTTACTTCCTGACATATCATCTGGACCTTTAACCTTGATTAACCTTGAATTGTCTGGCCAATCAGCAAACTTCTCTCTAAACAGGATGGTTTCCATATTTTGGTTGACTTTACCAAATAATGCCCAGTCTGGTCGCTTTGTACCGTCCATGGTTAAACCACCACATTCTTCAGCTGAAATCAAATCAGTTTCTTATGACAAATCATTTAATGATATTTCATAATTTTATATCATTCTGAAACACCGAACATATGAGCTGTGTCAGATAGAAATTGACCTTATACAAGTGCATGTATACAGAACATTCAAATACAAAATAAAAGATGAATTTGGGTCTTGTTTTGAAGGGTTCTTATACCAACTCAACTTTCAAATAGTTACAGACTTTGCATAGGTTTTTTTTCAACCTGAAATAAGTTAACAGATGTATTGATATTCATTTGCATAAGGTCGATTTCTATAAGTCGCAGCTCATATCATTTGTTTGTTTCTTACAAAAACAGTGTCTCATTTACTCAAGTCTGTACTCTAAAAGGATCAACAAAAATCTTGATTTCACATAAAAAAAATTCTGCTAAATTTTGGTTCATTCTAATACAAAGTGCTTTCAAATCTTTGTTACAGATAAACAAATTTTCCTGTGTTACAATGGATAGTAGCTCTAAAAAAATCAATTAATAGCTAGGAACTTAAGTATGACTTTAGTCAGGACAATGAATAATAGATTGATCTATTGGTCCCAGGGCATGGTCAATATGTCTCCTGCTAGAAAAGTAAGTAGACTTACTTCTGAGTAGACAGAGAGAATTAATCAGTGCAGCTCTGTAATTATAACCTACACAGATCACATGACATATCACATGACATTAAATCACATGACTTACTTCTGAGTGGACAGAGAGAATTAATCAGTGCAGCTCTGTAATCGTAACCTACACATATCATATGACATTAAATTACATGACTTACTTCTGAGTGGACAGAGAGGATTAATCAGTGAAGCTCTGTAATCGTAACTTACACATATCACATGACAAGAGATCAAAAGACATTAAATCACATGACTTACTTCTGAGTGGACAGAGAGGATTTATCAGTGCAGCTCTGTAATCGTAACCATTCTCCCATAACTTCCTCCCCAACTTGACACCAAGCTTTCTCTGGTCCGGTTTAACAGCCTTCCCCTGCCAAACGTACAGCTCACTACCAAAGTCAAATATGATAACCTAAAGAAGAAATCAATCAATATGCACTTTCCATGCTAAGTGTTAAATATTTTATATTTTATATCTTCAAACGAAGTACGTACGAAATTGTATCTGCATTGGTATATGTGGTGATGGAATATTGACCATGCTGTAAATAAGGTTTTTTTTTTTTTTATTATTTATAACTTCCAATTTACAGCATAATATACACAAATATAATAGCCATATATAATATATAAACCTATTGATATTATCTAATCAATACATCTTTCTAAGGAACCACCTTTTTTTTTTAAATATACAAATATAAGATAGAGAGTAAGGCAGTCTGAACACCAGAGAAAGAGAGAGAGAGTGAGAGAGAAAAGTGTGATGAGTTTTCAATACAAATTCATCTGGACATTGAAATCTAATTCAGTATAGTAAATCCTGCATTTTCATTTATAACAGTAAAAGTATATACTTAAGTAAGTAATTTATCAAAAATATTCCATTCTCTAAGAAACTGATGTTCACTTTTGTTTTTCATAGCAATATTTTTATCAATTGCATACAAATATTTCATCTTCTCTTTTAATGAGTTTATTGACAGGTTTTTTTTTTAAAACATCTGGTATTATAAATATATTGTTTTAGGATAAGAAAAAGAGTATTTTCTGCATTGCCTTTTGATATTTTTGCAATGTTGCCAAACAAAAAAACTTCTTTTGTAAAAAGTACAAAAATTCCATTGGTCAGAAACCAATTTTCAATCGGTTCTGATAATATCTTAGTATGTTCACAATCCCTGTAAATAATTTATTGCATGAGTGGTGAATTATTAATTGTATGTTGCACTGTATACAGACTTTTACCAATATTGGTATCATTAATTAAAATAATACATGAATTTTGATCTCCCATTTGTAATTTTTTCATCACATGATATATCACATGACCCACATAAGGAAGAATTAACCACCCAATGATGACATTGTGCAAATTTTAATGAAAAATATATATACCTCATCCTTTTTGAGCATTTCTATTTTTGGTACACTCCCCCAGAAATCTCTATATGGAACCAGAGCATTCTCTTCTAGACGGTAAATCATGTTTGTTTCTACGATGTGATTTTCATAGAGCTCATCTTCCTCTTGAGGTCCAGCTGATCCAACTGTTCCCTGCCCACCTAGAGCTGACCAGAAATGTTTTCCTGCTCCCATGAACTGTTTCTTCTCCTCCACAACGGCTACAATGGTTGGTGCTTTACAACCGAGGTCTTTCTTCTGTTGAATGAAGGATGCTACATCTGCGGCTTTGGCCTTTTCTATGACATTGGCATACTCTCCAATCCATTGGATGATTTTGTCAGGTGTGACCAGAACATAGCAATCCCCACTGTTAACAGAACTTGCCACAGGTTCTACAAGTCGGACTTGTGTACGTCTACGACCTTTGACATGAAGGAGCATAAGGTCCTTGTATGGATCAATGGAATTTAGGCCTTTCATTGAATCTGTTCTGCGAAGGTTAACACTGGCAAAATCTTCCTTACTAGCAAGTCCAGCTAAAGCTGCCTGGGCAAACCCTGCCCTTTAGATACTGAAAGAAAACAAAACGTTGCAGACTTTAGAATCTTGATGGCAAGTATAGTAAATAATTACTGTGTGATTGAGCTGATATAGCAATATGTATGTGTATATCAGGTAATGAAGTTTATTCAAAATCTTTATGTAAATGACCTTTCAGAAATAAAATTTCAATGGCTGTCCCACTGTACTTCACCTGAATATTGAAAAAGTTATTTTCATGGGAATAATTAAATCACTGAACCGTGTTCTTATGTCTTAGGTAGGTGGGAAAGTTTTATTTAAAATTTCCCTTTTTTAGTTTTTTTTTTAATCAAAAGGGAAATGTTATTCATTTATTTTCAGAATTACCAATTTTCATGGATTGAGGTATAAAAAGTATTTTTGTGGATACCTTATTTCATGGCTTTGATGAATTCTACATACTAGCCTTACAAATGAATTGTATTTTTATGGACCTTTATAATCATCTGTACACGGCCTGGTTAATTTGCAGATCTCTTTACAGATTCTAATCACCATATAATAAAATATAAAATATCCATGCATTCTCTGCTTACTTTTTTCTGTTTTAATTCGTTTAATCTCTTTTTCTGCCAATCCAGTGCTGACCTCCTCATACTCAGTTTTAATCTCAATCGTAGTATGGATGGACCTGAGAGGATTCTTTAAACTTCCTTGGTGTTTCCTCTTAGGACGGATTCTCTGAATGGACGGAAGCCTATAAATATAAAAGGCCACATAGTCATAACATCTCTTTATAAGCAATTGAAGCAAGTATAAAATTTGCTGTTCTCTTTTAAACAAGAGTACACACGCTGAAATGTCTCGCCTGCTTTACTGACCATTGATTTTATGTTGATAGTCCTAAATATAAAGCTTCACTTCAATTAACTTAACACGATCCAAGAAAATGAGGTCAAGGTCAGATCAACCAAACCCGAAATGCATGTACACCTTACAAGCATTCCATACACCAAAAATAGTTGACCTATTGCTTATAGTTTCTTAGAAACGAACTTAACCAGGAAAACTTAACATTGACCAATGAACCATTAAAATGAGGTCAAGGTCAAATGAACCATGCCAGACAGACATGTACACTTACACACAATCAATCTATGCATTAAATATAGTTGACCTATTGCCCCTAATTCCTATAGTTTTGAGGAAAACAAACCAAAACATCCCAGCCTTCCCTTTGTTAACACTGAGCAATGAACCCTGAAAATGAGGTCAAGTTATTGTCAAATAAAAAATGCCAGACTGACATGTACATCCTAAAATATTTCAACACACCAAAACATTTGACCTCTTGATATGGAATAGTATTAGAAAGATAAGACCAAAACACAAAAACTTAACTTTAACCACTGAATTCATAAAATGAGGTCATTAGGTAAGATCACTCCCAGCACCTGCCAGTTGGACATGTAGAGATACAATCATTCCATTACAAATGCATAGAAGACCTATTGCTTATAGTATTTGAGATATGGACTTGACCTTATGGTAAAATTTAACCTCCATTCACTGATCCATGAATGGAGGTCAAGGGCAGATGAAAACTGTCTGACAGGCACAGGACCTTGCAAGGTACGTTCAAATCATGATGCATTTTGTTGGGTATTGTGGATTCATTTATTTTCGTTGGTATCAATTTTTGTGGATTTAGGAAAAATTGTATTTTCATGGATAGTTGATTACGTGGTTTTGCCAAAATCTGCATGCAAGCATAAAGAAAATTTGTACATCATTGAACATTTAAATTCGTGGTTTACTATAACCCATGAAATCCAGGGTATCCCAAGAACAACAATGAGTTCACAGTATACAAATACAAATTTCTAAAAGCCACTAATATAAGTTAATGCTCAAAGTTTAATTCAAGATTTTAATGCAAATAAGCGAAAAAGGTCGTGTACAAATTAAGATTTTCAATACATATTTCATCAAAAGGCAAAAAAGTTATGATTATAACTTACATATCATTGGCTAAGATAAATAGTTCATTGAAATCATCGATGGATACATCCACTTTCTGTGTGGATAATTCTGTCACTTTTCGGCTGTGGAAGAAAGATCTTATGGATTCATCGTTATTATCAGGAACAGTAACTCTTACAGGACCCTTTGGTTCTTCATCTTCTATGTCCTTCTCAGGAGGTGGCGATGATTCCTTGGGTGTGATTATAGCTGTTGGATCTAGAAAAGGAAAACTAACAATAAGGAAAGAGTTTTATATGGTCTTCCTTTACTAAATATGCCTTAAAATTGAAAATATATGTTCAAAATTTTTGTTAAAAGAAGATTTGTTTGACAGGAAGACATTATTCAATATCCTTCTCAAAAATTTATAAATATATTAAATAAATATTTCTCAAACACAAGATACCATGTAGTAAAATCTTCACAAGACTTCAATATTTACTGGCAATTCAGAAATTATCTCGATTTTTGAAGAATTGACAAAAGTGTGAGATTAATTATTGAGATTTCAGGAAAATCTGCATAAAGATAATTATATGTATGATATCAGAATGCAAGTTCTGATTATTGTTATACTCACTCAGTAACATTATTCACAGTAATATAAACCTTGCAATAATTTCTGAATTTGAATTAGTTATAATTTTAGCCTGCCAAATCATAAAATAATGTACAAGCTACTTGGATAAAAATTGCCTTCTGAAATCAATTGAAAATTTTACAAATGAATTTATGAAACAGATTTGAAGCATCAATGAATATGCAGATAAAAAAGCTAAAGCTTCTTACACAATTCTATAATAAGAAATGGGGAAAGATGTAAATGATATAACGTCCAAGTTTTTAGATATAAAATAAGCAAGTGAAGAGCACTAAAAAAAGTAGCTGTTTTCATACAGTAGTTGTTTCTCATGTCTGATATATAAAGGTAATGGTAGACCTTTGATAGTCTATTATCATAGAGTAATCGTTTCTCATGTCTGGTATATAAAGTTTATGACAGACCTTTGATAGTCTATTATCATAGAGTAATTGTTTCTCATGTCTGGTATATAAAGGTAAAGGTAGACCTTTGATAGTCTATTATCATAGAGTAATTGTTTCTCATGTCTGGTATATAAAGGTAAAGGTAGACCTTTGATAGTCTATTATCATAGAGTAATTGTTTCTCATGTCTGGTATATAAATGTAATGGTAGACCTTTGATAGTCTATTATCATAGAGTAATTGTTTCTCATGTCTGGTATATAAAGGTAATGGTAGACCTTTGATAGTCTATTATCATACAGTAATTGTTTCTCATGTCTGGTATATAAAGGTAATGGCAGACCTTTGATAGTCTATTATCATAGAGTAATCGTTTCTCATGTCTGGTATATAAAGGTTATGACAGACCTTTCACAGTCTATTATCATAGAGTAATTATTGTTTCTCATGTCTGGTATATAAAGGTAATGAAAGACCTTTGATAGTCTATTATCATACAGTAATTGTTTCTCATGTCTGGTATATAAAGGTAATGGTAGACCTTTGACAGTTAATTGTTTCTCATGTCTGGTATATAAAGGTAAAGGTAGACCTTTGAGTCTATTATCATAGAGTAATTGTTTCTCATGTCTGGTATATAAAGGTAATGGAAGACCTTTGATAGTCTATTATCATACAGTAATTGTTTCTCATGTCTGGTATATAAAGGTAATGGTAGACCTTTGATAGTTAATTGTTTCTCATGTCTGGTATATAAAGGTAAAGGTAGGCCTTTGATAGTCTATTATCATAGAGTAATTGTTTTCTCATGTCTGGTATATAAAGGTAATGGTAGACCTTTGATAGTCTATTATCATAGAGTAATTGTTTCTCATGTCTGGTATATAAAGGTAATGGTAGAACTTTGATAGTCTATTATCATAGAGTAATTGTTTCTCATGTCTGGTATATAAAGGTAATGGTAGACCTTTGATAGTCTATTATCATAGAGTAATTGTTTCTCATGTCTGGTATATAAAGGTAATGGTAGACCTTTGATAGTCTATTATCATAAGAGTAATTGTTTCTCATGTCTGGTATATAAGGTAATGGTAGACCTTTGATAGTCTATTATCATAGAGTAATTGTTTCTCATGTCTGGTATATAAAGGTAATGGTAGACCTTTGATAGTCTATTATCATAAGAGTAATTGTTTCTCATGTCTGGTATATAAAGGTAATGGTAGACCTTTGATAGTCTATTATCATAGAGTAATTGTTTCTCATGTCTGGTATATAAAGGTAATGGTAGAACTTTGATAGTCTATTATCATACAGTAATTGTTTCTCATGTCTGGTATATAAAGGTAATGGTAGACCTTTGATAGTCTATTATCATAGAGTAATTGTTTCTCATGTCTGGTATATAAAGGTAATGGTAGAACTTTGATAGTCTATTATCATAGAGTAATTGTTTCTCATGTCTGGTATATAAAGGTAATGGTAGAACTTTGATAGTCTATTATCATAAGAGTAATTGTTTCTCATGTCTGGTATATAAGGTAATGGTAGACCTTTGATAGTCTATCAAATCTGTTTATTACTTCAAAACTCAGAATATAGAGCTTGACCCATTGCATAAATTGTCCTGAACATGCATGAAATATTTGCCACTGGACATTAAGCAACCAACAAACAATGAAAATTGCATGAACATTTGCACATTATTGAAGGTTGTATTTTGACCTCTTGATGACCTTGTTTGTGTTGATTGATTGCTGTTTCATTGACATATACCCCACATTTCCATTTATTCAAATGTATTTGTTTGAATTTAGGCATTATATTTTCTGTACAGTTACTGAGCCTTGTGCTTAAATAAATTAGGAATTTCTAACAAATGATTTATTTATACTGTGTCTTCATCATAAATAAAGCACCTCATATTCCAAAATGAAACTAGACAATTCATATTACTATATAAGGTTCATGAATACTAGAATTTTTTTTCACACAACTGACTGTCCATGCATTGAATGGTTTAAGGATTATTAGCTAGCCGTACATGCTGATTGTGGAGGTAGGACTTAAAGGCTTGCCATACATGCTACTTGTGGTGGCAAGTCTTCCTGGGTCATCAGTATGTTTTAAATAAAGAACAGATGCATGAGACATAATTGGAACATTTTGTGACAGATAAAAACATTACAGACTAACAGTATGTTATAATAAGCTAGCCCTACTTTTTCAATTTTGACTTCTGGTTTTCTTGGAATGATATAAGAAGCATGCACTATATAGTTCTACAACATGCACTATAGTATAGATCTAGTTCTTACTAGCTTAATTCAGTTACTACAGTTTCAAAAATGCTACAAACAATTCCTGCCTGTCCCATCTCTTTATATTCATATTTAAGTATTACTTAAATTGCCTTTAAAATTTTCTATGTTAAAAAAAATAAGCGAAACAGGTTCATAGACATTTATTAAGTTACTGTGGATTCATTTATTTTCGTGGGTACCTATTTTTGTGGACTGAGGAAAACTTGCATTTTCGTGGATATTTAATTTCGTGGTTTTTCTAAAGTCTGCATAAATTCCTATAGAAATTTGTTATTTGTTGAACATTTAAATTCATGGTTTCCCTGTACCCAGGAAAATTGGTATTCAATGAATAATTATGAATCCACAGTATACTATAAATAGAATTTGTCAAACATTCCTCACAGATCAGACAGTATATCTTTGAAGACTGTAGTAACTCATATCAAACAGAAAAATGAAATAACATAGAAATAATTAATTCATTGAAATAACAAAAGAATAACAGAGGGATTACAATATCAAGGGGGAGGGAACTCTTTACTTACCAACAATCAAGGTTTGAGGGATAGGAATTTTTGGCCATTCTTTCTGGGATGGGGTACTAGGAGAAGATAACTCGGATCCAGACTCGGACTCAGATTCTGAAATATCATTAAAAACAATTCTGGTTCTGTTAGTTGTGAGTTGCAACAAAGCAAAGCACAAATGTAGAAATCAAATGAATTAGATGTTAAAAACAGTGATAACAAGTGATTGGTGAAAAATTTAAAAGAAAATCCCCCATTTTCTTTCTCATCTATCTGCAAATTAAGCTTAAATTCTAGCTTCTACTGTTCTATTCAAAAACAAATACAGAAACACTGAAACAGATTATCTCCCTTTTAACATAGATTATCTCCCCTTGTACAGGTTATATATTCTGATTATATTTGTTAAATTAAAAGTAAATCTTGTAAGTCTTTCATGACATAATATCTAAAAAGAAATATTTCTACTAATCAGAAAAAACTGCCTAATTAAAACCTAAAGTTATATAAAATATTTCCAGTGTTTCAGATTTGAAAATTTATATTTAACCAATGTAAGCTTGTCCAACCACCTATACTTTACAATAGCACACCCATTCCTGCCCCTTTCTCCTATTATATGCTAATATAAACTGAAGCTTTCAAACTTTATCTAATAAACCTTTATCTAAATAACAATGTCTACCATATCTCAAGAAATACAATGATTTTCCACTGATAATTTATTTATATAAAGGAATTTATCCAACACATGAAAATTCCTATCTGATATAAAACTGCCCCTAATGTGATTTGAACATGTCAAAAATAATATTCTTGTTGAAAGTTCAACAATTTTAATTATTTCTGTTTACAGGAAGATTGTCTTAGTTGAACATAATAAATTAATCTTATAACTCTAAACTTGAGGTATTGTGACCAACTGATTAATCTGAAGCAGACATGAAAAATATTGTTTCGACTTCTTGAGATATGGTACCAGATCCCCCTAAGCATCTGATGTAGCTTGGCTCAACAGTGACACAAACAAGGTGATCAGATAACACAGTAACATACAAATTATCATTTCTTGTCAAGTCAAAAGTCAATGTGTCTGATGAACACATCTTAATTAAAGACAATTTAATAAATATTATTTTCTTTTCTTTTCATAACTAAGCATTTTTTCTTTCTAGATGGACCTATTCTCAGATTTTCACTTCTTTCAAAAACTAGATAAATTATATTTTTTTGTTGTTATATTGAACAAATGTACAATACTTAAAAGAGTTCTTTTAAAAACTGTACGCACTAGTACCTTTTCAATTTAAAACAAATAATATTTTATTTCTTCAAATTTTTAATCGCCCCATGTTTAATTCAGACTTTTTTTAATTCAATAACAAAACTTTGACTATTTTTCTATAAAATTTCAACTTGTATGTTACAGTATTATCTTTACATAGTTCTGGTCAGTTGTCCACTTTTGTTTTAACCTACAGATAAATAATTTTTCTTTGCTGTTTATTGACTTTATAGTCTATTTACTTTTAGGAGAAATACTTTTTTTGGCAGTTAAACAACATTTTCATTTCAAAACATTAACCTTTGAATATACTATCATAAATAGAGCGATTTTTTCTCCAATATTACAAACAGCACAGAAACCTGATTTTATTTGAAGACTTTATTTCCTCACTGACCAAAAAGAAACTGACCATAACTAAGTACTATAAACATAAAACTTGTGAATATAAAACAATATAAAGCACGATATACCTTTCTTGGTACGACCTTTCAACTTCCTCATCAAAGGGCTGTCCTCTACCTGACCTGTAAAATAATGAGGATTATCTCCCTTTAGTAGTGAATTTTTACGAGACTGGCTGTCATATTTCAAATCTACAGCTCTATAATTGAAAAAAATTATATACTTACCATTACAATTAAAAGCACTTAAACTAAAAAATAGATTTGAAGTTTTGACCTGTCTGTGCTTGTGGTTTACATCCTGGTCCTTTGTCATTGGTGGAAAGTTGTCTTATTGGTAATTATACAAAATGTCAGATTTTGTTTTTATTAAGCAGAGTTCTTGAAAAGTTTTCAGATCACTATTTGACTAATAGTAATTAGAAATGTTTAACATGTGTTGTATCTATGCCAGTCCCATTGTCTGATCAAGTGAATGAAGTTTTCAGTAGAATAAAAGAATTAATAAGACTGTTGAAAATGTATTAAAAATTAAAAAAAAATCAGTGACAGTTCAAATTTCCACTTAAGACAAAAATATTTTCAAAAACTCTGTGATAGCAAAGGTCAATCATTTTTACAAGACAAAAATATTTTCAAAAACTCTGTGATAGCAAAGGTCAATCATTTTCACAGGAACTTTATATATAAGGTTATTTTCGTGTCAGGATGTGTTGGTGGTTTGTGGTTTGGTGGGAAGTTAATCTTTTCTGTCTTCATTGTTCGTATTTTACACAATCAAATATTCACAAAGATACAATTTTTTTTCAAACCACAATAAATAAATGAGCGCACAGAAATTCAAAGACAATTACCAGCCAATTTATGAGCAACTGTGAAAGTCTTAGCGTCTGTCTCTTCAACTCTTCCTTTCCATTCCGCCTGAGCTGTGTTAAGTAGATTGAGACGATCAGCAATACTAGACGGACGTGCCATCGTAGCACCTACTTTCTCCCGTAATTTAATCTCCATAGGTGACTGTTCTATATCTGAAGGCTTTTGTACCCTTTTCTTCCATTCTTCTTCTCCACTTTGCTTCAGAAGATTGAGCCTACATAAAAATAATGATTCAATGTTTTAAATGAAATATATCTAGCTGTTTAAGGTGGTACCAAACACCTTGACTAAAATTAATTTGGCTCGTTTAATTTTCATAAAATTTTGACAAAATATTTACTATGACCCTTTGACAAAGTATAAAAATTTCAAAAAACTTGATTCACAACATTATCGGAAAAATTTCATTGGATATACATATAGCAGTTTGACAAACACTAATTTTGATTATTGAGAAGCTTAATATTTCCTTAACAATAGAACACGATTAAAACGTTCAGCCAATTTTTACAGAGTTATCTCCCTGTAGTATTATGTACCATCTTAAGTAAATGATTTACTGTTTCGTCATAACTTTCATGTCATCAATAGATCAAATAAATATCAGGATAAGGAGATCACATTCACCATAATGAATTAGATCTTTCGGTCATAAAATATTCTGTGAAAGGGGAAATAATCCATTTACAAGGTCTTGAATCTGTACTGGAGGTAAATAAGACAATTTACACAAAGTCCTGAATCTGTACCGGAGGTAAATAAGACAATTTACACAAAGTCCTCAATCTGTACTGGAGGTAAATAAGACAATTTACACAAAGTCCTGAATCTATACTGGAGGTAAATAAGACAATTTACACAAGGTCCTGATTCAGTACCGGCCGTAAATAAGACAATTTACACAAGGTCTTGAATCTGTACTGGAGGTAAATAAGACAATTTACACAAAGTCCTGAATCTATACTGGAGGTAAATAAGACAATTTACACAAGGTCCTGATTCAGTACCGGCCGTAAATAAGACAATTTACACAAGGTCCTGAATCTGTACTGGAGGTAAATAATACAATTTACACAAAAGCCTGAATCTATACTGGAGGTAAATAAGACAATTTACACAAGGTCCTGATTCAGTACCGGCCGTAAATAAGACAATTTACACAAAGTCCTGAATCTGTACTGGAGGTAAATAATACAATTTACACAAAGTCCTGAATCTGTACTGGAGGTAAATAAGACAATTTACACAAAGTCCTGAATCTATACTAGAGGTAAATAAGACAATTTACACAAAGTCCTGAATCTATACTGGAGGTAAATAAGACAATTTACACAAAGTCCTGAATCTATACTGGAGGTAAATAAGACAATTTACACAAAGTCCTGAATCTGTACTGGAGGTAAATAAGACAATTTACACAAAGTCCTGAATCTGTACTGGGAGTAAATAAGACAATTTGGTTTGAAAGATTACTTAACAAAGAATGAATTTTATCTAAGGGATTACAATTCCTGAAGTTGTCATAGAGCAGGAAAGCATAAATAATAAGGAACTAGATTCATAAGTTACTGAAACTCGTCCTCGTATCCATAAAATTTCAATCAAAAATTGGCACAATTGTGAAGGAAAGATAATTACAAAGCAACTTCCAATAATAACCCTCACCTGTCCTGTAGACTACCGCTCCTTGAGACATCCGAATCAATTTCAGCATCTCGTTTCTCTTCTGGTGTAATAGGCTGAGTTTTATGTCGCCCAGTATATTTGAATTTTCTAGGTGTCTCTGGAGATTTTTCTGGTGTGGCATCAGCAGGCTGTGTCAAGTATCTGAAAGACAAATATATATTTCATCTGATTGAATTTGTTTGTTTACCATTTGTTGGTAGAATTCCTTCAGGGTACAAGCATTAAAAATACATATATAACATTCAAGTTTCTTTTCAAAATCATGACTGCATATGTGTTATGTTTATTATTGCACTAGGACTTTCTGAATTGTTATTGCACTAGGACTTCCTGAATTGTTATTGCACTAGGACTTCCTGAAATGTTATTAGTAAACAATGGAGCGGAGTACTACTTTAACTCACAGGGTTCTCGCTAAGGATTTTTGAAGGCGAGTCCATGGACTCGTCATTTTTAGCCATGATGAGTCCAACAGCAAGAAGAAAATATTTTATTGCAATATAATGTAATATTCTAGTCTCCATTTCCAAATAGAGCAATGAAATGACATTAAATTCAGATCACTTTTAAACTTTTGCTATAGACATGATAGAATGATGATATTTGTGTTTAACTGTGTTCAGTTTATACAAAATATTTCAATCTTGATGCATCTGTGGACTCACCAGTTTTGAAAATGGTGAGTCCAGACAGATTTTGATGAGTCCAGGACTCATGGACTCACCTTAGTGAGAACCCTGACTCATGTGGTAGAGCGGGGGCTTACTGTGCCAAGGGTCCCAGGTTTGGATCCTGACTGGTACAGTTATCAATTTTATTGGTCAAATCATGCTCTACTGTTACATAAATTTAATTATCAGGGTCAGTCAAAGGTCAGCTTCATTTACAAATGCTCAGAAACTTGAGGTCAAGGGTTATGATAGGAGGTACAGTAACAAGAATCATTAAATTATCTTATTTGAAACTGAACCCTCAATTACAAATTAATAAATAAAAAGAATGTGTCCATAGTACACGGATGCCCCACTCGCACCATCATTTTCTATGTTCAGTGGACAGTGAAATTGGGGTCAAAACTCTAATTTGGCATTAAAATTAGAAAGATCATATCATATCATAGGGAACATGTGTACTAAGTTTCAAGTTGATTGGACTTCAACTTCATCAAAAACTACCTTGACCAAAAACTTTAACCTGAAGTGGGACAGACGGACGAACGGATTGATGGAAGAACGAACAAACGCACAGACTGAAAAACATAATGCCCCTCTATTATCGTAGGTGGGGCATAAAAATATGCACTGATCATGCTGATTTGTTTTGTTAGTGATCAATACACTTACATGACTTAGTATACTGTAAATTCAGAAATTATTGGATGCATTTATTATTGCGAATTTTGTAGAAATGGACTTAAATGCGAGATTAATTATTGTGATTTCAGGAAAAACTGCAAACAGTTATACGTATCAGATATAAGAATGCAAGTTTTTATTATTGCGATACTCATTCAGTCGCATTATTCGCATTAATAAAAACATCGCAATAATTTCTGAATTTCCAGTAATTAGATCTGTGAAACCAGATAAAATGGAGACTTACATTTGTGGAATAATAAGTCTACTGACTCTCCTGTTAGATACATAATTATCTACATCCATTTTTTGTGAAAACATTTTATCAAAGTCAGGTGAAGAAATTCCAGTCTGCTGTACACCTTAACAGGACTACTTGAGGTCTCACAACCTATAGACTGATGGACTATTCCACTATGGTAAGGTCATATAATTAAAATTAAAATGTCCCTAAAGGGGATTTTTACTAGGCACTTGTTCTTCCTATTCATTCTTTAAAATAATTTAGTATTTCCATCAATTAATAATAAATATTTACTCAAAAATAAATTTCTGTATTCTTTTATTTTAAAAATAAAATTATTATTAAACCATTTAATATTTAAAATTTTTTAAATCCCTTCGATGGGCCTCAACCTGTGAAATAAAAAACAAAGTGTTCACATCCTTTAACACTGATCAATACTTCAATAGATACATGTCATAGATTTGACCTCCGTGAATAGTACTGGTTGTTAAATAACCCAATCCTGTTAAACCCTTAAAGCACTTGTTAATAACTCATCAAGAATCAATTAAAAAACAATCAAAACTAATTAGTGGTAAACAAAGATAATTATATATTGAATGAATCCCACTATTGAAAACCAACTTTGACGTATAGCCAGGGGCAAATATTACATATATCATTCAACATGTTCAAGACCATAACATTCAACCTCCAAAATTTCACTTTTCACCGACCTTAATTTTTTCACTCTCTTTACTTTCCAAAACCCATAACTGTAGTTTTTCTCATAATTTACCAAGGGTTTACTTATGCTCATGTTAGAAGTCATTAGTTTTGTATATGCTTACTCAGTTAAATGTAATATTGTACACAGAAGACTTTGACATTAGTTAGTAAAACTTGTGTCTTATCCTATTAGTATCATTAACTCAATAAAATAATCATAAACTAAACTAACTGCACGGTGGTCTTGTGGTAACGTGTTTGCCTCAAGTGCAAGAGGTTGTGGGTTCGAACCCCAGCAGGGTCAAACCAAAGACTTTAAAATTGGTATTTGCTGATTATCTGCTAAGCATGCAGCATTCAGGAGTAATAGCAGACTGGTCGGCTTGGAGTCAGAATAATGTGTCTGGGTAAGGTGGCATGTCTTCCTGCAGACTGTTACCTTGTGAACTAGCACATTAAAAATCTGGCTCAGCGTGTCGGTCTAGTGCAAAGCAGGGTTAATATTCATAATACATTAACATGTTCTCGTCCTGAATATGCATATTAATTTGCCTCTGGATGTAAAGCAGCCATCCATCATCATCATCATAAACTAAACTATGATTGATTGGTGTTTAACTCCATTGTCAGCACTTCTGGCTATTTTGTGGCAGTCAGCTTTTATTGGTGGAGGAAGCCAGAGTGCCTGACCTTCAGCAGAAAACTGACAATTCTTGTTAATTAAGATTTAGAGTCAAGAGCACCTGTCATTTGTGGGGTTCACAGCCTCAGCATTGACAGGTTAGTGATATAATAGTTGAACTACTTAGACCACTAGGCCACCAAGGCCTCATTTAAACTACTGTAAATTCAGAAATTATTGCGTGTATTTATCATTGCGATTTTTCAAGAATAGACAAAAATGCGAGATTAATTATTGCCATATCATGAAAATCTGCATACAGATATATGTAACAGACATCAGAATGCGAGTTCTTAATATTGCGATAGTCACCCAGTCGCATTATTCGCGTTAATAAAAACCTTGCAATAGTTTCTTAATTTACAGTAAGACAATAACAATAAAACCATACCTGTCTTTCTCAGCAGGATCCCTTCCTCGTCTTTTCTGGGCTACATTTCCTACTTCCTCTACGACCTCTGAATGTGATTGTACCATCTCTTTAACAGACACCTCAACATCGACCTGTACATCCTCCTCCTCAGAACTTTTATGTAAAATGCTATGAAGTTTCTCCTCTTTTACCTCCCTTGAAGGGGATTTTTTCATTGAGCTTTTTTCTGGCTCATTGACTTTTGTTTCAAAACTACTTTCCTTTTTCAAGATACCTTTAGGCTCAGAACTACACTCTAGAGATTTATCTTTTTTTAACATGCCCCTTACATCCCCACTTTTTTCCACGGTTTCCGTGTGTTTAAGTATAGGAGTTAAATGCAAGTCCTCTTCAATTGATTTCCGTTTCTTGTTGAAGTCTTTAGATTTCACGGGATCATCTAATGCATCAAGATGTTTTAATATTGGTTTAACCTCTTCACTTTTATGTTTTCTTTCTATGTTTTCACTTTTACGTAGAATTGCTTTAACTGACTCTCCGCTGCCATGACGATGTCTCTTCTCTTCATCCTCATGTTTAAGAATTGGTTTTTGATTTTTTGTCGGTGTCTTGTAATTTTTCGTCATCATGTTTTAAGATTGGTTTGACCGATTTTTTATCGTCATCTTTTGACCTGACTTCCTCTTCATGTTTAAGAATGCTCCTTTGTTCTGTATGTTTTGTTTCAGTAGAAGACACATCTTCTGTGTGTTTTAAGATACTATGGTGTTCTGTGTCAGCAGCATGAGGATGATCATGTTTAAGAATACTTTTTACATCTGGTTCGGGAGTTTTAGCTGGTTTGTCTTTTAAAATACCATGACCCACCAACGTTTCTGTCACCTTTTCAGCAGACTTTAAAATACCTGAAAAAAGTGAGGAAATATGAAGTATAACAGATGATTTATGAGGAAGATAAAAGTGAAAACTTTCAGCTGACAGTCCAAACACAATTTTGCCAACTGGTAATAAACAGCTGAAAATGTTGTACTGGAAGCAAAATTACTGTACATCAATAAACAATTCTGGTAAAATCTACATTGAAAAATGTGGGGAGGAATCATGTTTTAAGCTCATTAGCACATTGTGCAGGTAAATGGACAAAATATTGGATAGACCCACAGACAAGGAAAACATAATGCTCCCCTCCCCTACTATCAGAGGAGGCACATTAAACATTGGACATAGGTGGGATGTAAAAAACAACAATGTAATACTAGGAAATAATCCTGCAAGATTGTCCAGTTCAACAAAGTGTATTAAATTTCTGCAAGAAGTTTAATAACGAATTCATAGTATACTTTATTTCTATGGTGGGAATATTTGTAATTGAGGAATGTCGTTCTATAACACAATTACACTTCATCATGTTTTAATGAACACTTCAAACTTTTGACATCAAGCTTCATTAAGGAACTACTGATAAAAAATGTCCTTTTAGAAATATGAATAATAGATCTCTGTTAAGAGGCCACTTATCTTTTGAGGACAATCTTGAACATCTTGCAAGTACTCTTATAGGAAATTTCCTGATGTTTGACATAATTACATAATTAAATTAAGTTTTTATATAGTTAACAATCCATTATGGCAAGCTGCCTAATTACAGAAGTCAACAAATCAGATTTTAACATCATTAATGTGATGTGTGACATTTTCCAGAGGTGGAACTGGTAATCTTTTTGAATCAATCAAGTTCATTACATTTTTTTTAAGAAGTATGAGTTGATCAATGTTTATTTTTCTGTTTAGAGTTATGTGATGTGTCTTTTCTTTTACCATGGTTTTACCTGTTCTAAGCTGCCTTATGATTTCAAAAGCCACATGGTATCCTCTTTGTTGTTGTTTTTTTTTTGGGGGGGGAGAGGGTTATACTCCTAAACCTGTACTTGATGTTCCATCCAATCTACACTCACTTTTAATACGCTTCATATTTGGTGTTAGCAGATAATGGTATTAACCCTTGCTTTTATAGTAATTAAGCCTTGATACAGTACTTGAATATTCATCACTGCTTTTCTATTCTACAGACAGACACAGCCTTTGACAAATGGCCTTGTTTTCTCATTTAATTGTTTCACATTTTTCATGTCAGGGCCTATTATAGCCGACTATACAGTATGGGTTTTCTCATTTTGAAGGCTGTACAGTGACCTGTAATTGCTTTTATCTTCGTCATTTGATCTTTGGTGGTTAGTTGTCACATTGGCAATCATACCACATCTCCATATATTGACCATGATTTCTGTAAAGTACATGTATATTTCTCAGACAGATAACACATTGACCACTGAAATTTTCTTGACCATAACAACATACCTGAATTTTTCTTTGAGTCTTCAGACAAATCACCCATTGACCCATGTCTTGATGATGACCTTGAACCTGGTTGTGAAAGTGAGGCTTCAGCATGTTTTGCCATGACCTCACGCTGTGCACTCAGAGACAGACCTTTTAAGATTTCTGGGTCAGGCGGTTTGGCCAGACTCATGGCCAATGGTGAAATTTTAGCTGCTTTTTCAACTTCCTCAAATGTTACAGGCTGAAATTCAAAATCAAATGATCAATATAATTTAATTTAGATGTAGTTTCAGCAGTAACCAAGAAAATGAAAGTATCCTGAACTTGTCCTGTTCCTATACTTTTTATGAATATGAAAACAATCACTACATAATAGCAGCCTTTTCTACCTCCTAAAATATTTCAAGCTAAAATTCCAAACCAGATGATCAATAAAAACAGGGACTATATCTATTGATCTTATATACATAAATTGATTTAGGTGTAGTTAAGCCTAATGATTACTATCCATAAAATGAAACATCCAGCTCCAATACTTTTTGATGGACATGAAAACAATCATGTTGTATGTAGTATTGTTATTTTCCTGAAAGACTGACCAATCTGAGACAGACCGAACAATATAGCAGTGGCACGTCAATCCATACATATCATGGTGTAGTATTGTTATTTTCCTGAAAGACTGACCAAACTGAGACAGACCGAACAATATAGCAGTGTTAAGTTGAGACTTTCATAGCTTACTATATGGTATGGGTTTTTCTCATTGTTGAAGGCTGTATGCCGGCCTATAGTTGCTTAAATCCACGTCATTTTGAAACTAATGGATAGTTGTCTCCTTAGTTTAATATAGATATAACTTTAAACTTCTTTACAAGATCTATAATTAATCATGTATCAATACCAGCTTCATACTTAATACATTAAAGAGGATAAAAGAATATGGGGTAAACCAATACCAAACAATCTCATGTCATAAACATTAAACCAATACCAAACAATCTCATGTCATAAACATTACAACGAAATACAAAGTAAACAGTACTTTTATTATTGTTCTACATCCTGCAGTCATTGGGTACATTTATGACCCTGTTTTTTCTTTAAGATATATTCATATGTCACAACACAGAGATATTTCATCCTTTAAATACATGTTTTCATGACATTTCCATCATGAAAATTATCAGACCTATGTATTGTTGGCATAAATAACTTTTTGACACTCTCAGGATTAACAGTTACAATAAATAAGTCTAACAGATAAATAAGGAGAACTCAGAAAATTACAATGTCATAACAGATTATAAAAGTACATAGTTTATGTGTAACTTCCGTCCTTTTACTCACGTCAACGGTCTGAATACAAAGACAGTTCACAGCTAGTGTTACGACCGTTTAAGTGGGAGATGTTTATGTGGAGTGCATGTTTCTAGACATTTAGTATCTGTGTGTTATATTCTGGACTGCTCATGTGATTTCTTCCGTCCTTTTACTCACGTCAACGGTCTGAATACAAAGACAGTTGACAGCTAGTGTTACGACCGTTTAAGTGGGAGATGTTTATGTGGAGTGCATGTTTCTAGAAATTTAGTATCTGTGTGTTATATTCTGGACTGCTCATGTGATTTCCAGTGCTGATTTCATCCCTGTTTTTGTTGGGGTTGATGTTGTGTAATGTGAAATCCCTGTGTAATTTTTTAATAACTATTTTTGTATCATTTGAGCTGCGTCGGATAGAATTTGACATTAGGCAAGTGCATGTATACATGCACATGTATAAGACTTTAATTTTGGAACATTCAAATACGCAATAAAAGATGAATGTTTGTTTGTTTTGTAGAATTCTTATATCAATTCAATTTTCAAACAGTTACAGACTTTGCATAGAGATTTTTCAACCCGAAATAGGATAACAGATGTATTGATATCAAGCAGCTAATTTATTGTTGTGATTTTTTGTGGTGATTTCATCTTCAGGTTTTTTTAAGGGTTCATCTTGCTTAATGTGTAGTCCTTGTGTGATGTTTTGACAACTATTTGTGACTGTTTATGATGTTTTGACGACTATTTGTGACTGTTTATGATGTTTGATTGAAAGGACATTTCAGTGTACACAGTGTAATAAAATAAAGAAAGGACATTTCAGTGTACACAGTGTAATAAAATAAAGAAAGGACATTTCAGTGTACACAGTGTAATAAAATAAAGAAAGGACATTTCAGTGTACACAATGTAATAAAATAAAGAAAGGACATTTCAGTGTACATGTACACTGAAATAAAATAAAGAAAGGACATTTCAGTGTACACAGTGTAATAAAATAAAGAAAGGACATTTCGGTGTACACAGTGTAATAAAATAAAGAAAGGACATTTCAGCGTACACAGTGTAATAAAATAAAGAAAGGACATTTCAGTGTACACAGTGTAATAAAATAAAGGACATTTCAGCGTACACAGTGTAATAAAATAAAGAAAGGACATTTCAGTGTACACAGAGTAATAAAATAAGCATTCTGAGAGTATTGCATGGCAATACATAGTCCCCTACCGGTTAAAAATTCATTGTACTGGAACAAAATGCTAACTTGATCTATAACTTGTCATGGTGTAAACTATATAACAAATATCAAGTCAATATCTTCAAGTATGATGAAAAAAAGTGCGGAAAACTGATTATTTGAGTAAATTTTCAAGTCCAAGGACCATAACTCTGCACAAAATCATCAGACAGGAACAAAATTTGAATTTGATCCGTCCTTGTCATGATTAAACGATATACAAAATATCAAATCAATATCTTAAAGCACGAAGAAAAAAAGTGTGGAAAACTGATTTGCCCGACTGACGGAGTGTAAACCTAAAGTCCCCTTGACTTCGTCAGTAGGGGACTAATAAAGAAAGGACATTTCAGTGTACACAGCGTAATAAAATATAGAAAGGACATTTCAGCCTTCACAGCTTAATAAAATAAAGAAAGGATTATGATTCCAGGTGTAATAATCTCCTACCTGTGTACTGAAGCGTGAAGCTAACTTCCTGTTTTTGCGCCTGGCGATTGGTGGTGGAACTTTGGACTTTTCTGCAGGTTTTTCTTCTTTTTTCAAGTTCTGGAATAGCTGAACTTTCTCCGCTAAACTCCGTCTAAAATTAACACATGATAAAATGTACAATAGAAATAAGACGAAAACGAAAGTGAATATCAGATCCATTCTGTATGATAGTAACACAGAATGATGACAGATTTCCTTCCTGTATTAAAATCCTTAGAAAACAAAACTCTTATTTGTCATTCTGACTAACATGTCTGATATTATCCAGTAGCCCGAGTTGATGATCGCTACACAATATTCCCTACAATCATAAAACTTGTCCTCGATTTCAGTTTAACATCAAAAACCTGTTTTTACACTATTTTTATAAAGGAAACCACAAGGTTCCTTCCTGTATAGTTTTCCTACAAACAGTTAGGAAAGGTCTTAAATCTTAAAACATTTAAGTATGCAAGCTATAGCCAGGATATGTCTTATTTTTAGAAATGCAGGCCATAAATATACTAATTTTAATTCTTATTCCCCATGTGCATAAATGGTACTGTCTGAAATCATAAAACTTTGTGATGTTTATATATCATTGTAACAGGTTGGCTTAAACATGGTTTAATTAGCATATAAAAAAATTCATATTTGCATTTTAGTAGCATTATTTTTTATGCAATAATTCCTGAATCACAATACCGGTAATCACATCTTGCATTTTTGGCTATAGTTCAACAGTCATAATAATAAATGTACATTTAAAATTGTGAATATATAAAGTATTTATTCATTCTATCATTCTAATGAATCGTTTTTGTAAATGCTACATTTTCCCTTAGTGGACACCAATTTATTGATGATTTAAACTAGATGAACCCCGACTAAAACACTTAAACATTATACAATAACAAACACAACAGTTACATAAAAGCGAGAAAAAACCACACTACTCAAACTTTACCTTCAATTTATCAAGTTTATAAATAAACACTACACTCAAAAACACAAACTGTCATTAAATAAAAACAAATTAATCTTGTAACAGCCTGAATTAACTCATGGTTGTAATATCGTGCCATGTTAAAGTTAAAAGAATATTAAGGTGGATGTCAACCCCATAACTCTTTTAAACCTTTGTTGATAAAATCAGTCTGATTTATATAAAATCAACACAAGGTCTCACTATATATTCCTAATATTAAATGAATGACCACCATGTATGTCTAATCAACACTATATATTCCTAATATTAAATGAATGACCATGTATGTCTAATCAACACAATATATTCCTAACATACTGATTGTAAATATAGAACAAAATAAAATTTAAAGTTCTGCTCTTAATGTCTTAGGATCTATATATATATATATATATATATCCAACTTGAAATAGGTGACCGAGTAAATTGAATTTAATAAAGTTCTTAAAGGGATAGTAGCTACGATTTTGACAAAATTATGAAAAGTTTTAAAGCTGCTAAAATCAAAGACATGTACTAAAATAAGCAATAAGATCGCTAGAATATTTTCATAAACTTCAGAAGTGTTAATAATTGATAATTCATATCGTGTTGTGTGCCTATTCATCTCATTAATTATGCATCGGGTTTACTGGCGAACTTTGCCGACAGCGAGTGAGCTAACCAAGATATAAATAGATATGAACATGTGCTTTTGTTTTCACGTATTTGATAATTACTTTATATTAAACGTACATATTTGACGACGTTTATCAAATTATGTAAATAAAAATATAACAAAACCGCATATTATTCCAACCCAAGATTCTCCAACAATGGCGATATTATACACTTGTTATTAAATTTGTATGAAAACATGCCGTTAATCGTAGCTACTATCCGTTTAATGTTCTCTGGACATGCAATTCCTACTACTGTGTCAATGAAAACCGTCAAAATTATTTTTTGTTAAAAAATTCAAAAATTATGATGCATTTTGTGACGTGTAAATTTGGTATATGCAGGATCATATCTATCAAATATTCAAGAGCAGGTTTCTGGGGGTTAATTCAGGATTTGATGTTGCCAAATTTTCTGTGTAATACTTTTTGACCATACAGCTGTCTGTCTTTCAGATAGGAATTATAAAATTGGTGTCTTTAATCTATTATGTATCTACCGGTACATGTTATTCAAATTTTAAATTCTTCCTGAATAACATCAGACAACTTACTATTTTCTTTCTCAATATCCAGTATTTGGAGTTATAAACAGACTTAACATGTTCAATATTTCTTCATTCCTCCTTATATTCATTTTAAATTGGAAAATATTTTAAGTCAAGCTTCACAAAAACCAGTCATCTAAATTGTGATTTTATTACAATCCCCTGTATGATCATTTTTCTAATAAAAATCTGTTATTCTTGAAATTCAAATATTAAAAAGGTACCTGTCATAGGACCATTTCCCGCCCACCAATTTTATCTTCATTAGAACCCCGCAAGCCAAGGTGATAATTGACAAATTAAAAATCTAAGTACATGTATGTAAAACAAATCATTGCTTCTTACCTTCATATGACATAAAACCTTATTCCCCACTCTCTCACACAACACATCAAATTATATTACACCACTATATAAACCTCATAAAAACATATACATTGTGTAATAAAACACATGGCTCATATCGCAATGTAGGCCAGCTACTTGTGTCAAAACTATGTGGGTGACATTAACTTTGATGTCAGCCTAACAAGAGATCCTTAAAAAACATGGCTACTTTTTTTTTTTATCAAAAATTGTTGATTCTATTTTCTAATCTTTTTTTGATAAAAATAATCAATGTTATTGGACTGAGGAAATAGTATATACCTACACATGCTACAAATATCTGTAAACAAAGTCAATTTTATCTTTAAATATGATGACCTATATGGTATTATTAACTATAAGTTCTATAAAGGCCACATAAAAGGGTGTTTAGTTTTATAGAGGGCACATAAAAGGGTGTTAAGTTCTATAATAATTATATATAAATGTCTTGGATGGGGATGGAAAAGACTCAAAGACAATAAAAATACATCAGATTCAAAAGTATAAACTACCAAGTCCCTATATACTTTCTATCGATCATTAAAGACTGGGCTGTTTTTCACTAGTTCGCAGCTAATATTCTGAAGACACACACTGGATCTCTGATGTACATTATAAGTAATTCATACTCAAGGGGAATTTTTTTATGATCTTCATTTTATCCCTTAAAGAGACAGCAACCCAACAACACCAAACATTTAAAGTTTTCTACGATCGTATTTCATCCTATGGTTTTATTCTATTTATGAAATTTCTGAAAATGTTTTCTTATAGAATACAAGCATTATATTCTAAGTGTCAATACAATATTTTACCCTGTCTAAATCACTGTCAACTCCCCATAAATATATTTTAGAACCTCAGATAGATGAAATATAATATATGCCTATATCAAATTTATCTATATTCAACATAAAATTTTAAATTTTAATCCCTTATAGATTTATAAAGATAAATATACAGGAGAAAGGGTCAATGAGGAAAATTATTTTTCATGAGAAAAGAAATATTTCAACATAGTTTGTTACACGTATAGATATAAAAGTAAGGAAATGAGGTATGATTGCCTATGAGACAGCTATCCACCAAAGTTCAAATAAAGTGGATGTAATCAATTATAGGCAACCGTAAGGCCTTCAATAATGAGAAAAACTCATACAGTATAGTCGGCTATAAAAATCCCTGACATGAAAAATATGAAACAATTCAATTGAGAAAACTATAAGCCCAATTAGGATACCTGTATAAGGACAATTTCAACAAACAAAATTAATATAATTTACTCGACAGCCTCCTGTCTTTTTTCTTTTAATTTCAGACATGAAAATCATGAGCAAACTGTTTCCCTTAAAAAATATGTGACACACCAAAAATTGTGTGTAATATTTTGGGAATATACTTGCATTATACTGTGGAAGGAAATCAATGAAAAAATATCTAAAGGCCTACATATCATGTCCAAATCTGCTATTATAAAGTTCCTATACTAGCATATAGTTGTCTAATCTGGCCATAATTTCTGAAAACCTTCTGAATAATACACAACATTATATGTATTCTGGTGAAACAAACAAACAACACAAATTCTGTTACATCAAAACAATAAACCTAAACCAGTAGGGAACATCTCAAAGTTATCATCTTCTAAAATTCAAAGTTGAGTACTTTTGAAACAGTCCCTGTAGCTATACTTACTTTTCCGATTGTGGTGAACTATAAAAATTTGTTTCAGATACAATCAATAAATTTTAATCCATCTATAAATAATTTCCTCTTAGTGAATACTGAAGAACTTCCTGTTCAAACTTCAAACTGATTTTTTTCTGCATATGTTAATACATTGTATAAAGATAACTATAAAACTATTGAACGTGACAGAGAAATTCTGTGTGTAATTATTCTTCCTGATATATGAATAAACCCAAGTGTTTTGTTCGTTTTTCATACAGTACGATTTTAAATTAGCTCATTTCATGTTTTACAACTTTATTGTACGATTTAAATTTGACGGGCGTTATCTGTGTGTAAACAACAGTTCCTAGGGTCTGTTTAGATGTGCAGAAAATTAAGGTGGAAATTTAAACCATATAAAATCTGAATATGATCACCCTGAAATCAGCAGAGTACGAAATTACTTTCCAAGGTTATACAAATTTTGTAAAAAAAATATACACATCTATATATATATATATCTTTGTGTCAGGTATGATTTGCATGAAAAATATTTTTACATTTCAAATCACACCATGAAACTATGTAATTGAATACTTTTAAATAATTCAGTAACTTTTTATGACATCCTTTATTACCTTGTACACAGTACCCATTAAAAAATAATAATAATCATTCAAACTATTGTCATATATTCCTTAACACAGGACCTGGGTCATACATAACAGAAGTTATGGACAGACGAGAGTGGGGATAATCAAATATTTATCATTTAAGTTTGTTAGTAGAATATTTCAACGATTTGTACCACAGACTTAAGAACAATAAATACATACTTTGATTTTTCATCATGAATTCCTTCATTTTCGTCGACCTGGACAGCTTTTCTTTCTGCCTCAGTGATTTCCCCATCACCATCTGCGATTTCTGCTGCAGAATGAACCTCATCATCTGTTACTGGAAGTGTCCTTGACCTTTCTCTCTTCTTCCTGTCGATATAACGCTTTGCTCCACTGGCACATTTCTTAGGTTTATCTTCCAGGATATTTTTAAACATGGATGCCTTTGCTGAAACACTGAGACGAGCCGGATCATCCTCCATTAATTCTGCCTCCAAACTTAAACTTCGTGAACTGTCGGATCTGGCAGAATCGTAACCTTCTAAATCTGACCCCGACAAGATTCCAGAATCGGCTTTTGAGTCCCTCATTCCGCTGTGACGAGACTTTAATCTGTTGGACATCAATCTAATCTCTTCAGATTCTGGCACAGAGCCAAGTTCTGCTGCGGTAACAGGTAATGTCTTATGACGGTTACTGCGACCACGTCTCTTCCTTGGTAGGTGCTGTGGATATTCAGTTTTCCTGTATACTATTTGTTTATCTTGCTTACTGAATTGCTCAAACACATTTGATGAAGCTTTTCTTAAAACTTCTGCTCGGAAAGCTTGGACAGTGGCAAGGCTGAAATAAACAAATAAATGATAAATTCTGCTCGGAAAGCCTGGACAGTGGAAAGGCTGAAATAAACAAATAAATGATAACTTCTGCTCGGAAAGCTTAGACAGTGGAAAGGCTGAAATAAACAAATAAATGATAACTTCTGCTCAGAAAGCTTGGACAGTGGAAAAGCTGAAATAAACAAATAAATGATAACTTCTGCTCGGAAAAGCTTAGACAGTGGCAAGGCTGAAATAAACAAATAAATGATAACTTCTGTTCGGAAAGCTTGGACAGTGGAAAGGCTGAAATAAACAAATAAATGATAACTTGGACAGCTTGGGAAAGGCTGAAATAAACAAATAAATGATAACTTCTGTTCGGAAAGCTTGGACAGTGGAAAGGCTGAAATAAACAAATAAATCCTAATCCAGGAACAAATTCTGACATTTTGAGTGTTGTATCAATACTAACATGATTATTGTTATAAATTATATCTGTAGGAAATATTTATTATGTCATATTATTAAGTTTAAAATTGCATAAAATCCAAATATTTCAACATGGGTTCAAGATAAAAACACAGTGCATACAATGAATTAGAGAGATTGGTCTTCCTGTATAACTTTTAAATGTGATTTTTCAAATGTTGATTAAAAATGAGAAATTTATTTATGGAACTTAAAAATATCAATAACTGAAATTTTTGTATAAAACTGAGTCTTTTATTATGGTCATAATGGCATAAGAGTCCATCACATTTTTAAAAAATAAAAACATCTGCTTAATTTCTGACAGAAATTTGATGGACAATTCCGAGATCTTTTATGCTCTTTGTGTTTTTATCTGATGTACAACACCTCATTAATTATTTTTAAATAATGGATGTTAAAAAGTTATTTCAATATTGTTCTTAAAGCATTTCAAAGTTTCAACAAATACACTACTTTTGGCATAATTATCTGAGAAAATGATTTTGTAAAATTTTAGTTGATTATTTTTCAGAGTTATCTCCCATTGACCAAACTTGTTACTATACAGTAAAACATGTTGAGGGGATCATGGTCATGAAGAATCAATCTATTTTTCTATCAAATGATATAAATTGTAAATTTTGGTAAAAAAAAACAGTCAAATATCACATATCTAAATGTTGTTCTGAAATATTATTTGTTGCAAATATTTGAGAAAAATGACAGAGTGACCTTTTCACAGATTTCAGACAGATAGATTTTGAATTTTTAAATATCTTGATTTTAAGCATCACTGAAGAGATATAAATTGTCCAAATACTCATCTGGTGCAGTACAAGTGGTACCCTTGGCTTAAATTTTATTCTGTTTTATTAACTGGTACCCTTGGCTTAACTTTTATTCTGCTTTATTAACTGGTACCCTTGTCTTAAATTTTATTCTGCTTTATTAACTGGTACCCTTGTCTTAAATTTTATTCTGCTTTATTAACTGGTACCCCGGTTTATTTGTTACTTACTTTCCTGCCTCCTCTAATTCCTCGATGGTAACAGGCTGTGTCCTAGTTCTCCAATCATCTCTCGGACGTTTCTGAAAACTTTTACGTTTGTCTTGTACTGAGGTTGATCTTTGCTCGGCCAATGTATTCAGTTTTTGTAGCAAATTATTTCCAGTTAAAGTTGAAGCCTCATCCTGATCAAAAGACTGAGATGTAGAACTACTTGATCTACAAAAAATTAACAAAATGGGATATAACAAATTTTGCTACTAGTCAATTGTCTAGACATGGAGTCCCAGATTTTTGGTTGTGACAAGTCAGGCTTTGTTCCAGACTTTTTCAAATCATGTAAAGATTTTAGGTAAATAAGTGAAATCAGTGACTCCACAATTACTACAATTATTTTTTAACATAAGTCTCAAACATAGTCAAAACTTTGCTGCTGAAATGACGTTTGTTTTAACCATTTAACTTTGCTGAAAACAAATCTAACAGACACATGTTTTACAGTAGAGCTTTTAATTCATTACTTTCTGAAACATATATAAATAAATATTATAAGAATATTACCTAGAGCACCCAATCTGTCCAGATCCTACTGAGGAAGATGTGCCCCATACTGTCTGTGTTTACTCTAGTTAATTACCTAGAGCACCCAATCTGTCCAGACCCTACTGAGGAAGCTGTGCCCCCATACTGTCTGTGTTTACTCTAGTTAATTGTCTTATCATAAATCAACAACAAGTACTAATCAATTACTGACCATCTGGACATCTGGACATCAGGTCAAAGGGGTCAAATTATTATAGTGTAGAACAAGGAATTAATGCATTAAAGTGAAAAAACGCAAAAACCGTAGATTCATTATTATTCATGGGCTACAAATTTGAGGAATTTATGAACAAAGAATTTCAACAAAATACAAATGTCTTAAAGGCGTTGATACAGAATTTGTCAAAACCATGAAATCATGTATCCACGAAACTACACAATTTTTCCTCTAACACTTAAAATTGGTTACCATGAAAAAAAAAAATTACCCAACAATATTCTATTTTTCATGACATCATTGAGAAGGAATAGACTCAACCAATCATAAACTGTCAATAAAAAGGGGGAATTAAAAAAATAGTTGAAAAGTAAGAAATTCTATGAAAACTGACAAAAATTTCCTAAAAAGCAAAACTTCTGCTTCAACAAACCTTCAAATATTTGTATACAATAAGTTCCTTTCTCAGTTGATTCAGATAAATATCATCAAGATATATCTTGAGATGGCAATAAGAACATAGTAGAATGGAGCCAGGAAAACACTCAATGATGTATATAAATCATGTGATGTCATGTTTCTGTATTGACTGTGTAGGAGATAAAATGATGCATTATATGTCTGCCAAAATCACTAAGTGTTGTATATGGAGGAAGATCCAGGCCTTTCCTCTTTGATTATAAGACTATTACTTTTGTCATTTTATTTATTGTTTATTTTATTTTGCTTTGATATATCTCCCTGTGTGTTTATACTTTTTAGTTTATCTTGAACCAAACATTAAAATAGAAGCCCAAGTCAAAATTTTCCTCAATATATATACCTTACTACTAAATCCTGGTGATAAATAAAATACCTGCCACTGGATATCAAGCCACCTTACAGCCAATCATAAGTCAAGGAGTTACTGTCCCTGACTTAAACTGGAAACCATCAATTGTGAATAAAATTATAACTGATAAAATGTTTATGATAACTGCCCCTGACCAAGACCATAATGCTAGAATGAATAGAAACACTTGTATGTAACAGACAGGCGTAAAGAATACATAGTGTTTGCAAGTAGTTGACCTCTTTGTTTGGGGTCACCAGATATAAATATCTTACCTATAAAATGCAGAAAGTTTAGGAGTTGTTGCCCCTGATCGTGACTTTGGTGTTATTGGACATGACCTTGTTTCCTCTAACTTTGTTGCCATATGAAATATTCTCTCTGTGATGGAAGGCATCTGTACATCCTGATCGTCATCGTCGTCATGAGAAATGCTCTTACGCTGCTCTTGTTCTCGTCTGAAATTATGTATGTATGAAATATGAACTAATTTTATCAAAGTAATAGTCTATCTTTACAAACCAGTAGCATGCAACATTTTTAATTTAGCTGTCCCAGAAAATATCTAGGTCCAAGTCCAGAATAATAATCAAATGTTAATTCTATCAATTTTAGGTCTTTTTTTATCATATAGCTCTTCTTGTGTTTCTGTATTTATAAATCCTTGGCTTTGAGCATTCTTGATGAAGATAAATCCCTAACAGCGCTTCAAATGCATGAAATTGATAAAGTTTTCTTTTTCTTTTTCAATGAGCTGTAACGGAACTGATAGAAATTTCCCAGATGAAAAAATAAGTAATAGTAACCGAATAATTCAGTCCCTCCCCGTGATCGACTCTCCCACTCCAAGGGCCTGAATTCTTTATACAATAAAAACGCGTCACAAATCCAGGATTTTGATTGGTGCCCTCTGTGAGAGAGAGCCAATCAGCTAATAGCACAATATTATCGAGATAGGTAAATTCTGAGCTAATTCCGAATGATAATTTGACGATTTTTTATTGACAAGGCCTTCAGGCGTTAATGTAGCCATCGTAGAGCAGTGGAATATTTTGACTGAATTATTCGGGTTAAAGTAATAGGGTCCCAGCATATTTCTACATCAAAACAGCATGATATACAATGTCAAAATTTTAACATTTCATAGTATTGCCAACATGATCAATAAGCAAACAAACAGACTTGATTTAAAAATGTTAAAGTAAAAAAATGAACATGCAATATCTGAATGAATAAGCAATACATCTACCTGAACATGATCTTGTTATAATCCTAGTACCTGTGTATCAAACCATCATGATTTCTGGCATTCATATCTGATCATTTATTACAGACTTTAGCAAGGGTCGGACATAATGTTGGCACTGGGGTATATTTATGTAACAACTGAGACAAAGCTAAACACCTTGATTGTAGGTGCTGTGTTTATGATACAGGTTAGAAATACACCCCTCTGTTTGAGATAGATACACACCTAACATGCCTAACAGGTATTTAAAAAAATAAAGATAGAACATGAGAAAATATCAATTCCTCTGGTGTCTTTCCACATCAAAATTCTGTTTTACCCATATTATGCTCAGTATAAATAAGAAGATGTGGTATGAGTGCCAATGAGACAACTCTCCATCCAAGTCACAATGTATAAAAAGTTAACAATTATAGGTCAAAGTACGGCCTTCAACACGGAGCCTTGGCTCACATCGAACAGCAAGCTATAAAGGGCCCCAAAATGACTAGTATAAAACAATTCAAACAGGAAAACCAACAGTCTAATCTATATAAAAAACGAGAAACGAGAAACACCTATGAACCACACCAACAAAATCAGTAACCATTTGTTTGGACACACTAAAAGATACACAATTTTCCAGGCAAGACCCATTCCAAAGAAAGACAACTCTAGTAAAATCCCAAATAAGGGAGGTAACTATTGATAAGAATAAACAGAGACTTCCGTCTAAATGTGTGTTCATTTTCCCCGCATGCTTTGTGTTTTGCATTGACAAAAAGTATGGAAGATATCACACCCCAAAGATGTAATAACTGATCATGTTAACATGATACCAAACCATCTTATTTTCTAAACAGCCTTCTATAGGTATCAAACATTTAATGTAAACTATTTATCTGATATCAAAACATATAATAACTTATCGGCATGGTATCAAATCAGATTATTTATATATAATTACCAGCATCTTTATCCTAGTGCAAGTTAGATCATAGGAAACTTCTTCACACCCTATAACTGACTTATTTTTACAGCAGATACATGCCATTCAAAACAAATTTGGAGATCATTAAAAAACTAGAACATCTGAATGTTATGCCTAATTTGGATGAGACAATCTTTGCCTGGGGGTAGAAAAACCCTAGATGTATTATAACTTATCAAATTAAGAATCGTATTCCACCTACAAAAATGGTGATTTTGGCAGCAACATTTAAAATTAAAAAGTGCTGATCATGACTACTGGACTAGTAGACCTACCAAAACATCAAAACAGGAAAGACCTACCAAAACATCTAAATGTAAAACCACAAAAAAAAATACAGAAAATTGACAAGTAAAGGCTGTCTAACTTCAGATGAATTGTTTACTGGAAATTGAAACAAACAACTTGGAATCAAATTAATTTGACTTTTATTTAAAGTATATGATCTGGTTCTGAGAGGAATTTAAATCTAACAAATAAGATGTTGTTCTTACCTTGAAAATCTACAGAAACATCTGGTAATTGATTGAACAATATATTACACTCTGTGACAAACATCTGGGGATCAACAAGGGGTAATGCATGTATAATATGCAATTAATTTGTATGAGGTTCAATTCAGGGGTTTAAATAAAAGTTTTATGTATTAAAATGAACAATTTTATTGAAGGAGAAAAAGTATTCTGAATGACTGTGGCTTAGTATAGTTTAAAAAAATTACTATATTTTCTTATAGGATTTATTTGACTTGTTAAAGGCCAAATTAAAAAAAAAATAACATACATGTGTATAGGATTTTACTGAATGTACCCAATATTTATTAATGTCTACCGTAAGATTTTATTTGAATTGCAACAAAATTAAAGAACCTTTGAAAGCACACTCACATACCCAAAGCCCCAATATTATCACTGGGCAAACAAAATCTCATAAGATTCTTAAGTTCATAGACTCACAACTCCTACAAAAGTCAACTGATAAAAATTTCTTGTAGATATGCGAATCTACTTAATTTGTATGTCCTTTATATCTACCAAGTTTTATAAAATTCTGGTGTGTGGTTTCAAAGGCCTACAATGACAAACTGTTGTAGTAGTATATCTAGGCCAACATTCTAAGTTCAAAGGGGCACAACTCCTAGAAAAAAAGTTGAATCATTATTTTCTGTCAATATGCACAGCTAAATAATATGTCCTTATTATCTACAAAAAATCATGAAATTCTGTTGTTTGGTTTCAGAGGAATTGAGATGACAAGAACAGGACTGACGGACTAATAGACAGACGGACAGATGGATGGACAGGTGGACAGATGGATGGACAGGCGGACAGATGGACAGGCAGGTGGACAGACGGATGGACAGGTCAATAACATTATACCCTAAAAAACTTTGTTCCTTGGGGTATAATTACAGGTCTCCCAATTTACAGGTTAAACAAAATGAGCATAATAAAGAATTTCTACCTTCATGTACCTACCCTATTTTTCATGAGAAATCAATAAAAAACGTAGTATTAAAAAAAGGGACAAATGATAATATTTTCAAACATGTATAAAACAATTAAAAAATTTCACTTAAAAAAATTTGAGATTTCACTTTAAGATGTAATCCATAAACAAACCTGGTACCCTAAATTTATAATGGTAACAACATAACCAAAGGACCAGACTAGAGTAGGTAATGCTTCAAGTCTATATCCTTAACATACCCCTAACTACATGTATGTACTAATTAAAAAGACTACTCTAGTTAATGAATTACGATGATTGATCCGTCAGACAGTATCTCAGTCTGACTGTATCAATGTCACACACGATGATGAAAGAGTGGAGAAAATACAGTCAGACATTAATGAGTCAAAGACAGAAGCTTTAATCAGAGATAAAACTTGTTCAGTATTGAGAGAAAATCTGGCTTCATAGGAAGTGAGGCATTGAAGGGTCAAGTCTGATGAAAATCTGGCTTCATAGGTAGTGAGACATTGAAGGGTCAAGTCTGCTTTTACCCATACCAGTTTCATTCAAATGAAGGGCCTGCCTTTACCTGTGTCAGCGTTTCAGTGTTAGGGTTGGGAATTGAGGGAAGATTATATCACATTCTTATGTTAAGAATAAGGTTTAGGAAGAGAGACATTGTTTTAAATGAAGGGCCTACTTTTACCAATATAACAGTTTTAGAAATGTTTAAAGTAGATGTACAGATCCACTTGTATTTAAATACTTAAAACAGCAGAGATGTGTACTTATCTGCAGTAAATTATCTGACATGCAGAGTTTTAAAAAAAGAAGGTCAGATTCCTAATATTCCCACCTACAGCTGGTAGATGCCAATTGTTTTCTTGGTCGTTGTTGTTTGTTGCATATATTGACTCAGACTTACAATCTTACAAACAGAACAAAAATACTTTAAACATTTTAAAAAATAACTGACTACACCTAATGTTTAAAATAACTGACTACACCTAATGTTTAAAATAACTGACTACACCTAACGTTTAGAATAACTGACTACACCTAACGTTTGAAATAACTGACTACACCTAACGTTTGAAATAACTGACTACACCTAACGTTTAGAATAACTGACTACACCTAATGTTTGAAATAACTGACTACACCTAATGTTTGAAATAACTGACTACACCTAACGTTTAGAATAACTGACTACACCTAAGGTTTGAAATAACTGACTACACCTAACGTTTAGAATAACTGACTACACCTAACTTAAAATAACTGACTACACCTAACGTTTAAAATAACTGACTACACCTAACGTTTAAAATAACTGACTACACCTAATGTTTAAAATAACTGACTACACCTAATGTTTAAAATAACTGACTACACCTAACGTTTAGAATAACTGACTACACCTGTTTGAAATAACTGACTACACCTAACGTTTAGAATAACTGACTACACCTAATGTTTAAAATAACCGACTACACCTAATGTTTAGAATAACCGACTACACCTAATGTTTAAAGTAACTGACTACACCTAATGTTTAAAGTAACTGACTACACCTAATGTTTAAATTAACTGACTACACCTAATGTTTAGAATAACTGACTACACCTAATGTTTAAAATAACTGACTACACCTAATGTTTAAAATAACTGACTACACCTAATGTTTAAAGTAACTGACTACACCTAATGTTTAAAGTAACTGACTACACCTAATGTTTAAAGTAACTGACTACACCTAATGTTTAAAGTAACTGACTACACCTAATGTTTAAAGTAACTGACTACACCTAATGTTTAAAATAACTGACTACACCTAATGTTTAAAATAACTGACTACACCTAATGTTTAAAATAACTGACTACACCTAACGTTTAAAATAACCGACTACACCTAACGTTTAAAATAACCGACTACACCTACCTTAAACTTTCTTGAATATCATCCTTAGCAGAGAGAGTCATTTTAGATCCCTTTTCAATTTCTGGTGAATCATCCTCGTGACGTGATCGTCTCCTCTGCAGAATAGTAGCTAGTTCCGGATCGACAACCACACCAGCTTTTTTCATAGATTCTGCACGTTTGAGTATTCCTCTTGGTTTAAATCTTTCATCTTTAGAACCATACGATTCCGAACGTTTTAAACTTGTTGTACCTAAACTTGCTAATTTAGCTTCAGTAGCTTTCACTTTTTCCAACAAGCTTGGAGATATATGACTTTTCCTTTCAGGAGACTTACGGAGTTCTTCCACTTTTTGATGCGTAACACTACTTTTTGTTTCTACTTTTTGCTCGACCATCTTTTTATCCTGAACTTCTTTTTCAGAAGTTTTAACGGATTCGGAATCAATTTTACCATGTGAAGTTCTCCGTACATCCTTAATGAATGAGGTCACTTGTTGTGGAGATTCCACATCAACTTTAGATAAAGCACTCTTCATGTTTCCTAATTCATCCGAAGATAAACGTCTGATTGAAGTTTTAGAGCCACCTATATCCTGAGACACCATATCAAGAACAGCTAGACTTGTGTCAATGTCTGACAATTCAGGTTTCACTTCACCAATGCCATTTTTATGAGACTGAGTTTCATTTGAAACTGAGGGGGCCATGTTGGATGAGGCAACTTGTGATTTTGTAAGATCCCGAGACGATTTCCTTGGGATACGTGGAACAATTTTAACTTCAGATTCCTGAGATACAGATAAGACTTTAGCATCAGTTTCTGATGGCTGAACAATTAAACATTCTTCTGACACAGATGGTGCTGGCTTTTCAACACCATTTACAGTACGAGAATCAGTTTCTTGTCTTCTTGCTTTTAAAATGGACAAAACTTCAGTATTTTCTATAACTTCTTCAACGTCTGCTGCGGGAACCAGGTTTTCTGCTTTTTCAATTTTCTTACTAGTAATTCTCTCCCTTTCCTCTTTTTCCCCGTCTTTCTGTTGAGTTTTCACATGTTTTTTTCGTTGTTTTAATATTTCTGCCAATTCTTCTGTTGGTTTATCGCTAGATGAACAGAGATAAGTTCTGCTTGATTTCATATCGTCTTCTTCAGTAATGTCCTCTGATTGCACATGCTCAGTGTCAACTTTATCTGGAATGTTGGGTAAAGTTCTACGTTCAACTGGATCTGGACTGCGTTGTCTTCGCATAAAATTTGATTTAAAGCTACCAGATCGTTGAACTCCTTTGATTGTCTCTATATCATCTGGCGGTGGCGTACGTTTTAAACGTAAACTCTGTGACCTCTCCGGTGTACTTCTACGGGATTCGTCACTACTTCCACTACTTAGTGCATCTTGACGTCGCAGGCCAAGCTGTTTACGTGACGACAGATCGTCTGCAGGTTCTGGACTAGAAAATCTTTGTAAGAGAGATGAGAAATTGTTTTTACGAGTGATTTTTGGAGGTGCTTTGGCTGATTCCTCAACTTTTCTTTCTGCCTCATTTTCGTGTGAGAATTTTGAAATTGCTGAGGAAACCTAAAAATATCCAGAAAGATTAAAATTGCAGATCTGAATACCAAAAAAAAAATCAAGTTTAAATGATTACATCATAGGGATAAGAATTACAATATTGAATTATTTCACTTGCAAGTCCTTTTTTAATGGTAAGAATAAATTAACCAAGAATTCATATGTTCCATCTTTTATCTTTTTCATTTCTTGCCTAAAATTTATACAATGTATTTTACCAATATACTAATTCATTATAATTTGATACAGGTACAGGTAAAGACAGGGTTAGTTTATATTTCTTGTGGTTACAGACATTATGTTCTATATCAAAAACATTTTTTTCTTGAACAGGATTTGATAGGAAGACAAATCCCAATATTACTGACTCTGTCTGCAGGTTAAAGCAAAAGTTAATAGGCAAAGGGAAATAACTCTAATGTATCTTTAGTCAGAAATCTCACATTTTGATGATTTAACTTCCAGTGGTAAATTAAATGCATATTCAGGACAAGAACTTGTTAATGTAATCAAAATATTAATCCTGAACTAGACTGATACTCTGAGCCCGATTCTGAATGTGCTAGTTCACAAGGTCAGACTCCGAGCCAAACAGTCTTTGCTTTTACTCCTTAATATCTCTCTCAATTTGAAGAGTTAAGTAACCTGAATAATTCACTCGTTATATTCCAATGCTCTACGATTAATACATTAACCTCGTAAGTGGGAGAGTCAATCACCAGGAGGGACTGAATTATTCAGGATTTTTTGTTCTGATCGTATATATATACATGTCAAAAAGACTTACAGATAACTGGAACGAACTTACCTTCGATGGAAATGAAAACTTAGATGGCAGTAAATGATCTAAAATAGATTTTCCTGATGCATGCTGGGAATTGTCAGTATGATTAGTACCATGCTGTGAGGAGGAATGAGAATGGTGACTTGTAGAATTTGTTACCTGAGGGAAAGGTAAATATAAGGTCATCAAAATAAACATTCTAATGATAATCATCAACATTTTCAATAAAATGAGTAACACTGTACTAAAAATCTTACTCTGGATTCATTAGAGTTTTGGGGGGTACCAATTTTCGCTGATTTTGTTGGTAAAGGCGAACCACAAATTAAATATTTCAACAAGTACCCCCGTACCTATTTCCTAAATGTTTGTATGCCAAATTTGTCAAAACCATAAATTTAAGTATCCAAGAAAAAACAAGTTTTTCTCCATCCATGAAAATTGGTTACCCACTAAAACTAATGAATCCCCAGTACTGTAAAGTCATAAATTTATACTATGTTTTAATTTTAGTAAAAACTGTGTTGAGATAGATTTTGCAATTTAAAATTTGATAGCATTGTTTGAATGGCGCATTTCCAGATATCCCAACATTATAAACTCACATGTTATACACGTTATTCTGTCAACAATCACAATAATAAAATTAAGCAAAAATTTCTGAATATTTCACATTTTGTAGGACTCATTTTTCAATGTTCCATCCAGTTATGTATTTTTCAGACTTATTGCTTCATCAAGGACACAAAAAATTACATTGAACATAAAACGAATATCAACCAAAAAAAAACTTTAATATATTTGCGGAGAGCTATTTAAACCTTTGATACTAAGTATACTTGGTATATTTAATGATTTAGTTCCACCCAATTGTATACCTGTTTAAATTAACCTGGGTGTGTTGCCAAATTGTAAATTTACATATATATATATAAATACAGTCATAAAACATAAAATTTATTTTCAATGTCATGTGTGGGAGTGTTTTCAATAAACACAAATTATTTATTGTACTCATCAATGATGTCTGAACCTGACAATAAACATGATTTTTGAAGGGTGAGAATTAATTTATGACAATAAGGTGGAGAATATTGGCTTCCATTCAAGTCTAGTATCATTGACTGACTACTGTCACATTGTATGGAATCAGAATTTTGAATTAACATATCAATGGATTGTCTCCCCTTTTATCTATAAAAATTAAGTTGTAGAATGAAAAATATTTCTTCAAAAATGTACAGTTTCTTTTTTAAAAGAACAAATCCATGCAAATATCTATACAACAGTTCTTATAAAAAGGGATTCTAAAGTTGGTGCAAAATTCCAAAACTTCAATTTCATGCTTTTCATTGGTTAAATTCAAACTTTTGAACACCATGCTATTTATTTCACAATTCAATATTTTTGTACAGTTTTAACAGTTTTTTAACGCCATGCTTTTTATACCTCAAAGTCTAAATCATCCTGAAATAATGTTGGAAGCATTAATTTAATGAATTAGAGCAGTTTCTTGTTCACATGCATTTTAAGCAAAAGTTCATAATAAAAATAACTTGTTTATATACAATGCAAATACTTAAATCTTCATTACAGAAAGATATTATGTATTGTATTTGAATTTAAATGATTAAAGCTCTGAATATTGAACTGCCATTGTTGTGAACAGAATAATAACATGCTTCTCAAACTTGTAACTTTGCAATGTCAGATGCAATAAAGTCTGAGCTCTTCTATTTTTGATGTTTATGAAGTTATTAATGCTGTTGGTCCTTTAATTGAGCTACCTTGTTTTCTTCTTTTTTTTTTTGAAAAAGGGGGTCTTTACATTTTGTACCTCATCTCTATAAACTTACTTGTGATTTAGATGAAACAAGTTCCGATGATTCTGACGATAATGATGATGGCTTATCTCCCCCTGATAAACCTGAAAAACAAAATTACATCAAAATATATAATAAAGAATTGTCAATAATTAGTTTACGATTTAGAACACAATTAGGAGACAACAATATAGTATTTGAAGATTTTCTGGCATCAATTGATGGTTTAATGGTCACAAATTGAGTAAACATATAACTTTGCAACAAAAAGGGACTATTTCATTTATCTGAAAAGTTCATAAAATCTTCAAACTGTTTCAAACTTCTGATGGGGGAATAAAAACCCTTTAAACTTTGCAACAACAGTAGGTGAGCTTACAGCAAGTTATAAATGATGACTATCAGTCACCAACAGTAGGTGAGCTTACAGCAAGTTATAAATGATGACTATCAGTCACCAACAGTAGGTGAGCTTACAGCAAGTTATAAATGATGATTATCAGTCACCAACAGTAGGTGAGCTTACAGCAAGTTATAAAGATGACTATCAGTCACCAACAGTAGGTGAGCTTACAGCAAGTTATAAATGATGACTATCAGTCACCAACAGTAGGTGAGCTTACAGCAAGTTATAAAGATGACTATCAGTCACCAACAGTAGGTGAGCTTACAGCAAGTTATAAAGATGACTATCAGTCACCAACAGTAGGTGAGCTTACAGCAAGTTATAAAGATGACTATCAGTCACCAACAGTAGGTGAGCTAACAGCAAGTTATAAATGATGACTATCAGTCACCAACAGTAGGTGAGCTTACAGCAAGTTATAAATGATGACTATCAGTCACCAACAGTAGGTGAGCTTACAGCAAGTTATAAAAGATGACTATCAGTCACCAACAGTAGGTGAGCTTACAGCAAGTTATAAATGATGACTATCAGTCACCAACAGTAGGTGAGCTTACAGCAAGTTATAAAAGATGACTATCAGTCACCAACAGTAGGTGAGCTTACAGCAAGTTATAAAAGATGACTATCAGTCACCAACAGTAGGTGAGCTTACAGCAAGTTATAAATGATGACTATCAGTCACCAACAGTAGGTGAGCTTACAGCAAGTTATAAATGATGACTATCAGTCACCAACAGTAGGTGAGCTTACAGCAAGTTATAAATGATGACTATCAGTCACCAACAGTAGGTGAGCTTACAGCAAGTTATAAATGATGACTATCAGTCACCAACAGTAGGTGAGCTTACAGCAAGTTATAAATGATGACTATCAGTCACCAACAGTAGGTGAGCTTACAGCAAGTTATAAATGATGACTATCAGTCACCAACAGTAGGTGAGCTTACAGCAAGTTATAAATGATGACTATCAGTCACGAACAGTAGGTGAGCTTACAGCAAGTTATAAAGATGACTATCAGTCACCAACAGTAGGTGAGCTTACAGCAAGTTATAAATGATGACTATCAGTCACCAACAGTAGGTGAGCTTACAGCAAGTTATAAATGATGACTATCAGTCACCAACAGTAGGTGAGCTTACAGCAAGTTATAAATGATGACTATCAGTCACCAACAGTAGGTGAGCTTACAGCAAGTTATAAATGATGACTATCAGTCACCAACAGTAGGTGAGCTTACAGCAAGTTATAAATGATGATTATCAGTCACCAACAGTAGGTGAGCTTACAGCAAGTTATAAATGATGACTATCAGTCACCAACAGTAGGTGAGCTTACAGCAAGTTATAAATGATGACTAGGAATGTAGAGGCAGATTAAGCTGAAAAGGTTAATAATGAAAGAACCTTAGTGAGTGCGCTCACATACCCCACGTCCCCACATTGTCATTGGAGAAATAAAATAAGTGTAAGAAAAAAAAATTGTATCAGAAAAAAAAATTGAATCATAATTTCCTGTCAATATGCACATCTACATAGTATGTCCTTATTATCTACACAGTTTCATGAAATTCTGTTGTGTGGTTTCAGAGGAGTTGCGATCACAAACTGTTGCAGAAGTACATTGAAGCAAATAAGTTCAAAGGGGCGTAACTCCTGGAAAAAAAAATTGAATCGTAATTTCCTGTCGATATGCACATCTACGTAGTATGTCCTTATTATCTGAAAAGGTTTCATGAAAATCTGTTGTGTGGTTTGAGAGGAGTTGCGATGACAAAAGGTTGCAGTAATATATTGGGCAAATAAGTTCAAAGGGGCGTAACTCCTGGAAAAAAAGTTGAATCGTAATTTCCTGTCGATATGCACATCTACGTAGTATGTCCTTATTATCTGAAAAGGTTTCATGAAATTCTGTTGTGTGGTTTGAGAGGAGTTGCGATGACAAAAGGTTGCAGTAGTATATTGGGCAAATAAGTTCAAAGGGGCGTAACTCCTGGAAAAAAAATTGAATCGTAATTTCCTGTTGATATGCACATCTACGTAGTATGTCCTTATTATCTGAAAAGGTTTCATGAAATTCTGTTGTGTGGTTTGAGAGGAGTTGCGATGACAAACTGTTGCAGTAGTACATTAAAGTAAATAAGTTCAAAGGGGCGTAACTCCTAGAAAAAGAATTGAATCATAATTTCCTGTCGATATGCACAACTACATAGTATGTCCTTATTATCTAAAAAGGTTTCGTGAAATTCTGTTGTGTGGTTTGAGAGGAGTTGCGATGACAAGAAACAGGACTGACGGACGGACGGACGGACGGACTGACGGACGGACTGACGGAAGGACGGGTCAAAAACATTATACCCTCCGCAACTCGTTGCATGGGGTATAATAAGGTTATAGTAGATTTTGAGGCAGCACTACTGCTATCAGTCTTTTATTATATTTCCAACAGTTCCATCGCTCCCTTTTATCTCTTTCAACTAACCAAACCCAAGGTTACATGGTACAATCCCAAAGGTTACATGGTAAAAACTCAAGGTTACATGTACAAACTCAAGGTTACATGGTACAATCCCAGGGTTACATGGTACAAACTCAAGGTTACATGGTACAATCCCAAGGTTACATGGTACAAACTCAAGGTTACATGGTACAATCCCAGGGTTACATGGTACAAACTCAAGGTTACATGGTACAATCCCAGGGTTACATGGTACAAACTCAAGGTTACATAGTACAAACCCAAGGTTACATAGTACAAACCCAAGGTTACATAGTACATTAACCCAAGTTTACATGGTACAATCCCAGGGTTACATGGTACAAACTCAAGGTTACATGGTACAATCCCAAGGTTACATGGTACAAACTCAAGGTTACATGGTACAATCCCAGGGTTACATGGTACAAACTCAAGGTTACATGGTACAATCCCAGGGTTACAAGGTACAAACTCAAGGTTACATAGTACAAACCCAAGGTTACATAATACATTAACCCAAGGTTACATGGTACAATCCCAAGGTTACATGGAACAAACTCAAGGTTACATGGTACAAACCCAAGGTTACATGGTACAATCCTAAGGTTACATGGTACAATCCCAAGGTTACATGGTACACTACACGCAGACTTCAATGTGGTAAACAATTACTGTTTTAACAGGTACTTAATCAAGCTTATTAAAACTCTTGACATCTCATCAGAACAGAATTAAACAAACTTAAAACAAAATGAGTCTGCTAATTGTCTACAAATTGTTTCTACATTCAATACAGATATCTTTAGTGTTTTCTGGTTAACCATTGCCTGGTACCCATATGTAAACAACATAGCAACATCTGCAGAGCAGATCATGTTAACAAACATTCTTAACCAGGAAAGAGCTGACGATTTCAAAACTTCTTTTCAAGGTTCTGATAGAATCACAAATCAAAGAACAAATATTTATCTTGGTATAAACGCCAATCAGTTCAAATTCATGATATACTTATGGGGGGAGGACAATGACATTTTGATGTTTTCCAAACATTTTTTTGTCAAGTGAATAAAATAAATCTACTGTATGACTTACTGGCTTAATGTTAAAATGATTAACTTTCCTACAGACCAGATCAACTTAAATAGTCCTTCTCCAGAATAACTACTTCTTTCATACAGACAGTTCATATTTAAATAATACTGAGGATTCATTTATTTTCATGGATGCCAATTTTCGTGGATTAAAGAACAATTGTAGTTTTTGTGGATATCTGATTTCGTGGTTTTGCCAAAATCTGCATACAGACCTATAATAAATTTGTACTTCGTTGAACATTTTAATTCGTGGTTCACCTATACCCACGAAATCCACGAAAAGTGGTATCCCACGAATAATAATCCACAGTAATTCTTCAAAATCTCCAAAAGAGGAGAAATACCCCTGTACTATTACCTGTATATATCAAGAGATGTGGTATGATTGTCAATGAGACAACTAGCCAACATAGTTCAAATGACGCAGCTTTCAACAATTACAGGTACGCATATTCCACCTCTAATAGGCCATGCCTTATCTACAATTTGCTGAAAGGGTAGCCCTAAGAGTTACTAGATACCACCACTAAATGATATAATAGAGAAAGCAACTGTTGCGATTATCCCTTTACCAGTGGTCATCACTACTATATATTCATAGTTTCTTCTTACTGAAAAGATGGCCCAACAGAGACGAGAACGATTGTACATAATACCAATTTACTGCCCTCAGATAACTATTTGAATCTGTATACCCTCAACAGATGGTAAAATTATTAAAAAGTCAGATCGACTGTGAGGGTGTATTGTAATGAGCTAGAGGCAACCTCTTTCAAATATTCACATTTTCTAGTTGAACCTAAACTATCTACCAGAGTCCAAACTACATGGATGTAAGCAATATATAAATATGAAGATGTGGTATGATTTCCAATGAGACAACCCTCCACAAGAGACCAGCACATCTCCTTATTTTTATAACATAAAAGAAAGCAACTATTAAGTCTGCATTTTCCATTCAATATATTAATAACAATTTGTTGTACAAAATTAATATAATGATCAATTTGAAATGACAAATATAGACATTATTTTGTGTCTTTTTCTCATTAAACTTGACAATATTTACCTACAATTACTATCTTACTGTATACTTTGTATAAATCATCAAAGATTTGAAATACTTTCTCCTTCTGTCACTTCAAATTCAGGAAGTCGCTTAAAATTTTTACCGTCAGTTTCATTCAACCATGTTAAATTGAGAATCTTGTCAGCCGTAAAATTGACATTATACTTCATAGGTCCAGCAATTGTCAAATAAGATTGTGTTGTTCACTTTAATGTCCCGTCAACCGTACAACTAACTTAACTTAACTTACGTAAGATTTAGATCCTGTCTCGCCAATCAATACCTTGTGCAAGAGTTACATAATCATCCAACGAAAACATTGAATATCTGTGTTTTAATTTTCCTTTGTATGCAGTGAGAGCTGCCAGTTATCTTAATCCTGATTTACAGGCCTTTTCTAATAATAACCACTTAATCCCTCAATATTACCACAAACAATTATCATGTTCTTATACAGATCAGGCTATTTTTTACAAATCCATTTGAATAAACACATAACATAACTAATTGGTGTGTTGACTACAACAGTATAACTAAAACCAACATTAAATTGATATTTGTCATTATACATTTGTATCGATCTATTGATAAACTACTGTATGACACACTAATAGCTTGTCAGATCTGAGTGAATCAGGGAAACTCTTCAATTAAATATAAGATAGATTTTATTTTTCATTTATCTAACCTGTCAAATTTCTATTACAAAAAAACAACCAGTCATTCTTCAGTTGATATGTAAATAACTTCTTATAAAAACAAAATGCATTGATGAAAGGGAGGTAATCCATTCAATCTGCTATTAAAGTTAGATAACTCCAGTCAATTCAGAACAATTCAAACCTGTCAATTTCTAATACAAAAAGAGAACCAGTCTTTCTTAAGTTGATATGTAAATAACTTCTTAAATACAAAATTCGTAAGAGTTCCGTGGAACCCAGCGTCTCGCCTACTTTTGCTGTTAGTCGCAGGCAAATAAAAATTGGGGAAAAGTTATTAAAAGTTTTCCTCTTGATACTATCTTTTGATTGTAAGAAGCTTCTGTCCAAGTTTGGTAAAAATCCAGGATGCTTTATGAATCTAATAAATGTTTTAAAAACTTTAATTGCAGACTGTATGTAATGTTAACTGGAAGAAAAAGTAAGTCCTTTTATAAGTAATATATGGAAAAACAGGAAATAAATTTTTACAAAATTTCCTTCTAGATACTAGCTTTTGATCATAAACAAGCTTCTGTCCAATAGATATAAGAAGATTTGGTATGAGTGCCAACAAGACAACTCTCCATCCAAGTCAAAATTTATAAAAGTAAACCATCATAGGTCAAAGTACGGTCTTCAACATGGAGCCTTGGCTCACACCGAACAGTAAGATATAAAGGGCCCCAAAAATTACTAGTGTAAAACCATTCAAACAGGAAAAACCAACGGTCTAATCTATATAAAAAACGAGACACGAGAAACACTTATGAACCACATCAACAAACGACAACTACTGAACATCAGATTCAAGTTTGGTACAAATCCAGGATGGTTTAAGAAAGTTATTAAAATTTTTAAAACTTTAACCACAGAGTGATTATGTAATGTTAACTGGCAGAAAAACTAAGTCCATTTATAAGTAAAATACGGATAAACAGGATTTTTTTTTCACAAAATTTACTTCTGGACCTTTAATAATAATCTTATGATCATAAACAAGCTTCTGTCCAAGTTTGGTAGAAATCCAGGATAGTTTAAGAAAGTTATTAAAATTTCAAAAACTTTAACCACAGAGTGAATGTAATGTTAACTGGCAGAAGAACTAAGTCCATTTATAAGTAAAATACGGATAAACAGGATTTTTTTTTTTTAAATTTACTTCTGGATACTATCTTACGATCATAAACAAGCTTCTGTCCAAGTTTGGTAGAAATCCAGGATAGTTTAAGAAAGTTATTAACTTTTCAAAAACTTTAACCACAGAGTGAATATTTGTGGATGCCGCCGACGACGGAATGGAGGATCGCTATTTCTCGCTTTTGCGACAAAAGTCGCAGGCTCGACAAAAATGTATTGATCAAAGGGAGGTAATCCATTCAATCTACTACTAATGTATATTTCAGAACAATTCTGACCTGTCAATTTCTTATACAAAGAGAGTCAACCACATTTCAGTTGATATGTAACTAGATTCTTTAAAAGTATATATAAAACAGAAATTATTGGTAAAGGGGAGGTAATTCATGTTAATCTGAAACTAATACTTCAACTAATGTCAGATTCTCTATAATTTTAGAACAATTCTAAGATTTTCTTTGATTTAGAAAGTTCTGCAGTTATTAATTATGAACTTTGTAATACTTACTTTTGAAAACTGTTCCTAAAACTACTCCAATAATCCATCTGAACCAATCGTAAAAGATTAGAAACACATTCATCCTATTCTCATTAAGGCACCATCAATAAAACAGATCAACTCAATAAATTAAAGTTCTATTTGAGTTTTTTTTATAATTTCAAAGTCATTGTAATTTTGTAACAGACAATTTGCCGAAAAAAATAATTCCATTTATCACGTTATCCCTCATTTCGTGGCCTTTTTTTTTTTTGAATAATGTTAACCAAGGTCGAACAGATACATTAATGCAGCTGTTGAAAATACAATAATCATTTGTGTCATTTTTCACATATTTCATGTTTTCCAAGCATAAAATGTTATTTTATAGATGATCCATGTTCATTTCCTATGCAGACAGGCAAAATTCTTTAGGTTACGATGACATCATGTCTTATAACAAAACCCTTGTAAAATGATCCTCCTAAAAACCACAATAATTTCAACACAATTAGCTAGTAGTTAATATGTGAAGCAAAAAACTTCTGGCAATAAATTGAAATTTATACTCTGGCAATATATTGAATCTTTATACTAAGTTCTTTTAAAAAGTTCAGGGTCCAACAAAATTAAAATATTTTATAAAAATAACATTAAGAGCAAGTTGTTCCAAATTAATAAATTATGTAGGTTACAAAGTTCAGAGGACAAATTTTATTTAAATCCAAATCAATTATTGAGAAAAAAGAAAAAATTAACTATTTCAATTGCATTTAGGTGTAAACAATTTTATATTTCAACAATAGGTGATCAAACACATGACTTGCAGATTTTATCAGTTATAACAGATTGTTATCTTTCAAAGCCCAGAGACTCTTTCAATGGTAAAAATTTAAATTATTTTCGATAAAATGCAGAAAGAATTTGCAGAAGGTGACCTTTAGACCTCATAATGATATCTCTCCCTTAAAGCTCTGCAGGAAACCAACTCCATGCAAGAGAACAACCTCGTACTAAGATATGTCACTTTCATTCTTCCACTACCTGTTACATGAGTTTTTAAAACTGAATCAAATACATGTATAAAACACTTATGAAGTCCACAGTTCCTTCTTTGACCTTCTGTCGGGGAAAAAATCTTCATTCTCTTAATTCTTAGCTGTCCAGGTAAATAACTAAACTGTTGTACATTCTCTGGATACTTTTATGAAAGGGAGATAACTCTTTAGTCTGGTAAACAGGGAGATAACTCTTTAGTCTGGTAAACAGGGAGATAACTCTTTAGTCTGGTAAACAGACAGTAATCACATTTCCCTCCAAGTTTGATTCTTCTCCAATGTACTAACTTTTTCAGTAGTATTTTCTTCCAATATTTGACACTGAATTAATCCAAAATAGGATACTGTTGAAGTCATATAGACTTCTTGTCTTGTTACTGTATCAGTACAGTGTTGTTTTATCTGGAAACAGATCTTATATCAGATCAGTTATAACTCTCAGCTATATATTATTCCTTCCTTTGTATATAACAATCCTACAGTTTCATGGCTAAAATTTCCATTCTCTTTCTTATATATAACACTAGACTAAATCCAACAATATGCTCTACACACAATATCCCTAGATCTAAGATAGTGAGTAGATATACATGATATTCACTTAATGTTCATTTTTATGCATTTCTTAAATCTAATAATGATCATTATGATTTGTCAGGTTCCTGGTTTTGACTGGTTTTCTCATCTGAATTCTCCTCCGTGGAGAATTATTACAGAACACAATAGGCTTTTATAATCATCTATATATCAATAATAATACAAATTCCAGATCTCACTTGATTTTTTTCCAATCATCAAAAAATATAATAATTATTATTATCACTGGACCTGAGAGCTGGTAAATCTCCTCAACGTTGTTAAAATGGCACCTATCAGAAGTCAGCTAACATCCTCAATAAATCTCCTCAACGCTGTTAAATGGCACCTATCAGAAGTCAGCTAACATCCTCAATAAATCTCCTCAACGTTGTTAAAATGACACCTATCAGAAGTCAGCTAACATCCTCAATAAATCTCCTCAACGTTGTTAAATGGCACCTATCAGAAGTCAGCTAACATCCTCTATAAATCTCCTCAACGTTGTTAAATGGCACCTATCAGAAGTCAGCTAACATCCTCTATAAATCTCCTCAACGTTGTTAAATGGCACCTATCAGAAGTCAGCTAACATCCTCAATAAATCTCCTCAACGTTGTTAAAATGGCACCTATCAGAAGTCAGCTAACATCCTCAATAAATCTCCTCAACGTTGTTAAAATGGCACCTATCAGAAGTCAGCTAACATCCTCAATAAATCTCCTCAACGTTGTTAAATGGCACCTATCAGAAGTCAGCTAACATCCTCAATAAATCTCCTCAACGTTGTTAAATGGCACCTATCAGAAGTCAGCTAACATCCTCAATAAATCTCCTCAACGTTGTTAAATGGCACCTATCAGAAGTCAGCTAACATCCTCAATAAATCTCCTCAACGTTGTTAAATGGCACCTATCAGAAGTCAGCTAACATCCTCAATAAATCTCATCAACGTTGTTAAATGGCACCTATCAGAAGTCAGCTAACATCCTCTATAAATCTCCTCAACGTTGTTAAAATGGCACCTATCAGAAGTCAGCTAACATCCTCTATAAATCTCCTCAACGTTGTTAAAATGGCACCTATCAGAAGTCAGCTAACATCCTCAATAAATCTCCTCAACGTTGTTAAAATGGCACCTATCAGAAGTCAGCTAACATCCTCAATAAATCTCCTCAACGTTGTTAAAATGACACCTATCAGAAGTCAGCTAACATCCTCAATAAATCTCCTCAACGTTGTTAAAATGGCACCTATCAGAAGTCAGCTAAGATCCTCAATAAATCTCCTCAACGTTGTTAAAATGGCACCTATCAGAAGTCAGCTAACATCCTCAATAAATCTCCTCAACGTTGTTAAAATGGCACCTATCAGAAGTCAGCTAACATCCTCTATAAATCTCCTCAACTTTGTTAAAATGGCACCTATCAGAAGTCAGCTAACATCCTCAATAAATCTCCTCAACGTTGTTAAAATGGCACCTATCAGAAGTCAGCTAACATCCTCTATAAATCTCCTCAACGTTGTTAAATGGCACCTATCAGAAGTCAGCTAACATCCTCAATAAATCTCCTCAACGTTGTTAAAATGGCACCTATCAGAAGTCAGCTAACATCCTCAATAAATCTCCTCAACGTTGTTAAAATGGCACCTATCAGAAGTCAGCTAACATCCTCAATAAATCTCCTCAACGTTGTTAAAATGGCACCTATCAGAAGTCAGCTAACATCCTCTATAAATCTCCTCAACGTTGTTAAAATGGCACCTATCAGAAGTCAGCTAACATCCTCAATAAATCTCCTCAACGTTGTTAAAATGGCACCTATCAGAAGTCAGCTAACATCCTCAATAAATCTCCTCAACGTTGTTAAAATGGCACCTATCAGAAGTCAGCTAACATCCTCAATAAATCTCCTCAACGTTGTTAAAATGGCACCTATCAGAAGTCAGCTAACATCCTCTATAAATCTCCTCAACGTTGTTAAATGGCACCTATCAGAAGTCAGCTAACATCCTCAATAAATCTCCTCAACGTTGTTAAAATGGCACCTATCAGAAGTCAGCTAACATCCTCAATAAATCTCCTCAACGTTGTTAAAATATAAATCTCCTCAACGTTGTTAAAATGGCACCTATCAGAAGTCAGCTAACATCCTCTATAAATCTCCTCAACGTTGTTAAAATGGCACCTATCAGAAGTCAGCTAACATCCTCAATAAATCTCCTCAACGTTGTTAAAATGGCACCTATCAGAAGTCAGCTAACATCCTCAATAAATCTCCTCAACGTTGTTAAAATGGCACCTATCAGAAGTCAGCTAAGATCCTCAATAAATCTGGCTTAATCTTTCACAGAAATATCAAAATTATACAAAATAATCAAACATTCTATCCTTTAGATATTATATAGTGGAGTCTTTGGTGTAAAAGACTTATAATTCGTACTTTCTGTACCAATTATGTTCTATAACAAGAATGTTTACAAACGTGTACAACGTCTGTTACTTGTAGTAAGACTATGATGTTACACAGTACTATACAACCAAATGATCAACACAATTAACAGTCAGAACATATAAGATAAACATTATAGAATTAATAAAAAAAATAAACATTAACCCACCAATGTTATACAATAAATATTGTCTTTCTAGTAAAGTATTGCAGACTGATTTAATGTTGTTAGGATATACTTAATATACAGGAGTGGCGGCATCTTCCATTTTGTAACAAAAGTTCCAAATCTTGAATGAATGCTGCTTACTTAAAAAGTTGAAATCTTGAAAAAATAATCAGCTTTCTCAAAAATCTCCAAATCTGGAAAAATACTGCTTACTCAAAAAGTCCAAATATGGAATAAATACTGTTCACCTACAAAGTCCATCTTGCATGAATAATCACCATAACCAAAAAGTCTAAATCTTGAAGAATATTTCTTGAAAAGAAGTCCATTTCTTAAATGAATACTGATTACTTAAAAAGTCAAAAACTTGAGTGAGTAACCACTTACTCAAAAAGTCTAAATCTTGAAGAATATTTCTTGAAAAGAAGTCAATTTCTTAAATGAATACTGATTACTTAAAAAGTCAAAAACTTGAGTGAGTAACCACTTACTCAAAAAGTCTAAATCTTGAAGAATACTTCTTGAAAAGAAGTCCATTTCTAAAATGAATACTGCTTACTTAAAAAGTCCAAACCTTGAGTGAGTAACCACTTACTCAAAACGTCAAAATCTTGAATGAATACCCAGCTTACTCAAAAATCTAAATCATGAATGATCTCAACTTACTCAAAAAGTCAAAATCATAATAAAAATAATCAACTTACTCATAATTTCCAAATCAGGAATGAGTACTCAGCTTACTCAAAAATCTAAATATTGAACAAAAACTGACAGCTTACTTAAACTCAAATTTAAGTCAAAATTTTTAATGAATATTGCTCACTCCATAAATTCAGATCAAATTCAAAAGTCTTAATGAAAATCTTTTTCTTTGATTCAGAATGAAATGTTTACAATAAAAACTGTGTCCACGATTGACTGAGTTCCATTAATATTCACTTTTGATTTTTTTGTTCCAGTCAAAACATAATATTAGTTTAGCTCTGCTCTTTACAGTAATGGTTGTTTCTAAATAAGACAAGCTCACGTCTTTTTTAATATTTACATATCTAAGGTTGAAAGCCACCTTTACAATTATGCAATAATGAACCGCATTTATCTAAAAATATCAATTTAAACAATTAAAATCCAAGTGACATAACAATATTAATAAATGATTGTCTGTGTGTCCATATAACCAGGTCTGAACGAAACCCAACACAATGTTCTTCTCTAAAACATCAAAATTAACATTAAATTCCACTTTACCATGTCTAAAACAATAATAATGTCAAATTATCATCCAAAAGAGATCAATTTCAACTGAAATAATTCTCATGTAATTTTTTTTTTTCAAAATTAAATTTCGAGACAAAGTGCTCCAGGCAACGAGACACCTTTCATAAAAATATGTTTCCGAAAATAAATTGATCTTTTACAAAAACATGGTATAATCCAATGTTAATTTAAACTTGTGAACATACAATGTGCAGAATTGTCGATAAATTGTTTATCCAGTGTGAATAAACCTGTCTGCCCCGCTTCCTTACATTCAGTAACTGTCCACTTTTAATTATTGTTACTTTTTGAAATCGTTGATGTTTGCCATCAGCGTTATGACATCTCCTATTCTGACGATTTCTATAGAGATATATATGTTTGCCATCAGCGTTCTCCTATTCTCACGATTTCTATAAGAGATATGTTTGCCATCAGCTTCTCCTATTCTCACGATTTCTATAAGAGATATGTTTGCCATCAGCGTTATGACATCTCCTATTCTGACGATTTCTATAGAGATATATGTTTCTTTTGTCTTCACATTCTAATTCTATGCAGTCTAATACATCAGCACACATTATTATGCCTACAGGTGTTATAATTACACATGATTAAGTGACTGTTGCTTGCTTAATGTCCAGTAGCAATTTACAGTCTGAAAGTCCAGTAGCATTCAACTGTCACTCAAAATAACCAGAAAAGTTGTTTTTCGTGGCTTTTTTTCTTTTGACAAATCTATTTGACATGATCAGTGCACACAGATTATTACCCTGTTTTCCATGGCTTTATCCTTTTTGACAAATCTAGGCGACATGATCGGTGCACACAGATTATTAGCCTGTTTTCTGTGGCTTTATCCTTTTGACAAATCTAGGCGACATGATCAGTGCACACAGATTATTAACCTGTTTTCAGTGGCTTTATCCTTTTGACAAATCTAGGCGACATAATTAGTGCACACAGATTATTATCCTGTTTTCTATGGCTTTTCCTTTTGACAAATCTAGGTGACATGATCGATGCACACAGATTATTACCCTGTTTTCCTTGGCTTTTTCTTTTGCCAAATCTAGGCGTCATGATCAGTGCACATAGATTATTACCCTGTTTTCTATGGCTTTTCCTTTTGACAAATCTAGGTGACATGATCGATGCACACAGATTATTACCCTGTTTTCCTTGGCTTTTTCTTTTGCCAAATCTAGGCGTCATGATCAGTGCACATAGATTATTACCCTGTTTTCTGTGGCTTTATCCTTTTGACAAATCTAGGTGACATGATCGGTGCACACAGATTATTACCCTGTTTTCCTTGGCTTTATCCTTTTTGACAAATCTAGGCGACATGATCGGTGCACACAGATTATTACCCTGTTTTCCTTGGCTTTATCCTTTTTGACAAATCTAGGTGACATGATCAGTGCACACAGATTATTACCCTGTTTTCCTTGGCTTTATCCTTTTTGACAAATCTAGGTGACATGATCGGTGCACACAGATTATTACCCTGTTTTCCTTGGCTTTATCCTTTTTGACAAATCTAGGCGACATGATCGGTGCACACAGATTATTACCCTGTTTTCCTTGGCTTTATCCTTTTTGACAAATCTTGGCGACATGATCAGTGCACACAGATTATTAGCCTGTTTTCTGTGGCTTTATCCTTTTGACAAATCTAGGCGACATGATCAGTGCACACAGATTATTACTCTGTTTTCCTGGCTTTATCCTTTTGAGAAATCTAGGCGACATGATCAGTGCACACAGATTATTACCCTGTTTTCCTTGGCTTTTTCTTTTGCCAAATCAAGGCAACATGATCAGTGCACACAGATTATTACCCTGTTTTACCTGGCTTTATCCTTTTGACAAATCAAGGCAACATGATCAGTGCACACAGATTATTACCCTGTTTTACCTGGCTTTATCCTTTTGACAAATCAAGGCAACATGATCAGTGCACACAGATTATTACCCTGTTTTCCTTGGCTTTTTTCTTTTGCCAAATCAAGGCAACATGATCAGTGCACACAGATTATTACCCTGTTTTACCTGGCTTTATCCTTTTGACAAATCAAGGCAACATGATCAGTGCACACAGATTATTACCCTGTTTTCCTTGGCTTTTCCTTTTGCCAAATCAAGGCAACATGATCAGTGCACACAGATTATTACACTGTTTTACCTGGCTTTATCCTTTTGACAAATCAAGGCAACATGATCAGTGCACACAGATTATTACCCTGTTTTCCTTGGCTTTTTCCTTTTGACAAATCAAGGCAACATGATCAGTGCACATAGATTATTACCCTGTTTTCCTTGGCTTTTTCCTTTTGACAAATCAAGGCAACATGATCAGTGCACACAGATTATTACCCTGTTTTACCTGGCTTTATCCTTTTGACAAATCTAGGCGACATGATCAGTGCACACAGATTATTACCCTGTTTTACCTGGCTTTATCCTTTTGACAAATCAAGGCAACATGATCAGTGCACACAGATTATTACCCTGTTTTACCTGGCTTTATCCTTTTGATAAATCTAGGCGACATGATCAGTGCACACAGATTATTACCCTGTTTTACCTGGCTTTATCCTTTTGACAAATCTAGGCGACATTATCAGTGCACACAGATTATTACTCTGTTTTCCTGGCTTTATCCTTTTGATAAATCTAGGCGACATGATCAGTGCACACAGATTATTACCCTGTTTTCCATGGCTTTATCCTTTTTGACAAATCTAGGCGACATGATCGGTGCACACAGATTATTACCCTGTTTTCCGTGGCTTCATCTTTTTTGACAAATCTAGGTGACATGATTAGTGCACACAGATCATTATCCTGTTTTCCGTGGCTTTATCCTTTTTGACAAATCTAGGCGACATGATCGGTGCACACAGATTATTACCCTGTTTTCCGTAGCTTTTTCCTTTTTGACAAATCTAGGCGACATGATCGGTGCACACAGATTATTACCCTGTTTTCCTTGGCTTTATCCTTTTTGACAAATCTAGGCGACATGATCGGTGCACACAGATTATTACCCTGTTTTCCTTGGCTTTATCCTTTTTGACAAATCTAGGCGACATGATCGGTGCACACAGATTATTATCCTGTTTTCCTTGGCTTTATCCTTTTGACAAATCTAGGCGACATGATTATAGTGCACACAGATTATTAGCCTGTTTTCTGTGGCTTTATCCTTTCTGACAAATCTAGGTGACATGATCGATGCACACAGATTATTACCCTGCTTTCAGTGGTTTTATCCTTTTTGACAAATCTAGGCGACATGATCGGTGCACACAGATTATTATCCTGTTTTCCTTGGCTTTATCCTTTTTGACAAATCTAGGCGACATGATTGGTGCACACAGATTATTATCCTGTTTTCCTTGGCTTTATCCTTTTTGACAAATCTAGGCGACATGATCGGTGCACACAGATTATTACCCTGTTTTCCGTAGCTTTTTCCTTTTTGACAAATCTAGGCGACATGATTGGTGCACAAACATTATTATCCTATCAACTTTTATATCATGTTGACACCACCTGGCCATTATGTTTTATGTGTATTTACATCTATTTGTCAAAGATCTGTCCTAATGACCCATCAAACATCTTGATTGACTAGATCCCTTCAGGGCCCTAATCATCTTCACCAAAGGGTTTATAACTCATACATAATATTCAAATTATTCATAATTGAAATTTACAAGAAAATAAACATTGTATGATATAAATAGAGATATCAATATTGATCTTTTTAGAATGAAATAGAAAATGAAACTGAATTTTGATTTTAAGCCAAAAATATTAATTTTAAAATGTACACAAAGTTACAAAAAAATGATATGGTGAAATAAACAAAAATCTTCAACAGAAATTGATATTTTATAAGCAGGTGAATCTGTGTAATTTCAGTAAGGTATACTTGCTGATCAATAGAATATATTGGTATGCTCTTAAGTCCACAGAATATCAATTAAAATTCACCCAAAAATTACAAATACTTTTCACATCAACAATAATAAATTCCACTACTCTGCACTTTCTAAATTAGGATAAAAATACAACTGTTGATCCTACAGGCTTTACAATTTAAATGTAGCCCTGGACCTGAATCTATATTCCAACACACTTAATCCTCTAATATTACTGCCGATCCTAATAAATACCCTTATGTAAAACATTCATTGTTAAAACCTCATATTATATATAAAGGTTTTTCTTTCTTTTCTTATGTAACACAATCGGTCATGACCCTTTAAACAGAGCTATACCAGTGTAGAGTAACATTTAATCTCTGTATATCAAATATTATAAAATCATAAGTCATGTTCACCTCAGTCTGAAAGTAATAAAGAACACTAAATACTGTAAACATTTGTATCTTCAGTCCAAAACAGAAATCACAAATCTATTTGTAGACCTAAAACTGCAATTTGAAGATATTTCAAGAATGAACTTTGTTTTACTATAGTAAAGCAGTGTAATTCTCTAGAAAAGGCATTTTCAAAAGTAAGCATATAATATTGTCCTGCAGTTCGTGCAATATTATCCTGCAGTTTGGAAATGGTTCTATAATCTGACAGTACCATACTGTTCTCGTCAAAGCTTAAGTTTTATCATACATTGTAGGAATTACTTCTGGTGAATGTTATCCCTATATTAATAAGTAACATGGTACATTCTCCATTAATATCATATCCTGTAGATTGTACAGAAAACCAAAACTTATCACATAATGGTGCAACTCAGATGTCAAATTTAATATCTTGAATTAAGATTTTCATACATTTAATTACAACCAACAAGATGTATTCCAAATCAAAGAAGAATATTATCTGCATCTTTCTGTACAAAAAAGAGAAGCACTTTCCTTTTCCATATTAGACACTATAAAATTAGTTTTTAAAATTATATCATTTCCACATAATTCAATTAACTCAAAACTTCTGAAATCTTTATTACATGTAGTACTGTAGATTCTATTACATGTAGTACTGTAGATTCTATTACATGTAGTACTGTAGATTCTATTACATGTAATACTGTAGATTCCTTATTATTCGGTGGATACCAATTTTCTTGAATTTTGTGGGTTTTAGGCGATCAACAAATTTAAAGTTTCAATAAGAACACATTTTTATACACTTGTATACATACTTTGGCAAAACCTCAAAATCCAATTTCCACAAAAATACAATGTCTTGATTTCTAGGGACACCTTTAAACTAAACTGACAGAAGTTAACATATTTAATCCAAATATACAAGGAATAAGTCCAAATTGTACACTGAAAACTTTCATTTTCCTTCTTTTCTGTGAGATTCAATAAATGTTTGAAGTTCAAAAACACTTGTACATTAATTCTAAATGTGAATAAAATTAAACAATAACAATATTTTCTACTGTTACACTTCAGTTTTCCATTCACTAAATTCAAAAATGTTTAATGTTCAAAACAACATTAATTTCAAATGTGAATAAAATTTAACAATTCACGATCTGCATATAAAATACCAAATGCTCAAACTAACCCCCATCTCAAAATAATTAAAATGTTTTAAATTCAAATACATTTATATACAATCTCTTAATCCTGCTCAACTTGTTTATCTTAATCATTTATCAAACAAAATATTCTTAGAGTTATCTCCCTTTGTGAAAGTGTCAAACTTATAAATTGTGTCCATTACTAGTCAAATTAAATGGTTATTCAATTTATACAAATAATTCAATATCAACAGTTATTTCTAATCACTTGATCACTTGATAATCTCAATGATAAAAACAGTAATGGATCACAAATAATCTTGCTAATAAAACTAGTCACTGATCACTTAAGATAATGTCACCAAATATATAAAAAAAAATAATCAATAATTTAGCTGTAACCAAAAAGATAACTCTTTTGTATATTGTTCATAGTTAAGAATGTACCACCCAAGACATGTTTCATATTCATCAATCTTATGTTAAACCAAAAACATTTGTAAATGTCGACCAAGCAATACCAGGTACCGTGTCGGACCCTTCATCATGTGTCCAGCCAGCGGAATAATCAATCCATTATTCATAATTTAAACTTTTCTTAAATTTCTAAAACTTCAGAAAGTTAAAGGCTATTAGTTCATGGTAAATTAAATTTGCGATCGCTGACCTTAAAAACTCAACATGCAATTAAAACATTTGGACATTGAAGAAATAATTATCTGTAACAGAGACAATTCAATGTGTAACTTATAACTTTTTATCGTGTTGTGTGGTTCATTATACATATTTGAAACAAATATCTTGTTTTAACCATCTTATTCCTTTACTCATTGGAAGTTATAAAACTTCTCTGCTTCAGTAAATTACCAGTTTGAAATTACAGAAAGTATACATTCTTTCAACCTGTGCAGTTTTTTTGCATTTTAATTTTCTGCTGACAAGGCACAAATTTCATACGTGAAAATTGTCCCAAATTAAGACTTTCGACATCAAAAATAACATATCTAGGATAAATCTACATCTAAGGAAGACAAAATTTAGACTTGAACACTTGACAGTCTACATTATTTGAACTTTGGTGGATAGTTGTCTCATTGGCAATCATACCTCATCTCCTTATTTTTATATTCAGATGTTGTCCCATTTAAGCCAAACAAAGATTTTTTTCAACTTTTATTTTACTAGTGTTTTAGAGATTAAATTCTATAAACCTATGGCTTCTCCAGTGTAGTATCTTTTATTAATGAACATTGATTGAATTGATGTTTAACAACACTTTCAGCACTATCGTGCTATTTCGTGGCGGTCAGTTTTTATTAGTGGAGGAAGCTGGATTGCCCTTCAGTAGGAAAACTGACAATCATAGTAAATCAAGATTAGAGTCTTTATATGTATCTCCAAATGTATTAGTGTTTTGAACCATACATTTGTTTGCACCTGTCCTAAGTCAGGAATCTGATATTCAGTAGTTGTCGTTTGTTGATGTGGTTCATAAGTGTTTCTCGTTTTATATAGATTAGACTGTTGGTTTTCCCGTTTGAATGGGTTTACACTAGTAATTTTGGGGCCCTTTATAGCTTACTGTTCGGTGTGAGCCTAGGCTCCGTGTTGAAGACCGTACTTTGACCTATAATGGTTTACATTTATAAATTTTGACTTGGATGGAGAGTTGTCTCATTGGCACTCATACCACATCTTCTTATATCTAAATAAAATCTTTTCTCTCAATGAATGTGTTTGGGGAGCATTAGTTGCCAGCTTTTTACTTATATTATGATGACCAAGATGGATAATGAAATGAAATGACTATATCTCCCTGAGACTACAATATAGAATAAGGAGATCTGGTATGATTGTCAATGAGACAACTTCTAATCCACCATATGATGTAGTTGTAAGCAACTATATGTCACTGTAAGGCCTTCAACAATGAGAAAACCCTATACTGTAAAGCAAGCTATTCAATAGGCCCTGAATTGACAAAATGTAAAACAAGTCAATTTGATTTTTGATTTTTGGTGTTTTAACGCCACTTTTAAGCACAGCGTTTAGGCTATTTCGTGGCGGTCAGTTTTTATTGGTGGAGGAAGCCAGAGTGCACGGAGAAAACCACCGACCTTCGATAGGAAAACTGACAATCCTAGTCAATTAAGATTTTGAGTCGAGTGCACCTGTACAACCTCAGTGTTGACTGGCTAGTGATTACAGTAGTAACTACTTAGACCACTCGGCCACCGAGGCCACCTAAAACAAGTCAAAACCAACGGCCTGATATATGTACAAAACAAGACAAACTATAAAAAGTTTGATATCATTTCCGCACAATTCAAATACTTTCAAACTTTTGAAATCTTAATACATGCCGTAATTTAGTCATGTTTTCTTTTGGCACTTTAAAACTGAAATGACTCAGAAATTTACATTTTCACTTAGGACAAGCACATTCAAAATGTGGCAGAGCTAAATATGTAACAGAGACCAAACCTTCCCCTGGGAAGATAAAAATCAGGCTTGACTCATCAGAAGGATACAATGCACACAAAAAAACAAGACTACTGACCTCTTATTTATGGAGGTCATCAGGGGTCATGGATAGTAAAAGTTACTTAACTTAAATAATTCATAACACTAGCACAAGGCCATACATTAGTTTTCATTCAGCAATTAAACAGCATGGATGCACAAAATCCCAACAACAATTAAACTCATACAAATGAATGAGTATGCATGTATGTACAGAATCCCAACAACAATCACTCATACAAATGAATAAGTATGCTCTCAACAATGGCTGTATGGCAAGATTGCATGTACTGGCTTATTATTCAAGATCAAATTCAGGTATTCATATTAGAACATTATTAATCTTTTCTTAATTTTATTGAACATAGGTCGTAAAAATAAGAAGATGTGGTGACTGACAATGAAACAACCAATAATTTTGCCCAGTGACTAAATGAAGTAGACTTTAGGTCAATATATGACTATGGCCTTCAACAATGAGCAAAACTAATATCGTACAGTCAGCTATCAAATCTAATTGATTGATTGGTGTTTAATGCCACTTTCAGCACATAAGTGTGCTATTTTGTGTAGGTCAGTTTTGATTGGGGAAGGAATATAGAGTGCCAGGAGAGAACCAACTTCAACCTTTGTATACCGAATCTAAAAAAAAAAATGTATTGTATCGTAACAATTTAAAAGAGAAAACCAAAGTCGTAATATATTCCCTGTGTACCCAGGTATTTATGTAAATGAGGTAAGATTTACAACTTTAGAGACGACAGATCTCTCTCTGCACTCAGTAACCAATAGTAAAACTAAATATAAAAAGAAAACTGAATAAAAATTTATAAATTTGCCCATTGCCTATAAAGAGTTCATTATGTCTGGTTATACCAGAGTTCATTAAGGACACTGGGTTCGACAGTCGAAACCTGTCAAACACTTCATGGACTATGAAAATAAGATTTTTACTTGAAGGAATGTCCAATAAGTTTTTGGGGGAATTTTTAGAGGTATAATTATCAATTAGTCAGTCATATTTTGTTGGGACCAGTAATAATATTTGACCACTTGATCGGTGATATTTGATCAGTCCGAGTGTCCTGGGTGAAGCATCAAGAAACTGTCAGAACCATTATTTCCATAAACTTAATGTCTTTTCTTTCCATGTTCCTGATCACAGGTGCTTTTGTGCTTCCTTCTGTCCTACACTATAAGTGGGAGAGGTTGAATAAGGGTAACACCAGAAAAAGAGTACACCTCTTTTTTTGTTGTTGCTGTCTTTGAATGACATGATTTTTCAAAAATAATTCTGAAGACAGGCAGAAAAACCAGTCAGGAAAAAAAAAAGTCACCACATTGAGATACATATCAAAACATGAAGGCATCTAGTGCTTTCATTAAAGTCCTTTACAATAGCTAACCAAATGGGGATAAATCTTATAAATATCTTACCATTATAGTTCCCATTTGTTCCAGAGAAATAAAACATGAATGTAGATCTGTAAACCATCATGCTAAGATCTGAACAATCCCTTTGTTCTCTAAAACGTTTAAATTCCGCAAATTTATAAACCAACTATCACGCAACAAATTTTTCAGTTCTACGTTGAAATGTAAATTATACAATTTTCAACCTGTGTGAAATGAACACTCTCGTCTATTTCTGTCATAGATTCATCATAATTCCTTTTTTAAACATTCAGAATATACAATTTATCTGTCATATTTTCTCTCCCTGGAGAAAAATTCTCCATACAGTTGGTCCATTTGTTAAAATCACAAATTTTTTCAGCTTTGATTTTTTTCTGTTATTGCACTGTAACTACAATCTATATCAAATATAAGTATTACAAAGGGAGGTAACTCAAATATAAGTATCAAAAGGGAGGTACTTCCTTTATAGGTTTCTATAATTAGCATCCAAAGGTCAATAAACTTTCTGTATAATGCCTGTATGTTGAGAATAAATGGTGTGAAGTGAAATCTTTTTTAATGAAAATCTCAACTCTGCTTTTTGTCTATATTTAGAAACAAACTTTTGAAGGTTTATTGTCTATATAACATCCTCTATTCTAAAATCACCAAATTAGCAAACCACAATTTTTTGAATAAATTAAATGTCTGTATGCAAATAATCCACAATCGGTAATAAATTTAATCCATCAAAAAAAAAACTTCCGATCACAAGTTAAGATTAATCTGCAGCATTGAAAAAAACTTACAATCTGTGTTTACTATGACAAATACTACATCATCCATAAATCCATAAACAGTTATATATATATTAGTGAGATTGCTCCAAACCAGCTGTTGTTATCCACCTATTGATTATAAGGTAAGACATAAGAGTTAATTACCTGGACGACCTGTCACATGTAACATCAATTAATTACCCCCACCTCCACAGGTAACTCAGTGAATCATACCTGATCACACTCTTTGTGTAAAGTTTGATCTAATGTCAGATGTTAGCTTGTTCACTTTTTACACTTTTTCTAAAAAAAAATTCTGAATTCTCTTTCATATTACTTGTAGAATGGTGTAAACGGTAATTTCTGACAACTGTTAAAATTAGTTTATGTATTCCTGAAGGCTTACATGCATTATTTTAAATATATTTAATCCAAAATTTACATGAAAACTAACATTCACATGATTCACTATTAGCTTCAGTTTCAATGCATTCAAACAACAAATAAATCCACTGTTTCAACTTCTTTCAGTCTCATGGAAAAAGCAAAAATAGCCACAATAAAAATTCATAATTTGACTAAATCATATCAACATAGCATCTTATATAAAACCAACAGAAAACTTTCTATTCCACTTATTACTATTGTCAACAGACATCCGAGACTTCAAAGACAAAAAAAAAAAACACTTCTCACAATAAAAACTAAGATGTCACTGGTTATTTGATGACCAGAAGTGACCACCATGACAATATTATGTCCACTACATCAACTAATCCATTTCCTGATGGCCAACTGACCTTGTCCATTAATTATGTCATTTTATGTTGTATTAGACCATGTCCACTGCCTCCAGGGGAGATAACACTGTTAGTCAATGGTCATCCAATAATATTTATTGACCATAATTACATAACTGTTTTCTATGATTTAAATGATGTTTTACCTTTTCAGGTAATTGAATTTTTGAAGTCGTATTGTACTTAATATTGAACTTTGACATTTATTTCGACCTCAAGTTTAAAACACATAAATAATTGAAATAATTATTTCTCCAAGATATTTTCCATTATATCCATCAAATTTATACTTGAAACTGACATCTCATCATCTACAAATATTTCACAAAAGGTTTTTAAAAGTTTATTGAAGTATTTGTTCTCTGTAGACCTTTACTATCTAAAACTACTTTTCCTTGTCTTTACAATCACAGCTTAAGAAAATGTTGTCAAAAAAATCACATAATGAACTATAAACTCTTGAGGTTTTTAATTTACTTCTAATGTTCTCCACAGAAAAAACACAACATTTAAACAAGAATAATAATTCATCATGATGCCACCCAGTCCACAGGCCAACCTTATAAGGTACTCAGTCAACTGGCCACAACAGAAAAATTACTGCTTCACTATTGGAGGTAACAAAATGTCACATCTGATACCTCACAAATCCATCAACTATCTGACAATTAATCATAATGTAAAGGGAATACAAATCCTATCAACAACTTTACTCAGATCCTTTCACAAAATAAAACCTTTTTTCCACCAAAATCAGCGAATAAATCATCAATTTAACCAGATAATCTGTGACAATGAAACTTGAACAAGTCCTTGTAGATTGACTAGATAGATGTCACAGTCTAGTACCCCTCAATCAAAAAACTTTCAAAATAATGTACATTTCAACAAAAAAACCTCACTAAGGCAAAGCAAATCCAATGTTCATATTATGTTTGTCACAGACCAATGTTCCTCCAAACTTTCAAAATAATGTACATTTCAACATTTGATAACAGACTTTCCGATTTGAATTTTCCTTGGAGTTCGGTATTTTTGTTATTTTACTTTTCAATATCTAGTATAGGCCAAAATTTAATAAGGCTTGAGGCAAATTTAAAATATCTAGTATAGGTAGAATCTAAAGGCCATGCAAATTTCAACATTATGATAGAAGAAAATGTAATGAAATAAGATCTCAACAAAAAAACCTAAAGACACTAAAATTTCTTAATTACTTTTAAGAGATAATTGTATCGTGTTTGAAGCTTTGTGGACATCCATCTGTAGTTTTACTGTCATAAATCGACTTTACCTGGTGATGTGTAGGGAGACAGATAAAAGGTAATTTGCTACAGTAAAACTACAGATGGATGTCCGCAAAGCTTCAAATACAATACAGTTATCTTTATTCTGGAATCTGGAATTCAAAATGTTGTCTTTCCTTTTAGTTACAAGGAGATAATTTTAGAGAACTGTCATCCAACCAGAACTATTGATACAAAATAATTGCATAAGAATTATTCAAGGACATTGGGCTATTGAAATCCTCGACATTTCATTGGTGAATGTCTAATTTTACTGAAATTTATTCAGATTCTAAAGGTATATTTCCAAAATAAACCCTGCAAATTTCTAAATTTAAGAGACTTTAAAGAACATCAACTATCAACTGTTTTACACTTGATTTAAAGTATATACATGTACTTCGAAATTCTAATAAAATTGAGTATGGAAACGGGGAATGTGTCGTCAAAGAGACAACCTGACCAAAGAGCAGAAAACAGCTTTTATAATACCCAAATTGACATTATATCAGAACATCGATGTTATACCCAATTTTCATTTACTTATATGTACCAAAAATAACATCTCTTTTAAATTTAACCCCATAGTTTTTAATTCAACATTTTCTTCTTTTAAACGTGCCCTACTTGTATAAGCCATATATTTACATTAGACAACCCATGAACCCGTTTTCACTTGAATACCAGACCCGCCTTTCTATTATGGTAGTCTCATATAAAATCTTGTAGAATGACAATTACAACACGATCCATGTCATTCATTCATAACTTTCTTATCAAACATCAAAAATACATTGTTACTTTTTGTTCTGGGTACAACATGTAATTCTGTTAAAGAACAATCTTTCATAATAATTTGAATCACTGAGCGTGCTCAGGAAAATACAGGAAGATTAATATTAAATCGAACTAAAATTTTTCAACTAAAATAAATTGTCCAAAATTTCTATGTGTAGAATACATTTTTGTTTTAGCCACTGCAGTGTGGTCAGTCCTTCTTACACTCAAGATTTATCTTAATAGTCCACTTTAAGACCAGTTAGTTTTTACCATACTTTTTTGTCATCCTTGATGGAACCCCACTTAAACTAGACCCTGCTTCTCTAACTGAGGAGTACATGACTCACCCTATAGGGAGTATTTGTGATTTACAGTGCAGATAGACAGACAAAATATATGTTTCCTTGCAGAAAATTTGGAGAAGATGTAACTTTCAAGTTTTTCATCAACTGTTTGAAGCAAGCTTCAAGAATTCCCCAAAACCATGCTAATAAAAACATTGGTTTTACTATCTTATATTTGTGTCTTTATTCTCAATTAGACTGGAAAGTTGTAAAAAATATTATATTTCCTAATAAAACTTCAACATAAAAAAATAATCTGTATGCGAACAATTTTAAATTCATAAAAATAAAATTTTGGAAATTCGAATACAAAAAGTCCTGGTAAACCTAGAGTACAATGTCACAACATAATTATATCCTATAATCATAAACACTCCTTTGATCCAGATTTTATTTTTGACAGTTCATTTCCATATGTATAAATTTACATAGTGTCTTTGATCATATTAAACCTATCTTTAAATATCTCTCTAAAGTATCCAGAAAAAATATCCATCAGCAAAACTTTAAAAAAAAAAACATCAAAATAAAAAATTTCATCAAGCATTAACCCAGGTTGAAATATATATGGGATTCTAGCAGGGTAACCCCCTTAGGTTATAAGGTCAAGTTTTAAAATGTAATCAGGCCATTAGGTCATTTCTAAACAAATGAAATATTTTAATAAAAAAGTTTTAAACAATTTCTAATGTCAAAAGGTCCTTTTAAATGAGATGTCAGGTCACAAGGTTGGCCGTTAAAAACTCCAAAGTCGCTTGTCAGATTTAACCATTTATAAATCAGAAAAAAAAAGCTTTGGGGTTTCATCTTTTTTAACATAGGAGTCGGTGTTGGTAGTTGTTGTGATCTATTGTACGGTCTGATATTTTGGGTTATTCTTATCATGAGTCCTTTTATGTGTCATGGTATTGTTTTAACTCAATAGCCAGAATTAGGTGGCTCTTTTTGATTAAGGTTGACCGTAAGTTATACTGAAAAGTTGATCATCTATGGTAGAATTTCTGTGAAAAGAGTGACAGAATTTAATGTAATAGTATACCACACTGACAGTTAGCATTCTCCTCAATGTTTTTTGTCAAATGTCACACAAAAAGACAATATAGATAGTTATCAATTGACGAAATTTGAGCAAGAGTGTCCTCATCTTTGTCACCATGAAGGACATCTACGTGCACAAATTTCTTCATAAATCAACCAAATTCAACTTGTAATACTGACCGCTAGACTTTAAAAAATTGTTATCTGAACAAATTAATTTCTTTTAGCCTTGCTTAATCATTACTTTGATTTATTTCAAAAGGATCTCTTATCAGACTAAGTTTTTGTACCACAGGTTCCACTTTGATAAACTAAGAAAATCGACCATTTACACCTCCAAAATATCAGCCAAGGGAAATAACTCAAACTACATCATATCGAAAGCTATCTTTTGTTAGAGGGCAGTACACTGGTGAATATTTTTTACTATAAGGAATCCATATTTTTCCTAAGGCAACAAAATATTTAGAACATAATTTAATATCTTTGGATTTTCCAAAATGACTAAGCAGAGATGACTCTAACATTATCTGTTGTCCAGACTGGCATTTTTTTTATGGAACCATATAATGGAACTTTTCATATATTAGATCATTAAATTGTTCATTTACATCAGGACTCTACAATATATACAAATACATATTAGTTCCCCCCTCCAAGAAAACTCTTATAAAGATTTCTTATGAGGCAATTCTTCCTTTAGCATTGGTTTTTTTTTTTTTTTTTTCAATTCAAAAACTGACAGACAACATAGATCATTTTTGAAGTCTTTAGGGAGTGGTGTTTGTGATACCTCATATTATCCTCAGACAGCAAAACATTTATCAGGATAAAAAATTATTCAGCAAGACTGCATAACATCTGAGGTGAAAATTGATGACTTTCCACAATGATATAAGCACCACATTTCACACTTATAGCAAACTTTTATCTTGTAGGTGACTAAGGTCATACTTCAAAACTGAGATTTGATCAGTATGTTAGATGTCAGATGGTGAAACCACTCAGTATGTGAAAAACAAATCTCTGTGTGAAACCATTCAGTAGTATGTGAAACTTTAAAAAATATTTTTACAGAATTTAGTATTATAAAAGTAACTTACCTTGTTCATACCTGTGAGTTAATGACTTAACAAACAGGTGAGATGAGGCAGCCATGTAACACACAAACAGATATTAACTCCACAAACTCAAGATCTCATTGTAAAAAATAACATTACATCCACAATAAAATATCACATAAATACACACAAATAATTAACTCTCCATTATTATTTCAATATTCTCAAACACCTGAGACTAAAAAAATCCAAATCAGACTTGTAATTTGTTAGGGAAACATATTGAGGACAACATGTGTGATAATACAACACTCCACAGAAATTAAAATCACCTTAAGAAAATTGACTTTTTTACAAGAGCAGAAAATTACATTTAGAATTATGGTAATCAAGTCGTTTGTGTAGAAATTTACAACATCAATGAGTTTCATAACTTGACATGATAAATGTGACAGAAGATGTTTTTACTCCCAGATCCATGACTCACGTTCTGTCAGTGCACATATTTAATATGAATTTCTACAAAAGGAAACACTATTGATCTGGAAGCAGATAAAATTCATTTAGAATTTTTCGTCAATGTTCATATAGTTGTACAGATCATTATAAAGTCGTAAAGAAAATCGTAACAAAAATTTATCACTTTTCACCTGAAAGAATAATTTTTTTCCAGGTATATAAGCTTGTGTTATTAAGTGCTTATTTTCTGTTATTACATTCTGAATATAAGTACTTTATTATGTTGTTTTGTATAATTTCTGTTTCATAATATTGTGTATATTTCTGAAGCTAAATATGGATTGGACCACCACTCTGGACTAAATTTAATCACTGCCATCATTACAGACCATTTCTCCAGACCTCTACATCTACCCCTTTTCCTACCAATTCTTTACCATATATCATATACTGGTAAAGAATGGTTGATTGATTGTTTGTGTGTTACACCACTTTCAGCACACTTGGCTATCATCAGATATTGATGGAGGAAGTGGAGTACCCTTCGAGAACCACCTACCTTCTGCAGGAGTCAAACACGCCTTGATGAAACAGGTATTGATGAAGTAGAGTACTCTTCGAGAACCACCTACCTTCTGAAGGAGTCAAACACACCTTACTGAAACAGGTATTGATGGAGGAAGTGGAGTACCCTTCGAGAACCACCTACCTTCTGCAGGAGTCAAACACACCTTGATGAAACAGGTATTGATGAAGTAGAGTACTCTTCAAGAACCACCTACCTTCTGCAGGAGTCAAACACACCTTACTGAAACAGGTATTGATGGAGGAAGTGGAGTACCCTTCGAGAACCACCTACCTTCTGCAGGAGTCAAACACACCTTACTGAAACAGGTATTGATGGAGGAAGTGGAGTACCTTTGAGAACCACATACCTTCTGCAGGAGTTAAACACACCTTGCTCAAACAGGTATTGATGGAGGAAGTGGAGTACCTTTGAGAACCACATACCTTCTGCAGGAGTTAAACACACCTTGCTCAAACAGGTATTGATGGAGGAAGTGGAGTACCCTTTGAGAACTACCTACCTTCTGCAGGAGTCAAACACACCTTGATGAAACAGGTATTGATGGAGGAAGTGGAGTACCCTTTGAGAACTACCTACCTTCTGCAGGAGTTAAACACACCTTGCTCAAACAGGTATTGATGGAGGAAGTGGAGTACCTTTGAGAACTACCTACCTTCTGCAGGAGTCAAACACACCTTGATGAAACAGGTATTGATGGAGGAAGTGGAGTACCTTTGAGAACCACATACCTTCTGCAGGAGTTAAACACACCTTGCTCAAACAGGTATTGATGGAGGAAGTGGAGTACCCTTCAAGAACCACATACCTTCTGCAGGAGTTAAACACACCTTGCTCAAACAGGTATTGATGGAGGAAGTGGAGTACCTTTGAGAACCACCTACCTTCTACAGGAGTTAAACACACCTTGCTCAAACAGGTATTGATGGAGGAAGTGTGGAGTACCTTTGAGAACCACCTACCTTCTACAGGAGTTAAACACACCTTGCTCAAACAGGTATTGATGGAGGAAGTGGAGTACCTTTGAGAACCACATACCTTCTGCAGGAGTTAAACACACCTTGCTCAAACAGGTATTGATGGAGGAAGTGGAGTACCTTTGAGAACCACATACCTTCTGCAGGAGTTAAACACACCTTGCTCAAACAGGTATTGATGGAGGAAGTGGAGTACCTTTGAGAACCACATACCTTCTGCAGGAGTTAAACACACCTTGCTCAAACAGGTATTGATGGAGGAAGTGGAGTACCCTTTGAGAACCACATACCTCCTGCAGGAGTTAAACACACCTTGCTCAAACAGGTATTGATGGAGGAAGTGGAGTACCTTTGAGAACCACATACCTTCTACAGGAGTTAAACACACCTTGCTCAAACAGGTATTGATGGAGGAAGTGGAGTACCTTTGAGAACCACATACCTTCTGCAGGAGTTAAACACACCTTGCTCAAACAGGTATTGATGGAGGAAGTGGAGTACCTTTGAGAACCACATACCTTCTGCAGGAGTCAAACACACCTTGCTCAAACAGGTATTGATGGAGGAAGTGGAGTACCCTTCAAGAACCACCTACCTTCTACAGGAGTTAAACACACCTTGCTCAAACAGGTATTGGAGGAAGTGGAGTACCTTCCAGAACCACATACCTTCTGCAGGAGTTAAACACACCTTGCTCAAACAGGTATTGATGGAGGAAGTGGAGTACCCTTTGAGAACTACCTACCTTCTGCAGGAGTTAAACACACCTTGCTCAAACAGGTATTGATGGAGGAAGTGGAGTACCTTTGAGAACCACCTACCTTCTGCAGGAGTTAAACACACCTTGCTCAAACAGGTATTGATGGAGGAAGTGGAGTACCTTTGAGAACCACATACCTTCTGCAGGAGTTAAACACACCTTGCTCAAACAGGTATTGATGGAGGAAGTGAAGTACCTTTGAGAACCACATACCTTCTGCAGGAGTTAAACACACCTTGCTCAAACAGGTATTGATGGAGGAAGTGGAGTACCCTTTGAGAACCACCTACCTTCTGCAGGAGTTAAACACACCTTGCTCAAACAGGTATTGATGGAGGAAGTGGAGTACCCTTTGAGAACCACATACCTTCTGCAGGAGTTAAACACACCTTGCTCAAACAGGTATTGATGGAGGAAGTGGAGTACCTTCCAGAACCACATACCTTCTGCAGGAGTTAAACACACCTTGCTCAAACAGGTATTGATGGAGGAAGTGGAGTACCCTTTGAGAACCACATACCTTCTGCAGGAGTTAAACACACCTTACTGAAACAGGTATTGATGGAGGAAGTGGAGTACCTTCCAGAACCACCTACCTTCTGCAGGAGTTAAACACACCTTGCTCAAACAGGTATTGGAGGAAATGGAGTACCTTTGAGAACCACATACCTTCTACAGGAGTTAAACACACCTTGCTCAAACAGGTATTGATGGAGGAAGTGGAGTACCCCTTGAGAACCACATACCTTCTGCAGGAGTTAAACACACCTTGATGAAACAGGTATTGATGGAGGAAGTGGAGTACCCTTGAGAACCACCTACCTTCTACAGGAGTTAAACACACCTTGCTCAAACAGGTATTGATGGAGGAAGTGGAGTACCCTTGAGAACCACCTACCTTCTACAGGAGTTAAACACACCTTGCTCAAACAGGTATTGATGGAGGAAGTGTGGAGTACCTTGAGAACCACATACCTTCTGCAGGAGTTAAACACACCTTGCTCAAACAGGTATTGATGGAGGAAGTGAAGTACCTTTGAGAACCACATACCTTCTGCAGGAGTTAAACACACCTTGCTCAAACAGGTATTGATGGAGGAAGTGGAGTACCCTTCCAGAACCACATACCTTCTGCAGGAGTTAAACACACCTTACTCAAACAGGTATTGATGGAGGAAGTGGAGTACCTTCAAGAACCACCTACCTTCTACAGGAGTTAAACACACCTTGCTCAAACAGGTATTGATGGAGGAAGTGGAGTACCTTTGAGAACCACATACCTTCTGCAGGAGTTAAACACACCTTGCTCAAACAGGTATTGATGGAGGAAGTGGAGTACCCTTTGAGAACCACATACCTTCTGCAGGAGTTAAACACACCTTACTGAAACAGGTATTGATGGAGGAAGTGGAGTACCCTTGAGAACCACCTACCTTCTACAGGAGTTAAACACACCTTGCTCAAACAGGTATTGGAGGAAGTGGAGTACCCTTGAGAACCACCTACCTTCTACAGGAGTTAAACACACCTTGCTCAAACAGGTTTTGAGCTCATAACCTCAGAGTTGACAGGCTAGCGGTAAATGTAGATAAACTACTTTGACCATGGTTCATGTCTCAACTCATATTTGATATTTTGTAAATTGATTTGTTTTGTATAATGAGGCCGTTAGTTTTATTGTTTGAATTGTTTCACACTTTTAATGGCCTTTTATAAACGGCTTTACAGTACCTGGTTTTGTCATTGTTGAAGGCCTTTAGGTTGCCTATAATTGCTTACATCCACTTCATATTAGGATAGTTGCCTCATTAGCAATCATATCACATCTCTTCGTTTTTATATAATTTACCCGACTTTTTATCTCTTGTTTTCCTGAACATGCATGAAATATTTGTCACTGGGCATTAAAAATTAGCATGATCAATTTAAACTTGTGTTTAATAAGAGAAAACCATCTGATATTTATTCATTTGTTGGGATGGGGGACAGGATGATTTCGTCTATGAATATGGTTGCCTGGTAAGAGCTAAAAAAAATAGGCTGCATGATTAGCGACATATTAAAATGAATAATAATGCCCTCTTTCCTTCTTCATTAATTCCCCATCTATTGATTTAAACTGACTACTAGCCCAATCATGAGTGTTGAAAGTAGCGTAAAACACCAATGAATCAAAATCCCTTCCCTAGAATTTCAAATAGTTGTCCCTTAACTGTTATTGTCCGTGTAGTTCTTATATTCATCCATGCAGCTTATCATCCAACAGAGATGTCCTACTAAGGCTGTCATACCATAAAAACGTTTATAACGCAGCTCACATTCTAATATATCTTCATTCATGAATTTATTATTAATAAATTAATTTAATGTCATTTAGACTAAACGACGCCATGTTTGTTTTGTGCCTCTGCCGTCTAAACCACCTATTTAAAAGAAGAGGTGGAAGAGCCAGAAGATCTTCCTAATTCAAAAATTGAAATGGACCTCTTCTGGCTCACTACCAAGAACAAAAAAACACGCCCCAGGTATTGATGGAGGAAGTGTGGTACCCTTCGAGAACCACCTACCTTCTACAGGAGTCAAACACACCTTACTGAAACAGGTATTGATGGAGGAAGTGGGGTACCCTTCAAGAACCACCTACCTTCTACAGGAGTCAAACACAACTTACTGAAACAGGTATTGATGGAGGAAGTGTAGTACCCTTTGAGAACCACCTACCTTCTGCAGGAGTCAAACACACCTTACTGAAACAGGTATTGGAGGAAGTGGAGTACCTTCGAGAACCACCTACCTTCTGCAGGAGTCAAACACACCTTACTGAAACAGGTATTGATGGAGGAAGTTGAGTACCCTTCGAGAACCACCTACCTTCTGCAGGAGTTAAACACACCTTGCTCAAACAGGTATTGATGGAGGAAGTGTGGAGTACCTTGAGAACTACCTACCTTCTGCAGGAGTCAAACACACCTTACTGAAACAGGTATTGATGGAGGAAGTGGAGTACCCTTCGAGAACCACCTACCTTCTACAGGAGTTAAACACACCTTGCTCAAACAGGTATTGGAGGAAGTGGAGTACCCTTCAAGAACCACATACCTTCTACAGGAGTTAAACACACCTTGCTCAAACAGGTATTGGAGGAAGTGGAGTACCTTTGAGAACCACATACCTCCTGCAGGAGTTAAACACACCTTGCTCAAACAGGTATTGATGGAGGAAGTGGAGTACCTTTGAGAACCACATACCTTCTGCAGGAGTTAAACACACCTTGCTCAAACAGGTATTGATGGAGGAAGTGGAGTACCTTTGAGAACTACCTACCTTCTGCAGGAGTCAAACACACCTTGCTCAAACAGGTATTGATGGAGGAAGTGGAGTACCCTTTGAGAACTACCTACCTTCTGCAGGAGTTAAACACACCTTGCTCAAACAGGTATTGATGGAGGAAGTGGAGTACCTTTGAGAACCACATACCTTCTACAGGAGTTAAACACACCTTGCTCAAACAGGTATTGATGGAGGAAGTGGAGTACCTTTGAGAACCACATACCTTCTGCAGGAGTTAAACACACCTTGCTCAAACAGGTATTGATGGAGGAAGTGGAGTACCCTTTGAGAACCACATACCTTCTGCAGGAGTCAAACACACCTTGCTCAAACAGGTATTGATGGAGGAAGTGGAGTACCCTTCAAGAACCACCTACCTTCTACAGGAGTTAAACACACCTTGCTCAAACAGGTATTGAGGAAGTGGAGTACCTTCCAGAACCACATACCTTCTGCAGGAGTTAAACACACCTTGCTCAAACAGGTATTGATGGAGGAAGTGGAGTACCCTTTGAGAACTACCTACCTTCTGCAGGAGTTAAACACACCTTGCTCAAACAGGTATTGATGGAGGAAGTGGAGTACCTTTGAGAACCACCTACCTTCTGCAGGAGTTAAACACACCTTGCTCAAACAGGTATTGATGGAGGAAGTGGAGTACCTTTGAGAACCACATACCTTCTGCAGGAGTTAAACACACCTTGCTCAAACAGGTATTGATGGAGGAAGTGAAGTACCTTTGAGAACCACATACCTTCTGCAGGAGTTAAACACACCTTGCTCAAACAGGTATTGATGGAGGAAGTGGAGTACCCTTTGAGAACCACCTACCTTCTGCAGGAGTTAAACACACCTTGCTCAAACAGGTATTGATGGAGGAAGTGGAGTACCTTGAGAACCACATACCTTCTGCAGGAGTTAAACACACCTTGCTCAAACAGGTATTGATGGAGGAAGTGGAGTACCCTTCCAGAACCACATACCTTCTGCAGGAGTTAAACACACCTTGCTCAAACAGGTATTGATGGAGGAAGTGGAGTACCTTTGAGAACCACATACCTTCTGCAGGAGTTAAACACACCTTACTGAAACAGGTATTGATGGAGGAAGTGGAGTACCTTCCAGAACCACCTACCTTCTGCAGGAGTTAAACACACCTTGCTCAAACAGGTATTGGAGGAAATGGAGTACCTTTGAGAACCACATACCTTCTACAGGAGTTAAACACACCTTGCTCAAACAGGTATTGATGGAGGAAGTGGAGTACCCTTGAGAACCACATACCTTCTGCAGGAGTTAAACACACCTTGATGAAACAGGTATTGATGGAGGAAGTGGAGTACCCTTGAGAACCACCTACCTTCTACAGGAGTTAAACACACCTTGCTCAAACAGGTATTGATGGAGGAAGTGGAGTACCCTTGAGAACCACCTACCTTCTACAGGAGTTAAACACACCTTGCTCAAACAGGTATTGATGGAGGAAGTGTGGAGTACCTTGAGAACCACATACCTTCTGCAGGAGTTAAACACACCTTGCTCAAACAGGTATTGATGGAGGAAGTGAAGTACCTTTGAGAACCACATACCTTCTGCAGGAGTTAAACACACCTTGCTCAAACAGGTATTGATGGAGGAAGTGGAGTACCCTTCCAGAACCACATACCTTCTGCAGGAGTTAAACACACCTTACTCAAACAGGTATTGATGGAGGAAGTGGAGTACCCTTCAAGAACCACCTACCTTCTACAGGAGTTAAACACACCTTGCTCAAACAGGTATTGATGGAGGAAGTGGAGTACCTTTGAGAACCACATACCTTCTGCAGGAGTTAAACACACCTTGCTCAAACAGGTATTGATGGAGGAAGTGGAGTACCCTTTGAGAACCACATACCTTCTGCAGGAGTTAAACACACCTTACTGAAACAGGTATTGATGGAGGAAGTGGAGTACCCTTGAGAACCACCTACCTTCTACAGGAGTTAAACACACCTTGCTCAAACAGGTATTGGAGGAAGTGGAGTACCCTTCGAGAACCACCTTCCTTCTGCAGGAGTTAAACACACCTTGCTCAAACAGGTTTTGAGCTCATAACCTCAGAGTTGACAGGCTAGCGGTAAATGTAGATAAACTACTTTGACCATGGTTCATGTCTCAACTCATATTTGATATTTTGTAAATTGATTTGTTTTGTATAATGAGGCCGTTAGTTTTATTGTTTGAATTGTTTCACACTTTTAATGGCCTTTTATAAACGGCTTTACAGTACCTGGTTTTGTCATTGTTGAAGGCCTTTAGGTTGCCTATAATTGCTTACATCCACTTCATATTAGGATAGTTGCCTCATTAGCAATCATATCAGATCTCTTCGTTTTATATAATTTACCTGACTTTTATCTCTTGTTTTCCTGAACATGCATGAAATATTTGTCACTGGGTATTAAAATTAGCATGATCAATTTAAACTTGTGTTTAATAAGAGAAACCATCTGATATTTATTCATTTGTTGGGATGGGGACAGGATGATTTCGTTTATGAATATGGTTGCCTGGTAAGAGCTAAAAAAATAGGCTGCATGATTAGCGACATATTAAAATGAATAATAATGCCCTCTTTCCTTCTTCATTAATTCCCCATCTATTGATTTAAACTGACTACTAGCCCAATCATGAGTGTTGAAAGTAGCGTAAAACACCAATGAATCAAAATCCCTTCCCTAGAATTTCAAATAGTTGTCCCTTAACTGTTATTGTCCGTGTAGTTCTTATATTCATCCATGCAGCTTATCATCCAACAGAGATGTCCTACTAAGGCTGTCATACCATAAAAACGTTTATAACGCAGCTCACATTCTAATATATCTTCATTCATGAATTTATTATTAATAAATTAATTTAATGTCATTTAGACTAAACGACGCCATGTTTGTTTTGTGCCTCTGCCGTCTAAACCACCTATTTAAAAAGAAGAGGTGGAAGAGAGCCAGAAGATCTTCCTAATTCAAAAAAATTGAAATGGACCTCTTCTGGCTCACTACCGAAGAACAAAAAAACACGCCCCAGGTATTGATGGAGGAAGTGTGGTACCCTTCGAGAACCACCTACCTTCTACAGGAGTCAAACACACCTTACTGAAACAGGTATTGATGGAGGAAGTGGGGTACCCTTCAAGAACCACCTACCTTCTACAGGAGTCAAACACAACTTACTGAAACAGGTATTGATGGAGGAAGTGTAGTACCCTTCGAGAACCACCTACCTTCTGCAGGAGTCAAACACACCTTACTGAAACAGGTATTGGAGGAAGTGGAGTACCCTTCGAGAACCACCTACCTTCTGCAGGAGTCAAACACACCTTACTGAAACAGGTATTGATGGAGGAAGTGGAGTACCCTTCGAGAACCACCTACCTTCTGCAGGAGTTAAACACACCTTGCTCAAACAGGTATTGATGGAGGAAGTGGAGTACCCTTTGAGAACCACCTACCTTCTGCAGGAGTCAAACACACCTTACTGAAACAGGTATTGATGGAGGAAGTGAAGTACCCTTCGAGAACCACCTACCTTCTGCAGGAGTCAAACACACCTTGCTCAAACAGGTATTGGAGGAAGTGGAGTACCCTTCAAGAACCACATACCTTCTACAGGAGTTAAACACACCTTGCTCAAACAGGTATTGGAGGAAGTGGAGTACCTTTGAGAACCACATACCTCCTGCAGGAGTTAAACACACCTTGCTCAAACAGGTATTGATGGAGGAAGTGGAGTACCTTTGAGAACCACATACCTTCTGCAGGAGTTAAACACACCTTGCTCAAACAGGTATTGATGGAGGAAGTGGAGTACCCTTTGAGAACTACCTACCTTCTGCAGGAGTCAAACACACCTTGCTCAAACAGGTATTGATGGAGGAAGTGGAGTACCCTTCAAGAACCACATACCTTCTACAGGAGTTAAACACACCTTGCTCAAACAGGTATTGATGGAGGAAGTGGAGTACCCTTTGAGAACTACCTACCTTCTGCAGGAGTCAAACACACCTTGCTCAAACAAGTATTGATGGAGGAAGTGGAGTACCTTTGAGAACCACATACCTTCTACAGGAGTTAAACACACCTTGCTCAAACAGGTATTGATGGAGGAAGTGGAGTACCTTTGAGAACCACATACCTTCTGCAGGAGTTAAACACACCTTGCTCAAACAGGTATTGATGGAGGAAGTGGAGTACCCTTTGAGAACCACCTACCTTCTGCAGGAGTTAAACACACCTTGCTCAAACAGGTATTGATGGAGGAAGTGGAGTACCTTTGAGAACCACCTACCTTCTGCAGGAGTTAAACACACCTTGCTCAAACAGGTATTGATGGAGGAAGTGGAGTACCCTTTGAGAACCACATACCTTCTACAGGAGTTAAACACACCTTGCTCAAACAGGTATTGATGGAGGAAGTGGAGTACCCTTCAAGAACCACATACCTTCTGCAGGAGTTAAACACACCTTATTGAAACAGGTATTGATGGAGGAAGTGGAGTACCCTTCCAGAACCACCTACCTTCTGCAGGAGTCAAACACACCTTGCTCAAACAGGTATTGATGGAGGAAGTGTGGAGTACCTTCAAGAACCACCTACCTTCTACAGGAGTTAAACACACCTTACTGAAACAGGTATTGATGGAGGAAGTGGAGTACCTTTGAGAACCACATACCTTCTGCAGGAGTCAAACACACCTTGCTCAAACAGGTATTGATGGAGGAAGTGGAGTACCCTTCGAGAACCACCTACCTTCTGCAGGAGTCAAACACACCTTACTGAAACAGGTATTGATGGAGGAAGTGAAGTACCCTTTGAGAACCACATACCTTCTACAGGAGTCAAACACACCTTGCTCAAACAGGTATTGAGCTCATAACCTCAGAGTTGACAGGCTAGCGGTAAATGTAGATAAACTACTTTGACCACTCAGCCAACCAGGATGAAAGGAACTTCTCTGTTTTGTAAATGTTATGAATTGTGAAACATTTTCTGGTGCTAGAATGTTCACACGAGTGCGCTGTAAGTTGTTAGGATTAATGTCTAAATGTTTAATTCTGTTCTGGGTTACGGAGGTTAAATCGTAACATACCTTTATTATATCTCTAAACACTAAAATGATGATGACAATCTGGGAAAAACAACAAAGAATCTAAATAAAGTATTTCCATTAAAACATCTTAAACTAATAAGTCTATCACTAAATATAAAGTATTCTTTGGTACTGTAATCTAAACAAATTTAGACAATTTTCAGCAAGGAGCAAATGTATACATGTGGGGGGAAAAATGAATAAGTCTTTAGAGGTACACATGACTGTTGACATAATACATATGTATAAGCAGAAATAGTGAACTCCATATGTTTTGGTTTTGGAATATTGCTCAGATCAAAATGTCAATAGCAGATGGACAACTTGATGGCATGAAGAAGAATCAGTGCATGTGATCCCTACATGTAAATTGCTACATCTTTGCTATCAACAGACAAAAATAGGAATACCTTAAGAAGTGCAACATTATGCCATCAAATTTAAAACTCCTCTTTTTCTGCTAATGCACTATAAAACATTAAAAGAGTTCTAACGGTTATATGTTTTATGCTGAAGTTTGCAATAACCAAAAGACCTGTATACATTATAAAGCCTATTTTTTCCATCCAGGTTATTAAAAAAAGTATTCAATATTCTTTATTAAGCCTTCCATTTCAATTACATCAAACAAGACTTTAAATAATCCAAATAAATATTGATATAAGATAAAGTAAAGTGTTGATTTAGATATAAGGTGGTGAGGTAAAGTGTTGACGTAGATATAATGAAGTGGTCAAGTTGTTTACAATGTCCATTACTGTGACACCATACATATTGTTCCACTTTCTTTCATAGGATTTGACTGGTTAATTATCATAGACTCTTACAAGTAGTGCACAAAGGTCATCAAATTCTACCATTAACATTTTTTCCAGCTTTTGGTTTTACTTGTCAAACTCTGTATTAAATCTATTGAAAACTGAATGTGCAAAAGTTTTGTTGAGTTTTATCAAAAGGCTAAAGCTTACACACTTTTATCCACTAATTATAACAACTTGAGTCAACTCCGGTTTTCAATAAATTTAAACAAATAAAAATGTCAAAACAATCTCTGCACTTAGTAAATACCAAAAATCCAAATATATATGTCAGGTACTAATGAAAATTTTAGAATCATAGTATAGTTGTTTTGCCACCATACATTTTTACATAGTATTTTTGTCTTATTTACTCAACTTAAATATAGCATACATACAATATTGTTTGCTTCAGGACAACTTTTAATTGAATTTTCGTTTCAATTATACTTTAGTGTTTAAATTTTTTCAGTTTTAATTGTTTCATTACAAAACTTTTAAAAAACATATAATCATTTTTATTATAATCAATTTTTCATGGTTCTTAAAAAACAACCAATATTATTGACCTATTTTTAGCCCAATGTCTGGTCCAGGGTTACATGTATGTCAACATTTTAACATACCTGCTCAAAGTACTTATAGACCTGTATTATTCCTCTATAAATGTTGATTTTACTGCCCAGGTAAACTTAAATGGTCATTTTATTGAAGTGTTAACTACAAAACTATATTAAGGAGGCTCCACCTAGTCTCAACAATTTGAGCTGCTAGTAGATGGTATTGCTGTTCTTGGTAAAATCCATTCTTATTAAACTGTATAAAACCTTACAACTTTCTTTCCAATGAAATACACTCTTCCTTGCCTTAATATCTTCTCTAATGATTAAGGAAAGTTGGTGTTGTAATACTGTAAATTCAGAAATTTTTGTGTGCATTTATTATTGGGATTTAAAATCATTTTTGAAAATTGAACAAAAATGTGAGTTTAATTATTATGATTTCTGGAGTTATATGTATCAGATATGTTATTATTGTGATACTCACCTACACATAGCTGCATTATTTGCACTTATGAAAACCTCATACTCTTCTGAATTTACAGTAGGAAGCAACAGATATCTCCAGCTATTTACTGACCAGTCTAATAACTGAAGATTGTATGTTTGCCTCTGGATATTATTGGGTTGCTGTCTTATTAACATATAACCTACAGCTCCTTTTATAATCTGTTCCAATTAATTGCCAGAGTTAATCTACAACTCCTTTTATAATCTGTTCCAATTAATTGCCCGAGATAATCTAATTCGTTCAGCATTATAAACATCTCTACAAAGAACTTTATTCTAGCACAACAAATCTTTATTGGACTAGGACACAGGCCTTGTTGTAAAAACTGGGCAAAATTGGTTTATTTTTTTCTTTCGCTTCTTTAAAGACTGAATGCTAATTAGCAAATAATAACATCCAAGTTCTTATTGAAATTCCATCAGCAGAAGAAAATTAACATAATCGTACATTGACTTCTAGTAAACAACGAAAAGTAAAGCAATATAACTATACCATCTGCTGCAGAAAAACACATGACCCTGGCTTGTCAAGTCAACTAGAGAGGAAATTAACCAGTTATTTGTACTTTATTCCAGTGCAGCTTAATACAAGACTTTTATAATAAACAGTGAAAAAATATCTTTAAGAGCAAAAAACCAAAACCAAATGAGAATCATGGACTAATTTTGACCAAAATCAATCTGAGAAAGACTTCTGAAATATTCCATTCTTTTCAGGATCTGTGTCCTGAAGCCTTCATGTAAAATTCATATTTTTAACTGGAAAAATACAACATAAACAACCCTTTTTGTACCTAACACATATACAGGTAAGAGATGCACTAATTGACTTATGAAAAACTTCCAGGTGTGTTTTTAAAAATCATGACAAATTCATACATTAAACAAACAATATTATTGTCATTTAATACACCTAACTGCACAAACATGCAATGTTATCATAAACCTGCTTATAGATCATCTCTGAGGAAACTCCTACAACTGATGAGTATCATAGGGACGGGCGGCATCTGACAGGGGTCCAGTGTTCTAAAGGGTCTACAAGATCATCTCTGAGGAAACTCCTACAACTGATGAGTATCATAGGGACGGGCGGCATCTGACAGGGGTCCAGTGTTCTAAAGGGTCTACAAGATCATCTCTGAGGAAACTCCTACAACTGATGAGTATCATAGGGACGGGAGGCATCGTCAGGGGTCCAGTGTTCTCCTAAAGGGTCTACAGATCATCTCCGAGGAAACTCCTACAACTGATGAGTATCATAGGGACGGGAGGCATCGTCAGGGGTCCAGTGTTCTCCTAAAGGGTCTACAAGATCATCTCCGAGGAAACTCCTACAAATGATGAGTATCATAAGGACGGGAGGCTTCTGACAGGGGTCCTGTGTTCTAAAGGGTCTACAAGATCATCTCTGAGGAAACTCCTACAACTGATGAGTATCATAGGGATGGGAGGCATCTGACAGGAGTCAATTGTTCTCATAAAGGGTCTACAAGATCATCTCTGAGGAAACTCCTACAACTGATGAGTATCATAGGGACGGGCGGCATCTGACAGGGGTCCTGTGTTCTAAAGGGTCTACAAGATCATCTCTGAGGAAACTCCTACAACTGATGAGTATCATAGGGATGGGAGGCATCTGACAGGAGTCAATTGTTCTCCTAAAGGGTCTACAGATCATCTCCAAGGAAACTCCTACAACTGATGAGTATCATAGGGACGGGAGGCATCGTCAGGGGTCCAGTGTTCTGAAGGGTCTACAAGATCATCTCCGAGGAAACTCCTACAACTGATGAGTATCGTAGGGAAGGGAGGCATCTGAAAGGGGTCCAGTGTTCTAAAGGGTCTACAAGATCATCTCTGAGGAAACTCCTACAACTGATGAGTATCATAGGGACGGGAGGCATCGTCAGGGTCCAGTGTTCTCCTAAAGGGTCTACAGATCATCTCCGAGGAAACTCCTACAACTGATGAATATCATAGGGACGGAGGCATCGTCAGGGTCCAGTGTTCTAAAGAGTCTACAAGATCATCTCTGAGGAAACTCCTACAACTGATGAGTATCATAGGGACGGGCGGTATCTGACAGGGGTCCAGTGTTCTAAAGGGTCTACAAGATCATCTCTGAGGAAACTCCTACAACTGATGAGTATCATAGGGACGGGAGGCATCGTCAGGGGTCCAGTGTTCTCCTAAAGGGTCTACAGATCATCTCCGAGGAAACTCCTACAACTGATGAGTATCGTAGGGACGGGAGGCATCTGAAAGGGGTCCAGTGTTCTAAAGGGTCTACAAGAGAGGCAAAAGATATGAAAGGGACATTCAAACTCATAAGTCGAAAATAAACAGACAATGCCATGGCAAAAAAAGAAAAAGACCAAAAAGACAAACAACAATATATACAAAACACAACATAGAAACCTTAAGACTGAGTAACACAAACCCACCTAATACCTGGGGTGATCTCAGGTGCTACTGAAGGGTAAATATATCCTGCTCCACACATGGCACCTGTATCACATTCTAAAGTTCATCATTGAAAAAAACATCTGCAAAAAGATTGATATCACAGTCGGGGAGGCATATGACAGGGATTATAGTGTTCACATAGGGTCATAATTTAAAGAACACCTCCATCAGACTGGTATTATATGGGTAGGCATCTTATAAATCCTGAAGTGTTGAAACAAAAGGTCTGCAGTTCTTTCCTCAAGAAACATCTATAACTGACTGGTGGGTAGGGAGTATGCTTGCAAGGATTAATAACAATAGAAAAACAAAGGATATGGGGTATCCATTCATGACACACAATCAGTACATGTGCAGTAAAAAAACACACAAAAAGCAAAGGAACGGCGCTTTTATTGCTGTTCTTTATCTCAAAGTCACAGTGAAACCTTCAACATGGAGCAATAAAACTCTCACATCACTGCAAGTTTAAGACAGCCCCTAACACTGGTTTGAGCAGAATTCTTTGTAAAAATAATTAGAGTAGACTTGGTAAGATGTAACACCACCAAATCGTGCCTCAGGTCAAAGTTCATCATGAAGGTCAATAATTATAAGGGAGGACTCCTGTGACGAACATGGGTGAAACATTGTCACTCAGGACTTTAGATTAACACTCATATCAAAGGAAGGTACACATTTTTATGACCGTCTTATCACAATATTTCATATATTTTTCACCTAAAAAATTGATATGGGTTGAATACAAACAAACTTTTATCCCATTTTCAAAGTCAGTCAGTCTAATCAAAAATTGATAATCTGTATTATTTGAGACATGTAAATTATTCCTGGATTACTCTCTATAACAAAAATCAGATAAGATTTAAATGTCTATTTCATATCTTAGTTTCAAAAAGACTGAGGATCAAAATTTATCACAAATAATCTCAATAAATGAGTTTTTAGAAAATTGAGAAAGTCTAAAATCTAGAGTGGTGTAAATGCCTTGTACTCCTTTTAAGGAAGCATTAAAACTTCAAGGATGACCTCATGCCCCTTAGATCTACACTGGTGTAATTATTTTCAAAGTTTATAATAGTTTAATTGTTTTTGTTTTATGTTTTGGGGCTGCAGTATCATTGAGCCTCAGTGGCAGAGTGTTCCAAGTAGTTCATCTACAGTATCATTGATGTAGAATGGGGCCTTGGTGGCAGAGTGTTCCAAGTAGTTCATCTACAGTATCATTGATGTAGAATAGGGCCTCAGTGGTAGAGTAACTTCCAAGTAGTTCATCTACAGTTATCATTGATGTGAAATATAGAATAATGGCATTTTGTTTTGATACTGACTTTATCAGCAAGAATATCAAGCGAGCCGCTAGGGCGAGCTGATATTCGAGCTGATGAAGTCAGTATCAAAAATTAAATGCCATTATTCTTTTATCGGCAATCTGTCTTAACTCTATGGTTTTGTAAAGAATAAGAAGTAAAATGAAATAATAAGTAAAACTACTTTTACGCATACAAAACGTTGGGTTCGTTGTTCGGTTGTATGAATGAAGTCGCGTGCATTTCATTGATAAATTGAAGCGGATGAACAAGAACATGTGACTTTACTGCACTGATACATGACGCCATTGCCTAATATTTTCGAGAATCAAGTCCTGTCCATGATATTGAAAATATTAGGCAGCAAGATCAAAGGAAAATGTTCTAATTTCCGATAATAGGGCCTCAGTGGCAGAGTATTAACTTCCAAGTAGTTCATCTACAGTATCATAGATGTAGAATGGGGCCTTGGTGGCAGAGTGTTCCAAGTAGTTCATCTACAGTATCATTGTTCTAGACAAACTCAACCATTTAATAATATGTATGCTGCTTTTTTAAGAAAAAAAAATGAAATATAGCAAAAGTTTATCGATTGAAGAAACCGTTGAATAATCAAACTCTGACCCGTCTCAGCGTAACTTAAATGTATGGTTTAAACTCATTCAATATTTTGTTGAACTTTTAATGAATGAATTCTTACTGGTAAATTTTAAAGTGGCTTTAAACTTCATACAAATTTTAAAGTTTATTTAACTTTCAGGTCTTTTTAAATGAAGCGACAATTCCAAGTTTGAAAATTATTCAACCTCAAGGAAAACTTTTGAAAAAAAAAATAAAATCTTTACAACTTTTTAAATTCAAACAGAAAACATAACAGCCTTTCAAAGACTTTCTTCTGGTGATTGTATTCTCTTTCCACTATAAAACTTAAATTCTGAATTAGTGTCGACCAGAAAATGTCTCAAATTCATGTCAATCAGAAAAAGTTCATAGCTCTAAATTACTAATGTTTCCAAATTTTTTAAACCAGAAAACTGGCCATATACAGCTTCAAATTTATGCACTTGTATTTAACATTAAATTGTTACAATAGTGATACTTGAAATTTGTTAGTATGTGTATTACAGTAGTAAACAATTCCACCTTATTATAAACTCCCTTTGCATAATCACATTTCAAGTGATATATAGGCTAACTCTCTTTCAATACTTTAATACCTGAGTTTACAAAGGTGCAGGCAGTATAGACATTTATGGTAAACATGGACATTTTAGAGCTAATATGAAATAGGGCATAAGTATCCCCCATGCAATAAAATTTTTGCAAATCACCAATATTGATGTGAATGGGCAACTTTGGGGTTCGATGCTCGGGAGGTTTTGTGTATTGAAATTGCAAAAATATCAACTTCTGAAAAACTCCATGTTTACCGTGGTTCTGACTAAAGATTATATCATGCAGGCAAAACTTAAAGATATAAAAATATGAAGATGTTGTATGATTGCCAATGAGACAACTCTCCGCGAGAGACCAAATGACACAGAAATTATCAACTATAGGTCACCCTAAAGCCTTCAACAATGAACAAAGCCCATACTAGTCAGCTATAAAAGGCCCCGAAATGACAAATGTAAAACTATTCAAACGAGAAAACTACAAAATTATGAACGAAAAACTTAGAGATGTCTTCCAATAAGTCAAATAATCTTAAAGAACCCATAAGTAGTAATATAATCTTATAGGCTTTCCTACATTGCAATTCTTGCTAAAAAATAACTTGAACAATTTTTTGTGATGGAACACCTTGGAGGAAAAAGTACTTTCTATCATCAAATGTTAAAGTACACCGATAGTATACATTTAAAAATGGGCAGTTTTGTAAGTACCTGAAAAATGTTTTAAACAATATTTCTTAACAATTTTTCTAAAATATATACTTACCCAAACGTTTAAACCGAGCTGTCAGTGAAGTCATTTTGTAGGAGAAAAATAATCCAATATACAAATAACAAACACTACACTCGTTTTGAATAACTGCTTATATTAGATGTCACTTGCACTTTAATTGTTACGTTAAAACATTAGACTTTAAATTTACCATATTTAAGTCAAAACATTATATTCCAGACAAATAATCATAGCTTTTGTCAACTGTAAAATATTTCTAAACCAACTGAAAATTTCAATTTCATAGAAAAAAACAAATATGATACTACAATAGACGTAACAACATCTTCACCATCCCATAATACAAAAACTTTGAAAAGTTTCGACCATAAAAATGAATCAGAGAAGACATTTGTGTCCATATATCCTGTATATATATATTTAATACCTTTACCGATCACGACCTTTAACCCTATGGGTCTTTTTATTGAGAAATTGAATTTAAAAGTTTAGAAGATTTAAATGTCCGTATTCATAATGTGTTGTTTGAAAGTGCCTCGGGGCAAGTTTTACATTGTGTTGGGTTTTTATTAGCGTGCGATATATCATTACGATCGGTGTAGTAATTATATGTACGGAAACATGTCTTCATTGTTACACAGTATTTTAACAATGTTTGGACAACTATTATGTCATAGGTAATTTAACTTGAGTGGGACACTTATGACGGAGACTGTAATCAACGTAAAAGTTCAAAAGGAGGGTGGGCTGTACTTAAAACAATCATTTAAATTACATAACACACAAACAAACAAACAATATGATATACATGTACTATAATTAGATCTAACAAAACAAAATTAAAGTTACCATTCTTTATAACAAAGAGAGAAACAAATATTAAAAGATAAAATATCAAAATAATTAATTTATAAGTAGATCAATACCTTTTAAAACATCACTAAATTGTATTGACTATGTTACATGGGGTCGGGGTGGGGGTGTTTAACAACCTTTAACCACCCATGAGGGTCTCGCATGGTTGACATGTTGACCACTATGTTGACCAATCTGAATCCTGTTCAGATAACATGTCTGCCTTATAAACTTAAAAGACCTTATAAATGCATATATGTTTTGCCTTCAAATAAACACTGTCAGTAAATGTTGGACTCTGGAGATTTTCCAGGTCTTTTTTCTTTGACAAGCAGAGGTCTATTTTAAAACATCCTAATTTATCAAATGGAACTCTGTTTGTCAAGGAAAGAGACCTGGATCATTGGATGTCAATAATTCTCAAGGACCAGTTAATAAATCATCATTTGCCAAAGAAAGATGCCTTAGGGTCAATGATACATGTGGATTAAACACAGAGGTCCTTTGGCCAGTAAATGTTAAGGACCATTTGATTAACATTAATTTACCCTTAATATTTCATGGGTTGGTAAAACAAAGAACTGTGCTAAAACAGAGGTCCATGGGTTGATAAAATATAAGACCGTTTGATTAAACATTATTTTCTTTTGAATAGAGGTCCATGGGTTGATAAAATATAAGACCGTTTGATAGAACATTATTTTCTTCTGAACAGAGATTCATGGGTTGATAAAACATAAAACCGTTTGATAAAACATTATTTTCTTCTGAACAGAGGTTCATGGGTTGATAAAACATAAAACCATTTGATTAAACATTATTTTCTTCTGAACAGAGGTTCATGGGTTGATAAAACATAAGACCGTTTGATAAAACATTATTTTCTTCTGAATAGAGGTCCATGGGTTGATAAAACATAGGACTGTTTGATTAAACATTATTTTCTCCTGAACAGAGGTCCATGGGTTGATAAAACATAGGACTGTTTGATTAAACATTATTTTCTTCTGAATAGAGGTCCATGGGTTGATAAAATATAGAACTGTCTGATTAAACATTATTTTCTTTTGAATAGAGGTCCATGGGTTGACAAAATATAGAACTGTTTGATTAAACATTATTTTCTTTTGAATAGAGGTCCATGGGTTGACAAAACATAGGACTGTTTGATTAAACATTATTTTCTTTTGAATAGAGGTCCATGGGTTGATAAAACATAAGACTGTTTGATTAAACATTATTTTCCTCTGAACAGAGGTCCATCAGTTTATAAAACATAGGACTGTTTGATTAAACATTATTTTCTTCTGAACAGAGGTCCATCAGTTTATAAAACATAGGACTGTCTGATTAAACATTATTTCCTTCTGAACAGAGGTCCATCAGTTTATAAAACATAGGACTGTCTGATTAAACATTATTTTCTTCTGAACAGAGGTCCATGGGTTTATAAAACATAGGACTGTCTGATTAAACAACATTCTGAAACTGCTAGAGACTAAGTAGGTCAATAAAACTTAAGGACTAGTTCATAAGAACATCATGGTCTCTTAAGGCCAGTGCTAAACACCTGACAAGGCAATTGAAATACAGTCTAATTAAGAAAACATTATTTTGGCATTAAAGGATTGTAAATCACAAGTTTTTTGTCAGTTAATAGCAAGACAATGAGAGGTGACTGAAAGTATACTGACATTAATTTACAATTTTAGGAGGTTCTGAGAACTACAGTACAATAACCTCTCTTTGATGTCCATTAATCAAAACCACATGAAAAGGTGCACACAGGTGTATTAATTACATCACACAGGTGTGTTAATCATATGACATAATTGATGTTTAATTTTGCTGACTTAATATGCAAGATGTTGTTAAAAGAATTGAAACTGATTATCACAAGTTATATGTCAAGTAACGATAGACTGAGAAAGGGGAGACCACCCATATCATATGACAAACCCTTTTTAAATTTTGTGCATGATGATAAATCAATTAACTTGTAAAGTTTTAAAAGTTCTTTTTAAAAATCTGTATTACTAAACATATTCATTTACCTAAAGCCACATTTAATTTAAGAAGAATCCTAAATGTGCTGTAAGGACTTAGACTATAACAGGAACAAAACTTGGCGGCATTAACATAAACAGATGTAATGAAAACGCATGTTAAACACATGGAAAACAGATGATTTACATGCGTTTTCAAAACATACAGTTTACGTAAGGGATGTTTCACATGTTTCGTTCTCAACAGGCCTTTTACCCCTGTTATGGTACAGCTGTTTTAAACGCATGTTCGTTAAAAACTTACATATTCTATACAGGTGGTTTTTAAAACGTAGGTAAAACATATGTTGCACTTTTTGCTGTGTATAATTTTTCTAGCAATACTAAAGCTTTAGAGCAAGTAGGTATAATAGTTGTGGCAAGAAATGAATAATTACTCAGTACACTGGTATTAAGGTGGTACATAACACTACAGGAGATAACTCTGTAAAATCAATTGAACGTTTTAATCACGTTCTATTGTTCAGGAAATATTATGATTCTCAATGATCAAAATGAGTGTTTGTCAAACTGCTATATATCCAACGAAATTATTCCTGTAAATTGTGTGGTTCAAATTTTTGAAATTTTATATTTTGTCCACAGGTCAAAGTAAATATTTTGTCAAAATTTTTATGGAAATTAAACAAGCCAAATCTATTTTAGTCAAAGTGTTGGGTACCCCTTAAGTCATGGTATTGGTTTGGTATAGCCTTTAAATTGTTACTAAAATACTTGTAGGAGATATGGAGTTAGATCAAAGAGAAGCAACTTTGCCTGTCTTAAAGGAATTTGACATTTTTCAAATTCAAGGTCATAGTCATTCCAGTTTTCACATTAATATTCTGTTGAATATCACTTCCTGACTTTTTCCCATTCAAATTCTGCTGAGTGACTTTCTGACATTTTTCACATTCAAATTCTGCTGAGTGACTTTCTGACATTTTTCCCATTCAAATTCTGCCGAGTGACTTTCTGACATTTTTCCCATTCAAATTCTGCCGAGTGACTTTCTGACTTTTTCCCATTCAAATTCTGCTGAGTGACTTTCTGACATTTTTCACATTCAAATTCTGCTGAGTGACTTTCTGACTCTTTTCACTTTCATCAAATGACTTTCTGACCCATTTGACTTTTTGCATCAAACGATAAATACTCCCAGCCAATATACGGATATGGTTTGTTAAACAGGACTTTATAACAACCAGCATGCTAAAACAACTCACCTTCACTTTTATTGAGTGTAGATTTTCTTTGTGAACTTTTATCTTTCCTTTTCCGTCTTTCTGATTCTGACCTTGGTTCTTTCCCATCTTCTGACGAGGTCACTTCATCGAAACTGTCTGTAGCAACCTTTAAACTGTCTCTTTCATTTTCAACACTAACAGCCGTCTGAACAGACAACTTTTCTGCTTCTTTAGGAAATATTTCAAGATCTACAGATGATGTAAATGAAGAAGTGGAAGATTTAGATAAATTTGGTTTTGAAGTAGTCTTCACTTCCTGTTTGTCTGGAGAATGACCTGAAACCATGGTAACAGTAGACAGGTCTGGTCCAGCTGTTAATACCTGGAAATCTTCTGTCTTGGTTTCTGTTGCTTTGACAAATGTTGTCTGATCAACTGAACTTCCTAATGAGTCCGCTGTTGTCATAGCAACAGATTTTTCAGGTGAAGAACCTTCTCTTTCCCTACAGAATCAAAACAAATTATTCAAGGTATGACTTCACAGTTCTTGTTGGAAAAAAAAGATAGAAAATCTACTTTTAGTGTTAGAAACTGTATATATTGTGTAAGTAATATAAATCTTGTGATAATAACTTTCTAATCATGACATCACAGCCATACAAAGATAAACAGAACAACAAACAGATGATGATTTACATCATAAGATGATAAGGAATAAAGGAAAGAATTCATTATGTATACATGTTACTCAATCTGAGAGTCAACAAAATGATAATTGATCATAATTATCTACAGAAAACATGTGCAGTCAATATAACTTTCATTTTTGTAAGATTTAGAACTTCATTAAAATATCTCCCACATCACTTGTTTACAATTAGCCAGCTTTTCTATTTTTGAGTTATAAAATGATAAAAATTATCATCTTTCTAATGATCACCCCCCCCTTTATACGAAGGGATGTTACAAGGACGTACAATTCAAGTATTTATATTTTGTTTTAATCAAATAATAATAATAATTTTTTTTTTTTTAACATCTTTTAATTTCAAAAACCAAATAATGAGTCTTCTTGGAACTTTTTTTCAATACTGAGGGTCAAAAAAATGTTCTGTATTTACCTATCTTAATTTTACTTTCAAAATTTACTTAAAGAATAATGACTAGAGTACTTTTAATGTTCTATCATTCATTTCATTCATTAGTACCAATTTTGCAATCTTTAATCTGAAGAAGACAAAATGCACAATATGCCCGTCACTTAACCAAAAAAAAAAAATCAAAGTCTGCACCATGGTTTATAATAATAATAATAATAAATTCTTTATTTAAAGAGGGTAAACACAGTTAGTTACAATTACTAATCTTCCCTGAGGCCCTCATATACAATACAATTAAAAAAAATAATAATAAGAGAGAGAAAAAAAAAAAAAAAAAAAAAAATACTGTGGATTTTTTTTGGGAAGATTGAAGAAAAATAGTTTTTCAAGGATACTTGAATTCCTGGTTTTTAAAAATTCTGCATGAAAATTGCAGAGGAAAGCAAGTTTGTATTTCAGACAATACATGAATAGATGGTTCACCAACACTTATAAAATCAATGAAAACTAGTAACCAAAGATAAATATTGAATCCACACTGAGTGTAAATTAGGTTTCTATTGGGTTGCTGACTTGTACCTCACATGACATTTTTGTTATTAATTCTATTTATCAGAGAATTGCAACTTAAACTCAGATTAATATTTACCAAAGTAAATTAACTATCATTACTATTTCTAGTGATGTTGCTTTTTTTTTTATTGTTTTGGGGGATTTTTCTTTGCAAGACAAAACATAGTTATCTCCCCTATACCAGTACAGAAGACAGTCAATGCTGTACAACCTGTGAGGTCAAAACTATTAGGAAAACAGCCAAGATACTACGAACCTTCTAGTAGTTCTACACTTTGTTTTATTTTTCTGAGATAAACATAAAAAAATTCTGCACTTTAACATTTGTACTTCATAATGGAAAAAACACATAAAATTAACAATTTACTGCAACATAGGTGTGCTGGCAAATTTCACGAATGAAATGACTGAGTTCACCAATCTTTATGATAATTAACCCATTAATTTGTAACCAATATATGTCCATACAGTGATAATGCATAAAATTACCATTTTTTTTTTCAATTTCAGTAAATCCAATTCTAATTTAAATCCAATTTCTGTTTCGTTTATTGTTTTGTAAATAAATTAGGCTGTTAGTTTTCTCGTTTGAATTGTTTTAAATTTATTATTTTGGGGCCTTTCATAGCTTGCTATATATGTGGTATGGGTTTTGCTCAATATTGAAGGCTGTACAGTGACCTATAGTTGCTTACTTCTACTTCATTTGGTTTGTCTCATTGGCAATCATTCCACATCTTCTTACAGTATGTTTGTACTGATCCTTAACATTGTTGTAAAAAATAAGCATGCTGAGAAAATTCATTTCTTCTGTTTGTTTTAACTAATTCAACTATAAAACTATACAAAAAGGAAGTTCAATTAATGGTGGAAAGAGAGGGGTGGATTGGAATGAAAATGTGGAAGTGAAGATGTGAAGATTTGTTCGTTTGGCTAGAGGTATAGGGGAGGGTTGAGATCTCACAAAAAATGTTTAACCCCGCCGCATTTTTGTGCCTGTCCCAAGTCAGGAGCCTCTGGCCTTTGTTAGTCTTGTATGATTTTTAAATTTAGTTCATTTATATGTTTTGGAGTTTAGTATGACGTCCATTATCGCTGAACTAGTACACATTTTTGTTTAGGGGCCAGCTGAAGCACGCCAGTGCGCCTCTGGGTGCGTGATTTTCCGCTGTGTTGAAGACCCATTGGTGGCCTTCGGCTGTTTTCTGCTCTTTGGTTGGGTTGTTGTCTCTTTGACACATTCCCCATTTCCATTCTCAATTTTATTGTTTGTTTATTTTCTAGTAATATAGATACAATGAATAAGCGTGGATTCTTGAAAAGAAACCATGAGCCGGAGGCGAATGGTTTGTTTTCATGAATCAATGCTTATCCATTGTATCTATAACAAACTATTGTGTTGATGTCTTTTCAAGATTAAAGCCTTTTCTTAATTAGAAGATATTGTAAGTGAGTTTAAATAACCACGTTATCATGTTCAACGATGCATTAATAAATCTAAGTTCACAATCAATTGGTTAGAGAAATACAAATATATCATAACACGTCTGTCTTTAAATTATCAGGCATCTGAATATTATCCGTAATTTACAAAATAAGACATATTCGAACTTATTTCTAGGTACATGTATATGGAATAAGTATGTTACGAAATTTCTAGCAAGAAGGCTTATTCTAGGGACATCATGATTTACTCGCACAGGATTTGCAAATAAACATTTGGAAAATCATGTAGTAAAACAGATGAAATTATACTATATCTATAAAACAAAATGGACAAATTGAATGTAATCATATTCGTTTCAAATATGTGAAACAGCCAATAATAATCCAAAATAAGCGGAAAAACCGCTATTATTACAAAAATATCCACAATAACATACAAAATAAAAAATAAACGGAAAACTAAAGAATAGGGACAACAAAGAGACTACAGGGTTTGAACCTGAACCGTAAGTCTCTACCTTTAACTTGACTCTTTAACTCATTGATCTTAACCATGTTAACCTCGCAGCTACCAACTTATACTATACGATTGCCTAATATGTATATATAAAGGTACAAGCTCGTGTGGACCTTGTACCGATGTGTATCACATGTTCATTTATATATATAAAATAGACATCTAAATTGCAACCCATTGGAAGCCGAGAGGTTTCATCGATGTGTTGATATCAGTCACACATAACAGATTTCAAGGAGGTTCGATTCCCAGTAAAGGCATATAAAATTAAAGGTAAGTTTTTAAATTAATTCCATTAGTGAACAGAAATCAGTAACTGAGCCAATTTAAACTTAATGAAATTAGGCACACAAAGGAAACAATTGATTATAATTTGATGAATCCATTTCAGCGACAGATTTAGAAAGCGTTGATTCTAGAAAAGAATCCACGGTAAATGAATAGGCTGACGTCACGACAATGGTTTAATTTGTTGTGACTCTACGATAAATATTAAATCTATATACCTGTGGTGTTTATCAGCATCAGACTTGTGACTCTACATAAATATTAAATCTATATACCTGTGGTGTTTATCAGCATCAGACTTATGACTCTACGATAAATATTAAATCTATATACCTGTGGTGTTTATCTGCATCAGACTTGTGACTCTACCATAAACATTAAATCTATATACCTGTGGCGTTTATCAGCATCAGACTTGTGACTCTACGATAAATATTAAATCTATATACCTGTGGTGTTTATCTGCATCAGACTTGTGACTCTACATAAACATTAAATCTATATACCTGTGGTGTTTATCTGCATCAGACTTGTGACTCTACATAAACATTAAATCTATATACCTGTGGTGTTTATCAGCATCAGACTTATGACTCACGATAAACATTAAATCTATATACCTGTGGTGTTTATCAGCATCAGACTTGTGACTCTACATAATGTAAACATTAAATCTATATACCTGTGGTGTTTATCTGCATCAGACTTGTGACTCTACGATAAACATTAAATCTATATACCTGTGGTGTTTATCTGCATCAGACTTGTTGTGACTCTCGATAAACATTAAATCTATATACCTGTGGTGTTTATCAGCATCAGACTTATGACTCTATGATAAACATTAAATCTATATACCTGTGGTGTTTATCAGCATCAGACTTATGACTCTATGATAAATATTAAATCTATATACCTGTGGTGTTTATCTGCATCCGACTTGTGACTCTATGATAAACATTAAATCTATATACCTGTGGTGTTTATCTGCATCAGACTTATGACTCTATGATAAACATTTAATCTATATACCTGTGGTGTTTATCTGCATCAGACTTGTGACTCTACATAAACATTAAATCTATATACCTGTGGTGTTTATCTGCATCAGACTTGTGACTCTACATAAACATTAAATCTATATACCTGTGGTGTTTATCAGCATCAGACTTGTTGTGACTCTACATAAACATTAAATCTATATACCTGTGATGTTTATCAGCATCAGACTTATGACTCTATGATAAACATTAAATCTATATACCTGTGGTGTTTATCAGCATCAGACTTGTTGTGACTCTACATAAACATTAAATCTATATACCTGTGGTGTTTATCAGCATCAGACTTGTTGTGACTCTACATAAACATTAAATCTATATACCTGTGATGTTTATCAGCATCAGACTTGTTGTGACTCTACATTAACATTAAATCTATATACCTGTGGTGTTTATCAGCATCAGACTTATGATTCTACATAAACATTAAATCTATATACCTGTGATGTTTATCTGCATCAGACTTGTTGTGACTCTACATAAACATTAAATCTATATACCTGTGGTGTTTATCAGCATCAGACTTATGACTCTACATAACATTAAATCTATATACCTGTGGTGTTTATCTGCATCAGACTTGTTGTGACTCTACAAAACATTAAATCTATATACCTGTGGTGTTTATCAGCATCAGACTTATGACTCTCGATAAACATTAAATCTATATACCTGTGGTGTTTATCTGCATCAGACTTGTGACTCTACGATAAACATTAAATCTATATACCTGTGGTGTTTATCAGCATCAGACTTGTGACTCTACATAAACATTAAATCTATATACCTGTGGTGTTTATCAGCATCAGACTTCTTGTGACTCTACATAAACATTAAATCTATATACCTGTGGTGTTTATCTGCATCAGACTTGTGACTCTACATAAACATTAAATCTATATACCTGTGGTGTTTATCAGCATCAGACTTGCTTCTCTGTAGAACTTTTTTACGTAGCGATCTCTTTGATTTATGATGATCAGCTTGTAAAGCTTGAGCAACAGGACTTGACTGGTGTTGTTGTAACTTTTCCTTACTACAGATTTCAACATCGGACAAATATTCTACGTTTTCCATCAAAATATCATCTAAATCTGGTGCATCCGCTAAAACACCGACAGTTTTAAACCTCGGTGAATATCCTGGGCTTCGCGGACTTTGTAGAGGACTATCATTGTCAGTTAACGATTTGCTTCTTGAAACTTGTTTTGCAGGTTTTAGACTAGATTTTGAATCAGCTTCAGCTGTATTTTTAACTGAAGGAGAAGAAACATTAGAACTTGTTGCTGTAGTAGTTACAGAGGTACTTGGCGACGAGACAGTTTTTTTAACACTAGAGGTCGTAGGAATAGCTATACTTTTAATACTAGCAGATGGCACAGTTTTTGCAGAAGATGAAACTATTGCTGATTCCATTGATGTGACCATGCTATCACTAGCTAAAGTTTTCATTGTTGAACATGGAACACTTACTGAAGTTTGAGGAACTGAAACTTTGTCTGAAACTTTTATAGAAGAAACTGACGAGACTACAGTTAATGACGGTGGACTTTCAGGTATTATACTTCTACTTGAAACTTTTGATGTTGCCATAGAAACTGATGATTTTAATGAATCTGTTGTCATGGAAACAGATGTTGCTGCAGTACTTGGCACTGTGAAAGATGATTGTGTTTTAGCCACAACGGTTGATGTTGGAGTTTTTGTACTGTCCAGTTTAGTACTTGGCACTGTGAAAGATGATTGTGTTTTAGCCACAACGGTTGATGTTGGAGTTTTTGTACTCTCCAGTTTAGTAATTACTACTCCTGGTTTAGAGTCATCTTTGACTTCCATGTTGATAGCACTTGTATCTTTACTTTCTATCTTTGCTCCACTTGTGCCAGAAGGGGTCAGTTTCGTTTTGCCAGTGACAGTGTCAATGCTTTTCACTTCTGTTTTCTGAGCACTTGTTGCACTGGTGGTTTTTGGAAGACATGTAGTACTGCTCTTTGGAAGACTCGTCACTGGAGTTACAGTTTTAGGAACATTTGATGCGAGAGTAGTTTTCGGAAGATCTGTTGAAGAAACAAAATTTTTTTGTGGACTATCAGTTGAAGAAACTGTCTTTAGAGCACTTGTGGTTTTTTGAAGAGTTGTCTCCCCTTTGTGAGCACTGGTATTAACTGTTTTTGCAACACTTGTCACAGAAGATTTTGAAGCACTTGTTTTAACAGTTCTACTATCCGAGACAGATGTTTTTGGAGCATTTGGCACACTTGAAAGTACAGCTGGTTTTGATACGTTATCAGATTTGTTCATTCTATTTTCGGTAGTTTTTGATACATCTGTAGCTGTTACAGATTTTGAAACACTTGTTGCTGTAGAAGGTTTTAGTACATTCGTTGATCCAACAGATTTTGGGGCACCTGTTACTTTTGACACTGTTGGTGTAGTAGTTGTACTAACCACATTAGAAACACTTGTTGCTGTAGAAGGTTTTAGTACATTCGTTGATCCAACAGATTTTGGGGCACCTGTTACTTTTGACACTGTTGGTGTAGTAGTTGTACTAACCACATTAGAAACACTTGTTGCTGTAGAAGGTTTTAGTACATTCGTTGATCCAACAGATTTTGGGGCACCTGTTACTTTTGACACTGTTGGTGTAGTAGTTGTACTAACCACATTAGAGACACTTGTTGCTATTGCTGTTGTGCTTGTTTTCATTGTACTCTTTTGGGAGGTAGTCATGATAGTTGTTTTTGGAGCACTGGTTGGGCTAATTGTTTTTGGAGCACTGGTTGTGCTAATTGTTTTTGGAGCATTGGTTGTGCTAATTGTTTTTGGAGCACTGGTTGGGCTAATTGTTTTTGGAGCACTGGTTGGGCTAATTGTTTTTGGAGCACTGGTTGGGCTAATTGTTTTTGGAGCACTGGTTGGGCTAATTGTTTTTGGAGCACTGGTTGTGCTAATTGTTTTTGGAGCACTGCTTGTGCTAATTGTTTTTGAAGCACTAGTTGTGCTAATTGTTTTTGGAGAAGTGGTTGTGCTTATTGTTTTTGGAGAACTGGTTGTGCTACTCATTTTTGGGGCATTCATTGTACTAATTGTTTTAGTAGCATTGGTTGTGCTTCTTGTTTTTGGAGCACTGATTGTGCTACTTGAGTTTGAAGCATTAATCGTACTTATAGTTTTTGGAGCGCTTGTCACTTGAGCACTTGTTGTAGTTGTTGGTACAATGGCTACTGGAGATGACCGTTGATAACGTTTACGAACATGTTTCGGTGATGGAATTTTAGTTTCACTTTGTTTTGTAATTTTTACAGCAGATGTAGTCATTGATTTCTGTTTCTTGTCGGACTTCAAATTATCAACGTCCATTTTCCCTTTTTTCTCACCCTCTTTTTGATTTAACTTAAACGACACAAAATCTCCCTTTCTCTCTAAAACGCTTGATTCCTCCAGTAATATATTCTTAACATCGTCTTCAGAATACACCTGTCGATTACGTCGGCCTTGAGGTTTTTCTTCAGATTTTTCCTTTGACTCATTAAACATTTTCTGAACGTCTTTCTTTGATATTGTATCATGAGATGACAGTTCGATGCTGGATTTAGGACGAGTAGGTGATTCACCTAATGCCTGTGGTATGGAGGGCAACTGTCGCCTCTTTTTCAGTGGTTTATCTAATGCACTATCATCCTCCGCTTTTATAGATTTTTGATCATTTTCTGTTGACTGATCAGTTTCTTCTCCAAACAAAAACTTTTTTCTCATTTTTTCCATTGAAAACATATATTTTCCCTTTTTATTTTCCTGATCCTCACTTTGTGTCTGAACCTCAGAGGTCACCTCTTTTTTCGTGACCTTTAACTTTTCATCTTTCCCTTTGTGACCAAGATCATCAGTACTCTTTTTTACATCCCTTTTCATCATTGATGAAAGTGCTTCTCTAGTCCTTGCATTTATCTGTTCTATTGTTTCATCTTCGTCACTATCACCAACAGAAAGTTTGTGATCTCTTTTAGACAACTTTTCGTAATATTTTTCCCGTGGTGATTTTACTTCCTCTTTTGGAGTGCTACTTTGTGACCTTTCAGTTTCAGTTACTGTTTTTGTTCTTGGACTGTCAGTTTTTTCATGTAAACTTTTAGATCTCATGACAGGGGTAACAGATTTTTGAGGAGAATCTAACTTAACACTGTGAGAACGTGTTACTAATCCTTTCTCATCATCGTACGAACGAGCCGACAAAAACAAAGATGGAACAACATCTGACTTTCCCTTATCTTTATCTACTATCCTATTTGCAATATAAGCTAGCTGTTTTCTTCTTTCTTCCTTATACTTAGCAATTCTTTCAACTCGCGACAATTTGAAAGTTCGGCAAAAGAGATTGGAGTTGAAGCTTTCTCACTCTCGGCTACACTTGATGCTGTGGAGATTTCATCTGACTCAGAATCATCGTCACGAGATAAAATAGATGCAATGTCTGTTGTTTGAGCCTTCTTGTAGATCCCTTGTAACCTTTTCCTTTGTTGAGATATTGTTGTACCTACAGATTTCTCTTCAGTTTTGTCTTTTGATTTTAATTGAGTGGAGTCAAATGATCTATTTAATGAGGTTGAATCTGATGATTTGGTGTTCCCTGATGTAATCTTATGACTTTCAGGAGTATCAGTAGCCATTTGACCAAATACTGCCGATTTAGGTCTATCCTCTATTGCTTTGGAAAATTTCTTAACCAAATCACTGTCCGTTACTGATTTTGGCCGCCCTCTTACAGTATCACTGTCTGTAACAGATTTTAGCCGTCTTTCTACCGTTTCAGATTTTGTCCGCCCTAATACAGTTTCTGATTTTGGCTGCCCTCCTACAGTTTCCGATTTCGTTCGCCCTACTACTGTTTTTGATTTAAATGAATGATCAACCTCCTCTGTATGTACTGAAATTTTTTCTTTAGTAGACAAATGGAAAAATTTTGACTCTTGTTTATCTGTCGTTTCTTTTTTACCATCATCCAAAGGTTTTGAAAAGGTTCTAGTTTTTGATACAATTTTTTCTGTACTATCTTTCTTGATATTTGATTGACCATCCTGTTTTCCAAACAATAAAGATTGAATTCTATCTTCCCTTGTCCCACTTTCACTTACATCACGTCGTGATCGTAACTTTTCATGAAATGCCTGAGGTGTTTCTATCTCATCTTTTTTCAGACTACTTTTTACTTTCGGAATATCTTTGACTGAATCAATAAAACCAGAGTCATCACTCATTTGAACCGATTCTTTCAATTGTTGTACATTTGATCTTGGTCTTCCAGGTGCTTGTTTGTCAGTAGATCCTTTATGAACATCTGAACTTTCTTTGTAAGAAACAAACTCTGTTCCAAATATGAAAGATGAAGGTCGTGAAGAATCACTTAAATCTGACGAGACTGGACGAGACGCTAAATCAATAGATGACGTTTCACTACCATCATCCTTACTCGAGTCTTTTGATAAGTCCCTCCTTCTACACACTTCGTTGTATTTTGATCTTAAAGCTGGGCTGTCTCTTTGACGTAAAATATTTTTAACTGCGTCTGCTTTTGAACGTAAGTCACTGATATGAGTAAATACATCTGCTCCATGATGTTCTGCCTGAGGTTTTGAGTCTATACACTGATCAGTAGTACTGTGTCCCTGTTCAGTTGTATCCTGGCTTTGAGTACTGAATTGAGCTCTACTTCTTGAATCATATTCATGCCGTGTAGGACGTGGGACTTTTATTTCAGTATCCAATTTATTTTCCTGTTTTGTTGTTTCTAATTTTTGGCGACTTTCTTTCAAGGCATTTTGTTCCCAATCTTGCTTACGTCTTCTCCATTCTGCAAGCGCATTATTGGGTTGAATTTCAGAAGATAAAATATCACTTTGTTTGTGTTCTTTTTCACTTTTGGTTGTGTCACTATGAAGTGAATCACTTTTTAAACGTTCCTTAAATTTTGATTGGGTAATTTTATTTCTATCTGAATGAGTTAAATCTTCCAGAGCTTGTCTTTGTCGCCATTTTGGAATGTTTTCTGATTGTTCATCAAAGGTTTTACTAACAGGAGACAGAAGAGACCTTGGGGTAGATTCCTGAGACAAAACAGACGAAGGTCTTTCAAGGTCATCGTCCTCATGCTTATGTGAAACATCATCAGTATCATGCTTACGAATCCTTTGACGAATTATTGCTAATTTTTCACTGGGTGTCAATTCCGATCTTTGACCTTCTAAAGAATCGCTTCCTAGTCTTTCTTTGTCCTTTTTATGTCTCTCACGATATCGACTATAATAACTAGAAGATGAAGGCTCCTCTAAATCACTTGACACATGTTCCTCCCGGTGTTCTGAATTTCCATTTTTAATCTGATATGGACGGTGGATTTCCTGATTGTCATCTGAACGGTCACTATATTTCCTGTATTTTTCATTGTATGCATCCCTCCAACTTGGACGTGTACTTTCACTAGGTTCTTTAACAAAATCCTCTAATTTAGAAGATGTATATAATGGATGATGGTCGTAGGGTAATTCTGGTCGATATGTTGTTTCTCTGTACCTGCAAATAAAAATATAATTCAAATCATCATACAGACATACTGCGATTAAAAGTAAGTATTTAAAGATGACTAGCGCCACCTAGTTTTAACATCCAAGACAATAGGTAGAAGTAAATTTATTTTCCGCTGCCCTGTTAATTAAAAATGAAAATTGAAATAGTGAGAAATGAGTATTGGCTATTTGTGTAGAAATAGCCAGAAATTTGGAGGAAACCCTCAGTGAGGAGAAAAATTTTTCTGCAAAATTAAGCAAGGGGTGTTCTTCATTCATACTATATGAAAATTCTGGAACCATAGAGTACCCTTAAAAAATGCAAATTTTCTATTGAAAAAGCTTCGGCACCATATGTGTTCTGCAGTTTTATTCACACCCAAAGGTGTGGAAAATTCAGAATTTAACAGTTTTTTCAATGGAACCCACAACAGCTACCATTGTTGCCTAGGTAAATAATTACTTCATTTTCACCTAAATATCAAAGCTGACTGTTATTGAAAACAGTCTTGCCAGAAGCCTGTAGTACAAGGGTTGTCATTGATTGTAGTCTGTCTTAAAGAAGAGTGTAGTACAGTTGCTCTTAGAATTATTTTTGTTTAATGTTATCAGCTTATATGAGGCTGTTGATTATTATGTTGTATTATTTCAGATCATGTCATCCCAGACTTTCTATAGCTTTCTAATACAGTAAAGGTTTTGCTCATTGTAGAAGGTCCTACTGTACCCAGTAGCTGGATAGTTGCCTCATTGGCAATCATATGAGCTGCGTCGTATAGAAATCGGCCTTATGCAAGTGCACGTATACATGTGTATGTATAAGACTATGGCCGATTTTGGAAAATTCAAATACGAAATAAAAGATGAAAGTTGGCCTGTTTTGTAGGGTTCTTATATCAACTCAATTTTCAAACAGTTACAGACTTTGCATAGAGATTTTTTCAATCCAAAATAGGCTAACAGATATATTGACATTTATTTACATAAGGTTGATATCTATCAGATGGCTAAGATATCATATCTTCTCATTTTACAAAAATAAACTGAGTTATCTCCCATTATAAGCAAAACAGATTCACTTCATCCATATATATTGAAACTGTGTTTTGTGTTGTTCTGTATTTAATCATTATATAACATTCTGTTTAGGAGAACTATAACACGGCTCAACGCAATAAATATATTCTAGAATAAATATTACATTTTAAGTGTTTATTTAAAATCTGTACAGCATTATATTTCCAACAATGAAATCTGCCTTTCTTTATTTAAAACTTTTTAGTTAGAAACCTTGAACACCCTTTGTAAACATGCACCAAAAAAATCACAAAAAACCTTGAACACCCTATGTAAATATGCACCAAAAAAACTTAAATGTTAAAAGATAACATTCCTCAAGATCAATGTATAAATATTCAAATTTAACATGTGTTGTCTGTTATAAATCTCATTTATTAAAATGTTATCTCTTCAGATTTTTTATTAAAGAAGTGCTACATAGTCAGATGAGTCACTATGACTTGGTACAAGTATAAGTGCTAAACAAAAACCTGTAAAGAACACTTTGAGGGGTCAGTAAGTGGCCTGTTGCAAGGCTCAATTTCTGTCCCTATCCGATATACCCTCATTTTCAAGTAGCATTCCAAATTTCTCAACCTTCATCTTGGTCAACCACAGTGTTCTCCAAAGGATGTTTAGATAGCACCAGGGTAATCAAGGTGACAAATTAGATATATGTGTCGAACATAATTTGCATCACATCGCAACTTGGATCATGAGTAATGAAAATAGCAGTTTTTTATCTATTTTATGCGCATACCTTGATAAAGGCCTGCAACTTAGAAAATCAGAAAATTAGTAAATTAGCAAAATTATCTCCCCTTGACCACTGACCCTTTCCTCATGCATTTGAACTATTATTTTATGTTTCTTTAATCACTCTGTAATGTTTATGTCATGTTTTTATTAATGTTATGCTCTTAATGGGCACTTTAATTTGGAAAAATAAAAAATATTGTATTGTATTGTATTGCAACTCTTTTCCTCTATCCTCCTTAAGGTTAGTTCCCACAGGGTTTTTTCTTATTTTATAACCTTTTATTCATTTGAGTTTTTCTTTTCTTTTGTACTGTGTTTTGTTGAGATTATTGCAGTCAAAGAATTTATATTCTCCACTCAGTCATGAAGAGAATTGTCAATTATTATTGATACATGTATTTGTAATACTAGGGTGGTTTTCTTTCTTTTTTTAATCTTTATTCTTTTTAACGACCTTGACTGGCTAAAAAACCCTGTCATGGTTGTTCCAATGTCTATATAATACTGGTTTGATTTCATTGGGAGTATTGGAGATGTTACCTCTCATTTACAATGTATTTTTTCTGTATGTATACAGAATTTTAATTTTTATTAAATTACATTCCATTTTAATAGTTAGCAATTATTTGGTTACTTATAAATATTCCTATGAGTACCCGTAAACATTTTTTTAACATGAGAGTTTCAAAATAGCCAAAAATAGGAGGACCAGGCTCGGAAATTATAGGACCGCGGGTCCGTGGTGCTTTAAGGGCCTGGGGAGAACACTGAACCATATAACAGGACCTACCTATTATAATATTTGCTAACTTATCTCTTCCTGTACATGCATGAAATATTTGGATATTAAGGAAACAACAATCAATAAATCAATCTAATAGCAGCAATTTGTTTTGACTTTTCCTATTTGCCAAAAATAGCAAAGAAAACAAGCATGACAATAACAACAGGTATTTTCTAATAACTGACCCTATAAAGGATCGGATATTGAGTACTCTTGATAGAGATAACTGACCCTATAAAGGGTCGGATATTGAGTACTCTTGATAGAGATAACTGACCCTATAAAGGGTCGGATATTGAGTACTCTTGATAGAGATAACGACCCTATAAAGGATCGGATATTGAGTACTCTTGATAGAGATAACGACCCTATAAAGGATCGGATATTGAGTACTCTTGATAGAGATAACTGACCCTATAAAGGGTCGGATATTGAGTACTCTTGATAGAGATAACTGACCCTATAAAGGGTCGGAATGAGTACTCTTGATAGAGATAACTGACCCTATAAAGGGTCGGATATTGAGTACTCTTGATAGAGATAACTGACCCTATAAAGGGTCGGAATGAGTACTCTTGATAGAGATAACGACCCTATAAAGGGTCGGATATTGAGTACTCTTGATAGAGATAACTTACCCTATAAAGGGTCGGATATTGAGTACTCTTGATAGAGATAACTGACCCTATAAAGGATCGGATATTGAGTACTCTTGATAGAGATAACTGACCCTATAAAGGATCGGATATTGAGTACTCTTGATAGAGATAACTGACCCTATAAAGGATCGGATATTGAGTACTCTTGATAGAGATAACTGACCCTATAAATGGTCGGAATGAGTACTCTTGATAGAGATAACGACCCTATAAAGGGTCGGATTGAGTACTCTTGATAGAGATAACTGACCCTATAAAGGGTCGGATTGAGTACTCTTGATAGAGATAACTGACCCTATAAAGGGTCGGATTGATTACTCTTGATAGAGATAACTGACCCTATAAAGGGTCGGAATGAGTACTCTTGATAGAGTTTATCAGTTATACCCGGGTATGTGACCCTCCACAGGAACTGCATAACAAATAAAATATTAGAAAACAATAAACTTAATAACACATTCTCAGTTTCTTGGAAGAGTTATTTCCCTCAAAAAACGAATGATTCCTAATATGCACCCTACAGTAAGCCCCTCCTGATGTATAAATATCATTAATATATAAACGAACATCTGGTTAAAATACAAAGACATGCTTGTGTGGTCAAAATATATATCTTATGTCTACTGCTATCTATAAAATCTGACAAGCTCAGGGTACCAGATAAATGATCCAGTATTGTCCTAAATACCTGTGTTCACATTAATTAATCATTGTGTTATAATTATGTTAATTAATATGGCGAGGGCATGTGGAACATAGGTATAAACTCTGACAGCTGTGGTATACAATGTGTAACATTTATAATCAGTCTTAAAGGTCATTTATAATCTGTTTATCAAATTTTTTTTACAGTCATTCATGTTTGAATTATTATATCATTAACAGCATTACCCTTTACAAAATTAAAAGAGATGAGACAACTATCCACCTGAGGCCAAAGGACGAGAACATAAACAACTATAGGGCACAGTACAGCCTTCAACAATGAGCAAAACATATACTGTATAGCAAGCTCTGGCATGACAAAATATGAATCTATTCAAAACAGAAAACTATATTTAAAAAATATTTTTTCTCCTAAATGTTTAGCAGCTGCTAGCCATTCACACAATCTTTGCTACTGATTTTCTTTTGTTAACTTTTTTTATTTCAAGTATCAATGTAGCCATGTCTGATTGCAGTTGGCAAATGCAGATCCAGGATTTTTAAAAAGGGGCCCAGTGCCCCAAACTAGACAACCCTGCCCCCTCCGCCTAAATCTACCTTTGGTTGGTCTTAAAATATACATGAAGTTGATAATTGGCTAAAACTCATGAATACTACTTTCTAATTATCTTACTAGTATAGACATATGATAGAGATTTCACATAACAAATGTTTCTGGAATACAGGTACAGCTTATGACAAAAAGTTGGGAAGCAAAAACATGGAAACTAATGAATGGGCAATTCAAGATTTTTCTGGATTCAAAATTGGATTTTGTTATTAACATTATCCATTTGTTTCTTTATTAGTATAATAACTGTGATGACATAATTTTGAGTTTGGTTATTTTCATATCAATCAAAATTTTTTCATAACTGAGTCAGTGGTTTCAGAATAGATCATATCTTATAAATTGTTTATGATTTAAAAGACTGATAACGAAAATTATGTAACATAGATAATCACTGTATTGAATCATACAGAAAGGAAATAAAGTTTGCACCTAGGAAATCTAAGTTTCAAGACCTTGTTGGAAATCAACCAGACAATAAAAATAAACTGAGTGCCTTCTATCTGTCTGTGTAGGCTAAAGTAGTCATTAGAAGACAATTAAAAGAATTCTAAATTGCCAATAAGTTTAAAAATTGTTCAAAAGTTGAGATGAAATCAAACACGTTTGTTTACAAACAATTAACATGCAAGTCAAAAATAGATAATTGTGTAAATAAATAGCAGACAAGGGTTTTAGATAGTAAAGTGTTGATTAAAGTAATAATGTTTACTTATGTTAAAGTGTTGATTAAGGAAATAATTTTTACTGATGGTAAACGTTGATAAAATTTTTGGTGTCTTCATTCATTCACAGCATCTCTGAAAGTTCTTACAGATTGCTGATGATTGAAGAAACTGATTTATGAACCACAATCAACAGAATTCAGTGAAAATTAAACCTAGAGTGTACTGTAATAGTAATAATATGTTTGACTGTCAATTAGTAATAATCAATTAAACCTGAAAGTTACAAGTATGAAGATTTCAGAAATAAATTCTAATTACTTTAACATGAAACTGTTCTTATTCATTCAGCCACTACCATGCTTACTGGAGTGAATCTAAGATATATATAGATTCTACCACTGCATCAAGTGTGATACAATATTAGTTAAATTTTCAAATTTAAAAGAGAGGCTCACCGAGCGTTTTAACTATCTAAAATTGAACTGTCGAGAGTGGATAAATATCTTATTGCACAAGATTTGGTGTTTCTCTAATGATTTATAGGCGACAATACACACAGTTTTTAATTCTTCTTTCCGAATGATCTGCAAAAAATCTGTTCTTTCTATGTGATGTCATCAGGCATGGTCGCCCTTTTTCATGACGTCACAATAAGAAATTCAAAGGAAAGCACGAAATTTGACGTCATAATCGAATTTTGACCAATGAATAACTGAGATCAAACGAACCACACGTTCATTAAATAAAAATAATAAACAGGTCAGGAAAAGGATAAATCGGCTAAGAATTAGAGAAATATATATATCTGTATAGAAAGAGATTATTTCAAGATACTGTTCAGAATATATTGATGTAACATCTTAATTGATCATGTTAAAAGAGAAAGTTACCCCATAAAAAATAATGTTGGGGAGATAGCCAGGTTATATTAGAACTATGTTTTTCATAAATAGGCATTTAAAGAAAGTAAATGTCCAAAGGGGATTACACATTGTTACCACAATTAAAAATACTCTGAAATGTCAACATATTATAAAAAGGCTTTTGTAATTCAGAAATTACTGCTTACATTTATTATTGCAATTTTTGAAGAATGGACAAAAATGTGAGATAAATTATTTCAATTTCAGAAGAAGCTGCATATACATTGTAAATACTGTAACCCAACTTTTTTTCGTGGATACTTTATTTCACGTTACTAGACATTTCTAGCCCAATTCACAGTCTTTAAATTTGCAATTTTCAAGTTTACTTGATGAAGTTAATTAAGAAAAGATTGAAGTATAGGGAATATCTAATACATATACTGTACAGTTAGTTAAGATACATATACTGTACAGTTAGTTAAGATACATATACTGTACAGTTAGTTAAGATACATATACTGTACAGTTAGTTAACAGTATATGTACCAGATATTTGAATGCGAGTTCTTATCATTGCGATACTTACAAAAGCATTATTCGCATTGATATTAACTTCACAATAATTTCTGAATTAACAGTAATTCATTTTCACAAAAAGAACAAAACCATTTTAGATAAAATGTTTCTGATACATATAGGTACTCTTTATGGGGATAAATTTGAAGAACTCCCTACATGAAATAATTCTTCCTTCAACCACTTAATGGACTGTATAGATAGAAATTATTTTGGGATGCAGTTCAATATCTTTTGATGTAAAATCTTAATAGATTCAGTTAAAGAGAAAGTTACTAAAAAAAACATTTCAAGGAAGCACCCAGGTTTATATTATTTTAAGAATCTATTGATGCAAATTCTTAATGGATTTTGTTAAAGAGAAAGTTAACCAATACAAAAATAATTTTTTGCAGAGGTTTCCACCTTAGATATTGTTAAGTTCAGCATCAAAACTAACTGATTCTGAATGCTTCCTATTAAGATAGGCGTCATCCCATTAAGAAAATCAATATTTTGGGAGGATTTTGGGTAAAATCGAAAGTTATTTACATCAAAGAAAATCAATGTTTTTGAGAGAAATTTAGATGAGAGATAAACTTGCTAAGCAAAACAGTCAGTGTTTTACGAGAATATGCAAGTTCATTATCATAAATAAAAGCACATAAAAAAATCATCAATTTTGATTTGTTCATTTCCACAAATGTTTTGAGGGATTCTACATTTATGAGGATGTTCCTCTGCCTAATTATTGTTGTTTTTCAATTGATACCAAAAAAATGACACACACAGCAGAAGTAAATTTATTGATGTTGTTTTACATAGACAACATGGATAAACGTTTCTTTTAATCAGCAGAATTTTTTAAATGAAAAGAAAACTAAAAAATTTGAGCAGAGGTTTAAATTTCATTCCAAAGCCCCTCTATATGGCAAAGTCCATGTTTTAATAGGGAACACCCAAAAATTTCATTCCAGAGCCTCTCTATATGGCAAAGTCCATGTTTTAATAGGGAACACCCAACATTTCATTTTAGTCAAAAAATCTAAAGAAGGCAGACATGAGATAGTAAAGATTATGTGAATGTTTCACTGAAATCCAGTCTGGTCTTTAAGAGGCATTGCAGATACTAAATGTCAACCCATTCAATAGATATGTCAATGTTTTGCACTGAAAGTGAATAGCCAGGTCTCACAACATCCCCCATCCTAGGCCAAATAATTATGACGTCCTGAAAGGCTATTTTAATTTTTTTCTGTGACGCCTGTAGGAAGGATTCACAGAAAAAAAAATAGCCTTTCAAGACTTCATAATTATTTGGACAACCCCCATCCAACCCCCTAGTCCATCCCTCTATCATTTCTCAATGATTGTTCAAGTTAATGGCAGAAGTACATTTGTAAGAAACCAGATTAAAGAAAAAAGTTTGAGAGAGCAATGATTAGAGTGAAAGTTTGACAAGAGAAATAATTACAGAGAAATTATGATTTTTTGGTAGAATCTGGGTTAATGTTAGGAAGATTGTGTAAAACTTTTGTGTTAAGGAGAGAAAGTGAACCCATCAAATATCAAAGTCAATCATACTAAACCAATATAGATAGCAGAACAGATCTAACACTTTTAATCTCTTTGTCATTCAATTAACTATCATCATCATCATAACAAGAAATAATAATAGCTCAACTGTTTTCTCTTAGAAGTAATGTGCTATTTTTAATATCACATGTAAACATTTATGCTTTAATATTGTGATGACATAAGCACTGTGTCCAAACTGACCTGTTAGTGGGTGTTTTGACTGGTAAAGAATGACTAAAACTGACCTACTTCCTCTAGATAAATTGGCTGTTATTTGCTATACAGGAGCAAATATTTCTTGCAAATTAACAATAAATTCCAAATTACAAAAAGGGATGACTAGGCTGAAGGACAAAATATTTAGACAAGCACTGAAAAAAGAGGGTGTACTGATAGGGGTAGAGAATTTATGTGGCATTTTCACTTTTTTTGCAGATAAGACTTATATCCTCTTACAGAAACATAAAACTCAAGTAAGAAATGGGGAAAATATGTTGTATTAATTTATCTGCATGACAGAATGTACATTGTATATGTATTTTTAGCACCAAACTCAATTTTTATATCTTGTATAATTTGACTTTCTGGAACAGGATATTTTTTTTACTGTTTAAATGTCTGGTCTTCCATGTCCAACACTTCCAATATAAACTTTAATGACATAAAATTAGGTTTGAAAAATCCAATTGCCTAAAATGCATAACCAAGAACATTTTTATCTTTGCCTGATGCAAAAAAAGACAGAGAATAAAGGAAGAACACAGCACAACAAACAAATATTCCCACTTTATAACAAGCTTTGTCATGAGCTATTGCTAACTTAAATTACCCCTGTTCTGTTATAAGTTTTCAGCAAACAGGAAGTAGAACATCTAAGGAACTGACAATGTGTCACAAGGTATGTCATTACCAGATGAAGCTTGGTGCCATGCATACAAAAGAATCTACATCTTGTAAATTGTGACATAAACGAGTTACAGACACTTGGATGGACTGAGGTAAACCTTCCTTTGGAGCAGGGATACATGTATAATTATCCCATTTATTCTGTCAAATTTCTGAAGCTACCACAATGATAGAACCAGGGTGTAAGGTGTATGAAAAAGAACCCAAGCTGTTACCCTGGTAACGAAGTGAAAGTGATAAATAACCTGTCAGATGACACCTACAACCAAACATATCCTTTGTTTTTCTATTATAAAGAAGAGATATGACAGCAGATAAAATGTCTGACATGACGAGAGTTCTACACATCAAACTATTACATCATTAGCAGGATTTCTCCGTCACAAAACATAACAGATCCTTCCTACTAAACATCATCAGACCTCAGAGGAGGTTATATATAGATATTATGTAACAGAGGAGGTTATATATAGATATTATGTAACAGAGGAGGTTATATATAGATATTATGTAACAGAGGAGGTTATATATAGATATAGTGTAACAGAGGAGGTTATATATAGAAATTATGTAACAGAGGTTATATATAGATATTATGTAATAGAGGAGGTTATATATAGATATTATGTAATAGAGGAGGTTATATATAGATATTATGTAACAGAGGAGGTTATATATAGATATTATGTAATAGAGGAGGTTATATATAAATATTATGTAACAGAGGAGGTTATATATAGATATTATGTAATGGAATTGTAAGACATATGACAGTCTTTGATGTCATGAATAAAAGGACATGTGGCATTCTGGGATATACTTCAATGAGACAGCAACCCAACAACACATATATACAATAGACTCATTTTTATTCATGCAGTACATGATCTGACTTTCATAAATGTCATTGGTACATGCAGAATTTGTCAAAACCTAGAGATTAAGCATCCCCAAAATTCCAATATTTCCTCAATCAATGAAATATTGGTATCAACAAAAATAAATGAATCCCCAGTAACCAAAAGACATTTAGTTGTAAACATATAGTTTTCACCAATAGAAAAATATAAAAGGTTTAGTTTGTTTAACCCACAATTTTTTCATGGACCTTGATCATACAAACTCTGGATTCGACATTCATTATTATTTTTGTATCATCAATTCATTTAAAGTTCAAAAACATCAAGTTATTTCAATCTGTAAAATACAGCTTTCCTTTTTCTTCAGTGAATGTATTTTTTAACATATTCAGATGTCCAATAAGATCTAAGATCAACTTAGAACCTTAGTTTAGAAATAAAGGTTTGGACTGAACATATAAAATAAGTTACTCAGATCTTATTTTCATATCTCCTCTAGACCTCTTCAATATTTATTGCAAGTCTTAAACACTTGTGTATTATTTTTCTTCCCATATATACAGACCTGTCATAAGGTTTTTGAGTTTTAAATGTTGCCTTAAATGCAATACTTGAAAAATTAAGTGTCATAGATTTTTTTACTGAAATATCTTTGTATACGTAAATGTTTTTAATTTAAAATTTAACAAAAGTTGTTAGAATTTTTATCTGTTGCTTTTTTTTAAACTGACGACTTGGATAGCCATTATTTAAACTGACAGCATTTCTAGAAAAAATCAACTAAAATATTACCTGTCATAACCTGTGTTTCTATGTGGAATCTTTATATTTTCATCTGTACCAAAACTTCTTCCATCATATGTTGAACCAGTATGGGTACCAGACGGCTTATCATAACTGGTACCTAAATAACTGCTCCCTGTAGCTCCTCCATATCGAGAACTATCCCCTAAACCATGTGATCTTGAAACATAACCATAAGAACCAATGGAAGAATCATAACTTTTTGGTGTATCGTAATTTTTCTGTGTATCATAACTTTTGCTGGTATATTTTGACATAACGTCGTATGAGGGAAGCCCGCTTCCATAAACACTTAGACTAGGAACTGAAAAAGAGAAGGTAAATTTATACAGCGCCATAAACACTTAGACTAGGAACTGAAAAAGAGAAGGTAAATTTATACAGCGCCATAAACACCCAGACTAGGAACTGAAAAGAGAAGGTAAATTTGTACAGCGCCATAAACACACAGACCAGGAACTGAAAAAGAAAAGGTAAATTTATACAGCGCCATAAACACACAGATTAGGAACTGAAAAAGAAAAGGTAAATTTATTCAGCACCATAAACACCCAGACTAGGAACTGAAAAGAGAAGGTAAATTTATACAGCGCCATAAACACTTAGACCAGGAACTGAAAAAGAAAAGGTAAATTTATACAGTGCCATAAACACTTAGACCAGGAACTGAAAAAGAAAAGGTAAATTTATACAGCGCCATAAACACACAGATTAGGAACTGAAAAAGAAAAGGTAAATTTATTCAGCACCATAAAACACCCAGACTAGGAACTGAAAAGAGAAGGTAAATTTATACAGCGCCATAAACACTTAGACCAGGAACTGAAAAAGAAAAGGTAAATTTATACAGTGCCATAAACACTTAGACCAGGAACTGAAAAATAAAGGTAAATTTATACAGCACCATAAACACACAGATTAGGAACTGAAAAGAAAAGGTAAATTTATTCAGCACCATAAAACACCCAGACTAGGAACTGAAAAGAGAAGGAAAATTTAAACAGCGCCATAAACACTTAGACCAGGAACTGAAAAGAAAAGGTAAATTTATTCAGTACCATAAAACATCCAGACTAGGAACTGAAAAGAGAAGGTAAATTTATACAGCGCCATAAACACTTAGACCAGGAACTGAACTAGAGGCTCTAAAGAGCCTGTGTCGCTCACCTTGGTCTATGTGCATTTTAAACAAAGGACACAGATGGATTCATGACAAAATTGTGTTTTGGTGATGGTGATGTGTTTGTAGATCTTACTTTACTGAACATTCTTGATGCTTCCAATTATCTCTATCTATAATGAACTTGGCCCAGTAGTTACAGTGGAAAATATTTTGTAAAATTTACAAAATTTACAAAATTTATTAAAATTGTAAAAATGACTATAAAGGGCAATAACTCCTTCAGGGGTCAATTGACAATTTTGGTCATGTTGACTTATTGTAGATCTTACTTTGCTGTACATTATTGCTGTTTACAGTTTATCTCTGTCTATAATAATATTCAAGATAATAACCAAAAGCTTCAAAATTTTCTTAAAATTACCAATTCAGGGCAGCAACCCAACAACGTGTTGCCTGATTGGTCTGAAAATTTAAGGGCAGATAGATCTTGACCTAATGAACAATTTTATCCTCGTCAGATTTGCTCTAAATGCTTTGGTTTCAGAGATATGAGCCAAAACTGCATTTTACCCTATGTACTATTTTTAACCATGTCGGCCATCTTGGTTCATGGGCGGGTCATCGGACACATTTTTAAACTAGATACCCTAATGATGATTGTGGACAAGTTTGGTTAATTTTGTCTTAGTAGTTTCAGAGGAGAAGATTTTGTAAAGATTACAAAATTTACAAAAATGGTTAAAATTGACTATAAAGGGCAATAACTCCTTAAGGGTCAACTGACCATTTTGGTCAAGTTGACTTATTTGTAGATCTTACTTTGCTGAACATTATTGCTGTTTACAGTTTATCTCTATCTATAATAATATTCAAGATAATAACCAAAAGCTTCAAAATTTTCTTAAAATTACCAATTTAGTGGCAGCAACCCAACAACAGGTTCTCCGATTCATCTGAAAATTTCAGGGCAGATAGATCTTGACCTGATAAACAATTTACCCATGTCAGATTTGCTCTTAATGCTTTGGTTTCAGAGTTATAAGCCAAAATATACATTTTACCCTATGTTCTATTTTTAGCCATGGCGGCCATCTTGGTTGGTTTGGCAGGTCACCGGACACAATTTTTAAACTAGATACCCCAATGATGATTGTGGCCAAGTTTGGTTAAATTTGGCCCAGTAGTTTCAGAGGAGAAGATTTTGTAAAGATTACAAAATTTACAAAAATGGTTAAAATTGACTATAAAGGCAATAACTCCTTAAGGGTCAACTGACCATTTTGGTCAAGTTGACTTATTTGTAGATCTTACTTTGCTGAACATTATTGCTGTTTACAGTTTATCTCTATCTATAATAATATTCAAGATAATAACCAAAAGCTTCAAAATTTTCTTAAAATTACCAATTTAGTGACAGCAACCCAACAACAGGTTCTCCGATTCATCTGAAAATTTCAGGGCAGATAGATCTTGACCTAATAAACAATTTTACCCCATGTCAGATTTGCTCTAAATGCTTTGGTTTCAGAGTTATAAGCCAAAATATACATTTTACCCTATGTTCTATTTTTAGCCATGGCGGCCATCTTGGTTGGTTTGGCAGGTCACGGACACAATTTTTAAACTAGATACCCCAATGATGATTGTGACCAAGTTTGGTTAAATTTGGCCCAGTAGTTTCAGAGGAGAAGATTTTGTAAAGTTAACGACTGACGGACTGACGACGGACGACGACGGACGACGGACGCCAAGTGATGAGAAAAGCTCACTTGGCCCTTTGGGCCAGGTGAGCTAAAAAAAAAGGTAAATTTATACAGTGCCATAAACACTTAGACCAGGAACTGAAAAAGAAAAGGTAAATTTATACAGCGCCATAAACACACAGATTAGGAACTGAAAAAGAAAAGGTAAATTTATTCAGCACCATAAAACACCCAGACTAGGAACTGAAAAGAGAAGGAAAATTTATACAGCGCCATAAACACTTAGACCAGGAACTGAAAAAGAAAAGGTAAATTTATACAGTGCCATAAACACTTAGACCAGGAACTGAAAAAGAAAAGGTAAATTTATACAGCACCATAAACACACAGATTAGGAACTGAAAAGAAAAGGTAAATTTATTCAGCACCATAAAACACCCAGACTAGGAACTGAAAAGAGAAGGAAAATTTATACAGCGCCATAAACACTTAGACCAGGAACTGAAAAAGAAAAGGTAAATTTATTCAGTACCATAAAACACCCAGACTAGGAACTGAAAGAGAAGGTAAATTTATACAGCGCCATAAACACTTAGACCAGGAACTGAAAAAGAAAAGGTAAATTTATACAGTGCCATAAACACTTAGACCAGGAACTGAAAAAGAAAAGGTAAATTTATACAGCGCCATAAACACACAGATTAGGAACTGAAAAAGAAAAGGTAAATTTATTCAGCACCATAAAACACCCAGACTAGGAACTGAAAAGAGAAGGAAAATTTATACAGCGCCATAAACACTTAGACCAGGAACTGAAAAAGAAAAGGTAAATTTATTCAGTACCATAAAACACCCAGACTAGGAACTGAAAAGAGAAGGTAAATTTATACAGCGCCATAAACACTTAGACCAGGAACTGAAAAAGAAAAGGTAAATTTATACAGTGCCATAAACACTTAGACCAGGAACTGAAAAAGAAAAGGTAAATTTATACAGCGCCATAAACACACAGATTAGGAACTGAAAAAGAAAAGGTAAATTTATTCAGCACCATAAACACCCAGACTAGGAACTGAAAAGAGAAGGTAAATTTATACAGCGCCATAAACACTTAGACCAGGAACTGAAAAAGAAAAGGTAAATTTATACAGTGCCATAAACACTTAGACCAGGAACTGAAAAAGAAAAGGTAAATTTATACAGCGCCATAAACACACAGATTTGGAACTGAAAAGAAAAGGTAAATTTATTCAGCACCATAAACACCCAGACTAGGAACTGAAAGAGAAGGTAAATTTATACAGCGCCATAAACACTTAGACCAGGAACTGAAAAGAAAAGGTAAATTTATACAGTGCCATAAACACTTAGACCAAGAACTGAAAAGAAAAGGTAAATTTATACAGCGCCATAAACACACAGATTAGGAACTGAAAAGAAAGGTAAATTTATTCAGCACCATAAAACACCCAGACTAGGAACTGAAAAGAGAAGGAAAATTTATACAGCGCCATAAACACTTAGACCAGGAACTGAAAAAGAAAAGGTAAATTTATACAGTGCCATAAACACTTAGACCAAGAACTGAAAAAGAAAAGGTAAATTTATACAGCGCCATAAACACACAGATTAGGAACTGAAAAAGAAAAGGTAAATTTATTCAGCACCATAAACACCCAGACTAGGAACTGAAAAGAGAAGGTAAATTTATACAGCGCCATAAACACTTAGACCAGGAACTGAAAAAGAAAAGGTAAATTTATTCAGCACCATAAAACAACCAGACTAGGAACTGAAAAGAGAAGGTAAATTTATACAGTGCTGTAATGAGTTACAATATAAATTTTAACAAATATAAGAATTTGTTGATTTTACAGTTATTGTCTCTTTATACCATTTTATCATTGGTTTAACACAAAAATATCTTGTTCCCAGCATAGCAAAAAAAATGAGTTGGCATATATAGCAGACCCACCTGAGGATTCTTAGTCTCCTGAAAAACAATCAGTAATGAATTTGGTGGGACAAGACAAAACCACCTAAGCAGCAGTATGAGTCACCTCTGATTAATATTTCTCTAATAAATCTATATACTTTGGTACTTTATCAACATCTATATACTCTTGTACTTAATCATTGTTGAAGCAGGCTTGACAGTAGTAATAATATACCATCATGTCCTTGAAGAAAGAATTTATTTTGACAGTTACTACCCAGTATCCATTATCTGCTGCCATCATTAACACTGTGTAATATATTAAACTGTTCTACTCAAGAAAAAGTTATGTAAGATACAGATTCATAAAAGTGAACTTAGTTTTTTTTAATAGTTTCATTTGGCCTTGCCTCACCATCTACTTTTTATAAACAAAAGCTGAACAATTCTCTGATAGACCAAAACTTGAAATAAAAACTGCACATGGTAATATCAAAATTCTCAGTAACATAGTTTCAGGAAGACACATTTGATTTACTCTAGCTGCAAAAACTTGGTTGCCAAATTTAAATAGAAACAATACATCTAGACCAGAGTCTAGCCTTGCTTTTAAATAGTTACAATACATCTAGACCAGAGTCTAGCCTTGCTTTTAAATAATTATGGATTGATCAATGATATTTACAGTTATAGATGTTATATAACGAGAAGAGTCAGTTTTGACAGTTTATTTTTTTCATAATTTCAACATCGCTTTCAGCAACCCTGGCTATAAAATGGCAGCCTGTTTTTATTGGTGGAGGAAGCCGTGGGGTACCAGGAGAGAACCAACCAACCTTTAGCAGGAAAACTGGTAATCCTTGTCTATTAAGATCATTCAAACACACCTTGCATTAAGCAGGGTACCAGGAGAGAACAACAGACCTTCAGCAGGAAAACTGGTAATCCTTGTCAATTAAGATCAGTCAAACACACCTTGCATTAAGCAGGGTACCTAGAGAGAACAACCCACCTTCAGTAGGAAAACTGGTAATCCTTGTCAATTAAGATCATTCAAACACACCTTGCATTAAGCAGGGTACCAGGAGAGAACAACCGACCTTCAGCAGGAAAACTGGTAACCCTTGTCAATTAAGATCAGTCAAACACACCTTGCATTAACCAGGGAACCTGGAGAGAACAACAGACCTTCAGCAGAAAAACTGGTAATCCTTGTCAATTAAGATCAGTCAAACACACCTTTCAACAAGCAGGGTTTGAACTCAGAACTCACAACTCACAACCTTAGAATTGACAGGATAGTGATTACAATATACTGTAAATGAACTATCTAGACCACTCAGCCACGAGACCCCAAGTTTTGACAGTAAATTAATATTCAGTACAAAATGTATTAGATGATGGAGTATAGATACAAAATGTACTGATAATGAAGCACTCTAGAGAAATTTTCTGACAAAATAAATAAAATCGTAACTATGTGAGATTCTTGGTAGAAATATTTGTGATGACTGATTACGTAATAAGTCATACATCATGCATGTACTATACACAGATTTTGCCAACAGATTGATATCTTTAAACTGTGAGTTGTTGACCAATACTCTATACTTTCTGGACTTCCAACAAATCTAAAGCTTATTTGAAAAAAATAAAATTATCGTTTGAATTGTGAAATGATATGTTTAAACAATAATTTGTTTTTTCACCATACATTATGATGATCAGAAAACAAATTATATTTTAATTCTATCGCTTAACAAATTTAACAGTCACAAAAGAAGAAATAACCAAATTCTATATCATGGCCTAATTTCTTCCTTTTAATAAATTGTTGATAATGTAGGTATAGTCTTTATTTTGACCTTGAGAGTAAATCTCTTTGTTTGTCTGTAAGATTGTTTGTGTACTGTACAGATTAACCCTGTCTTTACTGCCCACACTTTGTATATATGTACTGAATATACCTTCAATACTATTGAGTTTGAATAGGAATCCGAAGATTTAATGGTTCCTACTGAAAATGTGATCAAATATTTATGTACAGCCATGGGTCAAAATTGTTATATCAATCATTAGCTTTCCAGTATAAATCTATCAAATCATATATTTGAGGGAAAAAACATGAAATACTTCAAAATGGGTATATACTACAGGTTCTTAAGTCTTTTCTCAACAATATATTTTTTTATTTCATTCTACAAGAAATTAAGCCAAATATTTCTAAATATCAGAATGAAATGAGAGTCTTTTCTAATGGAAAACAAATAAATTGGTTAATACATTTAGTGTTTGTTTAGTTAAGTCTTTTCTAATGGATAATAAATAAAGCTTACATTTTGTTCTTCATTAATTGTTTGTGTGTTTAAGTGTAAAGTGAAAATAGTAAGATATGTTTATATTATTGAAAATATATATTTCAAATACAGATCTGTTCATCAGAAGAGCAGGAACTGGCTTCCATTCCAAAACACCTGGCCTTGCAGTCATAAAACTTTCGAGCACGATTATTACTCAGACTCAGAAATCAACCAATCAAAATCATGGATTTGGTGTTCGATCACAAATTTTGTACTCAAGTACTGAATAAAGTTTTATGACCAAAACACCTGAGCTCATCACTGGGTTTTGGTAGGGTTGAATCTTTAGTTTTCTGTGGAGTTTATACATGTTATAATTGTAAACTGTTGTTGGCATTTTTATGTTTGACTATGATGTTCTGTTCATTTTATAGTTTATGATTGCCATTTTGGTATCTTCCTTCCCATTTTTTGTTTTTAAGTTCCAAAATCTTGTAGACATTAGGGAATGACAATCCACCTCTTGACGGGAGGGTTGTGGTTTTTCTCTTAGAAAAATATTCTGATTCCCAACTTTTAAGAAATAAATATTTTGATCAAGCAGAAGGAAAACAAAATCTGATTGAAAGTTTTGCCTTTAATGTATAAGTTCTAAAAAAAGGAAAACATTTTCAGAATGAAATTGTAACCCCTCAAACATTTTCAGAATGTTCCCATAACCCCTCAAAGTGAAATGGTTGTTCCCATAACCCCTCAAAGTGAAATGGTTGTTCCCATAACCCCCTCAAAGTGAAATGGTTGTTCCCATAACCCCCTCAAAGTGAAATGGTTGTTCCCATAACCTCCTCAAAGTGAAATGGTTGTTCCCTAAAGGCTACTGGGCTATAGAAGCAATTATACTGATATATGTAAGTTACATATCTCACTACAGTCACGAATGGACACATTTACCTATCTGTTGCCAGGGAGCATGAAGGTTATTCATAAATAAGACCTTGACCTAATATCATACCTCCATATCCGTTGCTAGGAGAGTGTATGTGTAGTTACTGTAACTTCCTGGATACCCATAATTCAATGAATCAGACCCTGACCTACTGATGTAACGTCTTCTTCCTGGAAAATAAAGTCCATTGAAAAATCTTGTTTGCAAATATTTGGAATAAAATATTTTAAGCCTTTCGAGACAACCGTGAATTACTGCAGATCAACTAACTTTTGGGAGCGATTTATTGACACGACTGACAGTTCTCCTCAGAAATTTTGGATAGCATCACATTTGGCTTAAAAAAATAAATAGTATTTTTTTTCCTATGTCATGTGTCCTGAGAAGTAAAAATATGAATATAGCTTGTATCAAGTTCATCAGACTTGGAATCTTCTCTTGTATGTATGCATACAAAAAATAGAAAACCAGGAAAATAAACTATTGAAAAACATTTTGTGAGCTTTAAAACTAAAAGAATTCTTTCGCAAGATTTACAACAACAAAACATTTGTCTGTTTGCAGTTCAATCATGTCAATGATGCAAATTTTTTGAACTGTAAAAGTCAAAACCTGCATTTGCACATCCAATTTCCCAAAACCTTATGTTATTAAATGATCATAAAAATAAGATAGGAAAAATATATATAAATTCATATTGAAACTTTGTTGTTTCATTCAAAACAGTTCTCCATAAAGTACAGTAAGCTAATCTTGATCATGTTTTTTTTTTTATTTACTCTACAAAATAGTGTTTGGACAAACTGCAATAAACATGTCATTCAACTGTCAATCATCAACTTAATATTTCATTCAAGTTTTCAATTCATAAAAGTTAAATAACTCCTACTGAATGCACACAGTGAATGCATGGAGAATAAATCATGTCATGCCTTCAGTAAAATGCTTTCATTATATAAATACATGCATTATAAAATCTTTTAAATGTTATGTAACCAAGTCATATATCAACTATTTACTTTTAGGGTTGATTTGATATTTTATAACTCAAGTTATTTCTTAATCGATATCCCATTATAATACAGAACTTCTTGAAGAAAAAAAAAACTTTTATTAGATTTTACAACATTATATCACAAATTCCTCATGGAAATTCATCAAAGAAGATAACAGCAATAGATAAGTCTACCGTTGAAAATAACCAGTGTTTTTGAACAAAAAAATATATATGAATTCAATACTTATGTAAGATTTAATATATCTTTTTAAATGCATACTGCGTAACACCTTTGCAATGAAAATGTTTCTTGTGTGGGCAGTACACTGAGGTATGCCATGTTTACTCACACAAATGTTTCTTGTGTGGGCAGTATACTGAGGTATGCCATGTTTACTCACACAAATGTTTCTTGTGTGGGCATTATACTGAGGTATGTCATGTTTACTCACACAAATGTTTCTTGTGTGGGCAGTACACTGAGGTATGCCATGTTTACTCACACAAATGTTTCTTGTGTGGGCAGTACACTGAAGTATGCCATGTTTACTCACACAAATGTTTCTTGTGTGGGCAGTACACTGAGGTATGTCATGTTTACTCACACAAATGTTTCTTGTGTGGGCAGTACACTGAGGTATGCCATGTTTACTGACACAAATGTTTCTTGTGTGGGCAGTACACTGAAGTATGCCATGTTTACTCACACAAATGTTTCTTGTGTGGGCAGTACACTGAAGTATGCCATGTTTACTCACACAAATGTTTCTTGTGTGGGCAGTACACTGAGGTATGCCATGTTTACTCACACAAATGTTTCTTGTGTGGGCAGTACACTGAGGTATGCCATGTTTACTCACACAAATGTTTCTTGTGTGGGCAGTACACTGAGGTATGCCATGTTTACTCACACAAATGTTTCTTGTGTGGGCAGTACACTGAGGTATGCCATGTTTACTCACACAAATGTTTCTTGTATGGGCAGTACACTGGGGTATGCCATGTTTACTGACACAAATGTTTCTTGTGTGGGCAGTACACTGAGGTATGCCATGTTTACTGACACAAATGTTTCTTGTGTAGGCAGTACACTGAGGTATGCCATGTTTACTCACACAAATGTTTCTTGTGTAGGCAGTACACTGAGGTATGCCATGTTTACTCACACAAACATTTCTTTACATCTCAACAAATACTCATTCTCAAGAGAGAAACAGAAATATTGACAGTCAATTCAAATAAAACTTGTGAAAATTCTAGAAGTACATGTAAATAAGCTGAGTACTATAATCTTTAATCTTTGTAGAGATGGGTACACATTTTGAGGTTTCAGTGATGGAGACTGTCCAGTCTGCTGACAGTTAATGTTACATGGTGGAAAAAAGGTATTGTGACCTTGACCTTTGACCAACTGACCCAAAATATTACAGTTGTCTTGTTATTTCCTAAGGACATTCTCAAGCTAGGTTAGGTGAATGTTGGACATAAGGTTCAAAAGATGTAGCCCAGAAACAAAAATTTTGCCCCACCTTCGATTTACAAATTGCTACTTTGACCTTGACCTGGTGTAGTTATTACTGTAGTATGTTGTCTTATAGGTTATTGTTGTTGTTGTGTTGCTGTTTCTTTGACATATTACCCTACATTTTGATTTATCAATAATCCTTTATCAGTTTACAATGCCAATATATTGGTAAAAAAAGACATAATCTAATTCGTAAACAGGTGTACACTCACAGGCTTTTTTTTACTCAAAACTCCTGTGCCTATTTTTTCAAATTTCATCCTAGCCCCCATAAAAATCAAAGTAGCTCCTAACACAGGTGTACACTAGGGTGATCTTTCTAGGACAAGTTGATAGAAGCTAGACAAGTCAAATTTCATTAATAAAAACAATGATAGAGATCACGTTAACTCTGACACAGGTCAGACCCCCTACGGACAGATTTTACGGACACCAAGATAAAAATGTCTCACCTGAACTAACGAGATTCTGCTAACAGGTAAATAGTAAGGTACAAATCTCTCGTTATAAATGTCTGGTTAAAGGATTAAGTACTATTGTGTACTTATGTCTCATATGAACTGAACTATTTAGTCCGGTAATCATTTTCTCCATGCAATATTCATGATATTAGGTTTAAAAGCAGGAAATATTATTTTACAAAGTTTTTCTCCCATTCAATTAAAACCAACTTATGACTTGAATGAAGATTAAATGTTTCAATGAAGGGGATATATATAGTCATGTGAATGAATTACAAATCTTACACTTTATTTGAGGAATTATTTCTAATTTTACTGTACAAAAATGATTTAAAAGTGAGCAAGTCAGACCTTTCTTCAATGATAGGTGCTATTTTTAATAAAAATCATAAATTTATAACACACCAATCTCGAGTTGTTTTTTATGCATGAGTTACACCTGTTGACGACGTCATCGAACAATCGGTCTCTACTATGATGTATTAACATTTATAAGCATCATGACGTAGGCAATGTACAGGAAAGTGTAATAATTCCAAAGTTGTCGATTGGCGACTCGAAATTTAAGAAATAAACTCCTACATGTACCTTTCGGATAATATAGGTTCTTTATATTTATCTAATGATTCAACTTGTTATGAATTTATTTTAAAACAACAATATTTGACAGGTTCCTTTATAAAAATAAGGAGATGAGGTAGTTTGCCAAGGCAACCGTACAGCCTTCAACAATGAACAAAACCCAATCCTTTGTCAACCTGTGTTGTAAAGAAATGAGAGTTTTTCAATCTTAAACATCTATTATTGCTTTTTTATATGAAAATCTAATAATTTGCCAAAATTAAATGTTTAATCATAATTTGTTTTAAGGCCAAAAATAAAATTTATATTGTTTGATGTTGCTTCCCTACCCCCCTAAAAATCAGCCTACCCTAAACATTTTATGTCACAAATCGTTTGAAATTTTTTTTAAAGATTTTTTCATGCTCTTACATTGTTTTCTTGTCTAAAACATGTAACTTATGTTGTTGGCCAAAAAAAATGACAAAATACCTACCTATACTAACAGTGAATTACTGCAGATCAACTAACTTTTGGGAGCGATTTATTGACACGACTGACAGTTCTCCTCAGAAATTTTGGATAGCATCACACTTGGCTTAAAAAATAAATAGTATTTTTTTCCTATGTCATGTGTCCTGAGAAGTAAAATATGAATATAGCTTGTATCAAGTTCATCAGACTTGGAATCTTCTCTTGTATGTATGCATACAAAATAGAAAACCAGGAAAATAAACTATTGAAAAACATTTTGTGAGCTTTAAAACTAAAAGAATTCTTTCAAGATTTACAACAACAAAACATTTGTCTGTTTGCAGTTCAATCATGTCAATGATGAAAATTTTTGAACTGTAAAAGTCAAAACCTGCATTGCACATCCAATTTCCCAAAACCTTATGTTATTAAATGATCATAAAAATAAGATAGGAAAAATATATATAAATTCATATTGAAACTTTGTTGTTTCATTCAAAACAGTTCTCCATAAAGTACAGTAAGCTAATCTTGATCATGTTTTTTTTTATTTACTCTACAAAATAGTGTTTGGACAAACTGCAATAAACATGTCATTCAACTGTCAATCATCAACTTAATATTTCATTCAAGTTTTCAATTCATAAAGTTAAATAACTCCTACTGAATGCACACAGTGAATGCATGGAGAATAAATCATGTCATGCCTTCAGTAAAATGCTTTCATTATATAAATACATGCATTATAAAATCTTTTAAATGTTATGTAACCAAGTCATATATCAACTATTTACTTTTAGGGTTGATTTGATATTTTATAACTCAAGTTATTTCTTAATCGATATCCCATTATAATACAGCAACTTCTTGAAGAAAAAAAATTTTATTAGATTTTACAACATTATATCACAAATTCCTCATGGAAATTCATCAAAGAAGATAACAGCAATAGATAAGTCTACTTTTGAAAATAACCAGTGTTTATGAAGCGTTTTGAACAAAAAAATATATATGAATTCAATACTTATATAAGATTTAATATATCTTTTTAAATGCATACTGCGTAACACCTTTGCAATGAAAATGTTTCTTGTGTGGGCAGTACACTGAGGTATGCCATGTTTACTCACACAAATGTTTCTTGTGTGGGCAGTATACTGAGGTATGCCATGTTTACTCACACAAATGTTTCTTGTGTGGGCAGTACACTGAGGTATGCCATGTTTACTCACACAAATGTTTCTTGTATGGGCAGTACACTGAAGTATGCCATGTTTACTCACACAAATGTTTCTTGTGTGGGCAGTACACTGAAGTATGCCATGTTTACTCACACAAATGTTTCTTGTGTGGGCAGTACACTGAGGTATGCCATGTTTACTCACACAAATGTTTCTTGTGTGGGCAGTACACTGAGGTATGCCATGTTTACTCACACAAATGTTTCTTGTGTGGGCAGTACACTGAAGTATGCCATGTTTACTCACACAAATGTTTCTTGTGTGGGCAGTACACTGAAGTATGCCATGTTTACTCACACAAATGTTTCTTGTGTGGGCAGTACACTGAGGTATGCCATGTTTACTCACACAAATGTTTCTTGTGTGGGCAGTACACTGAGGTATGCCATGTTTACTCACACAAATGTTTCTTGTGTGGGCAGTACACTGAGGTATGCCATGTTTACTCACACAAATGTTTCTTGTGTGGGCAGTACACTGAGGTATGCCATGTTTACTCACACAAATGTTTCTGTGTAGGCAGTACACTGGGGTATGCCATGTTTACTCACACAAATGTTTCTTGTGTGGGCAGTACACTGAGGTATGCCATGTTTACTCACACAAATGTTTCTTGTGTAGGCAGTACACTGAGGTATGCCATGTTTACTCACACAAATGTTTCTTGTGTAGGCAGTACACTGAGGTATGCCATGTTTACTCACACAAACATTTCTTTACATCTCAACAAATACTCATTCTCAAGAGAAAGAAACAGAAATACTGACAGTCAATTCAAATAAAACTTGTGAAAATTCTAGAAGTAAATAAGCTGAGTACTATAATCTTTAATCTTTGTAGAGATAGGTACACATTTTGAGGTTTCAGTGATGGAGACTGTCCAGTCTGCTGACAGTTAATGTTACATGGTGGAAAAAGGTATTGTGACCTTGACCTTTGACCAACTGACCCAAAATATTACAGTAGTCTTGTTATTTCCAAAGGACATTCTCAAGCTAGGTTAGGTGAATGTTGGACACAAGGTTCAAAAGATGTAGCCCAGAAACAAAAATTTTGCCCCACCTTCGATTTACAAATTGCTACTTTGATGGTGTAGTTATTACTGTAGTATGTTGTCTTATAGGTTATTTTTGTTGTTGTGTTGCTGTTTCTTTGACATATTACCCTACATTTTGATTTATTCAATAATCCTTTATCAGTTTACAATGCCAATATATTGGTAAAAAGACATAATCTAAGGGAGTTACCATTTGATTTTTATGGGGGGGCTAGGATGAAAAATTTTGTCCTGCCTTTTTATTTTTCCCTCTTTTCGGTCCTGCCTTTTTATTTTTCAATGTATTCGGTCCTGCCTTTTTTTTTAGTTTATCCTGACTTTTTTTTTACATAAATTGTCATCCTGCCTTTTTTTTTGCAAATAATCTCATCCTGCCTTTTTTTTTACTCAAAACTCCTGTCCTGCCTATTTTTTTCAAATTTCATCCTAGCCCCCCCCCCCCCCCCCCATAAAAATCAAATGGTAGCTCCTAATTCGTAAACAGGTGTACACTCACAGGGTGATCTTTCTAGGACAAGTTGATACAGAGAAGCTAGACAAGTCAAATTTCATTAATAAAAACAATGATAGAGATCACGTTAACTCTGACACAGGTCAGACCCCCTACGGACAGATTTTAAGGACACCAAGATAAAAATGTCTCACCTGAACTAAAGAGATTCTGCTAACAGGTAAATAGTAAGGTACAAATCTCGTTATAAATGTCTGGTTAAAGGATTAAGTACTATTGTGTACTTATGTCTCATATGAACTGAACTATTTAGTCCGGTAATCATTTTCTCCATGCAATATTCATGATATTAGGTTTAAAAGCAGGAAATATTATTTTACAAAGTTTTCTCTCATTCAATTAAAACCAACTTATGACTTGAATGAAGATTAAATGTTTCAATGAAGGGATATATATAGTCATGTGAATGAATTACAAATCTTACACTTTATTTGAGGAATTATTTCTAATTTTACTGTACAAAATGATTTAACAGTGAGCAAGTCAGACCTTTCTTCAATGATAGGTGCTATTTTTAATAAAAATCATAAATTTATAACACACCATTCTCGAGTTGTTTTTTATGCATGAGTTACACCTGTTGACCCGAAGTAGATTGGTGTTGACAACGTCACTTTATAAAAATAAGGAGATGAGGTAGTTTGCCTATGAGACAGCTATCCACCAAAGTATGTAAGCAATTATAGGCAACCTACAGCCTTCAACAATGAGCAAAACCCAATCCTTTGTCAACCTGTGTTGTAAAGAAATGAGAGTTTTCAATCTTAAACATCTATTATTGCTTTTTATATGAAAATCTAATAATTTGCCAAAATTAAATGTTTAATCATAATTTGCTTTAAGGCCAAAAATAAAATTTATATTGTTTGATATTGCTTCCTACCCCCTAAAAAGCAGCCTACCCTAAACATTTTATGACACAAACTTTGAAATTTTTTATTAAAGATTTTGTCATGCTTTTACATTGTTTTCTTGTCTAAAACATGTAACTTATGTTGTTGGCCAAAAAATGACAAAATACCTACCTACACTTACCCAACCCTACAAAGCATGGATAGGCAACATCCAACAAAGAATTCCTAGCCAACCCTACAAGGCATGGGTAGGTAACATCTAACAAAGAATTCCTACCCAACCCTACAAGGCATGGGTAGGTAACATCTAACAAAGAATTCCTACCAAACCCTACAAGGCATGGATAGGTAACATCAACAAAGAATTCATACCCAACCCTATAAGGCACAGGTAGGTAACATCAACAAAGAATTCCTACCCAACCCTATAAGGCATGGGTAGGTAACATCAAACAAAGAATTCCTACCCAACCCTACAAGGCATGGGTAGGTAACATCAACAAAGAATTCTACCCAACCCTATAAGGCATGGGTAGGTACCATCAAACAAAGAATTCCTACCCAACCCTACAAGGCACAGATAGGTAACATCAAACAAAGAGTTCCTACCCAACCCTACAAGGCATGGGTAGGTAACATCAACAAAGAATTCCTACCCAACCCTATAAGGCATGGATAGGTAACATCAAACAAAGAATTCCTACCCAACCCTACAAGGCATGGGTAGGTAACATCAACAAAGAATTCCTACCCAACCCTACAAGGCATGCGTAGGTAACATCAACAAAGAATTCCTACCCAACCCTACAAGGCACAGATAGGTAACATCAAACAAAGAATTCCTACCCAACCCTACAAGGCATGGGTAGGTAACATCAACAAAGAATTCCTACCCAACCCTACAAGGCATGGGTAGGTAACATCAACAAAGAATTCCTACCCAACCCTACAAGGCATGGGTAGGTAACATCAACAAAGAATTCCTACCCAACCCTACAAGGCATGGGTAGGTAACATCAACAAAGAATTCCTACCCAACCCTACAAGGCACAGATAGGTAACATCAAACAAAGAATTCCTACCCAACCCTACAAGGCATGGGTAGGTAACATCAACAAAGAATTCCTACCCAACCCTACAAGGCATGGTTAGGTAACATCAACAAAGAATTCTACCCAACCCTATAAGGCAAGGGTAGGTAACATCAAACAAAGAATTCTACCCAACCCTACAAGGCATGGGTAGGTAACATCAAACAAAGAATTCTACCTAACCCTATAAGGCATGGGTAGGTAACATCAAACAAAGAATTCCTACCCAACCCTACAAGGCACAGATAGGTAACATCAAACAAAGAATTCCTACCCAACCCTACAAGGCACAGATAGGTAACATCAAACAAAGAATTCCTACCTAACCCTACAAGGCACAGATAGGTAACATCAAACAAAGAATTCCTACCCAACCCTACAAGGCACAGATAGGTAACATCAAACAAAGAATTCCTACCCAACCCTACAAGGCACAGATAGGTAACATCAAACAAAGAATTCCTACCTAACCCTACAAGGCACAGATAGGTAACATCAAACAAAGAATTCCTACCCAACCCTACAAGGCACAGATAGGTAACATCTAACAAAGAATTCTACCCAACCCTACAAGGCACAGATAGGTAACATCAAACAAAGAATTCCTACCCAACCCTACAAGGCACAGATAGGTAACATCAAACAAAGAATTCCTACCTAACCCTATAAGGCATGGGTAGGTAACATCAAACAAAGAATTCCTACCCAACCCTACAAGGCACAGATATGTAACATCAAACAAAGAATTCCTACCCAACCCTACAAGGCACAGATAGGTAACATCAAACAAAGAATTCCTACCTAACCCTACAAGGCACAGATAGGTAACATCAAACAAAGAATTCCTACCTAACCCTACAAGGCACAGATAGGTAACATCTAACAAGAATTCCTACCCAACCCTACAAGGCATGGGTAGGTAACATCAAACAAAGAATTCCTACCCAACCCTATAAGGCACAGATAGGTAACATCTAACAAAGAATTCCTACCTAACCCTACAAGGCATGGGTAGGTAACATCAAACAAAGAATTCCTACCTAACCCTATAAGGCACAGATAGGTAACATCTAACAAAGAATTCCTACTTAACCCTATAAGGCATGGGTAGGTAACATCAAACAAAGAATTCCTACCTAACCCTATAAGGCACAGATAGGTAACATCAAACAAAGAATTCCTACCCAACCCTATAAGGCACAGATAGGTAACATCTAACAAAGAATTCCTACCCAACCCTATAAGGCATGGATAGGTAACATCAAACAAAGAATTCCTACCCAACCCTATAAGGCATGGATAGGTAACATCAAACAAAGAATTCCTACCCAACCCTATAAGGCATGGATAGGTAACATCTAACAAAGAATTCCTACCGAACCCTATAAGGCATGGATAGGTAACATCAAACAAAGAATTCCTACCCAACCCTATAAGGCATGGGTAGGTAACATCAAACAAAGAATTCCTACCCAACCCTACAAGGCATGGGTAGGTAACATCTAACAAAGAATTCCTACCCAACCCTACAAGGCATGGGTAGGTAACATCAACAAAGAATTCCTACCCAACCCTACAAGGCACAGATAGGTAACATCAACAAAGAATTCCTACCCAACCCTACAAGGCATGGGTAGGTAACATCAAACAAAGAATTCCTACCCAACCCTACAAGGCACAGATAGGTAACATCAAACAAAGAATTCCTACCCAACCCTACAAGGCACAGATAGGTAACATCAAACAAAGATTCCTACCCAACCCTACAAGGCACAGATAGGTAACATCAAACAAAGAATTCTACCCAACATACCCAACCCTACAAGGCATGGGTAGGTAACATCAAACAAAGAATTTATTAAGAGTGGCCTAATCAGTATTCTTTACATCCAGTCTTCTGTATGGATCTATATGTTGCCTTAAGTGTGCATCTAATTGTTCGTCTTTTAATTTGATTGATTAAAAATGCTTAATATTCGATGGAGCAAATTTTTCACTTGAAGTCTTATTCTTCCTGTCAATCACAGTACTATCATTTGGATAAATTTGTTTAGAAAGAGAAGTGGTTTATAATTTTCTAGTAGAACCTCTTCCTTCAGTTGCAGGTCAACATTTAGCACTTAGAATCAGTTTTGTTTCTGCTATGAGACCTTATATTGATAAGTATCTAATTGGCAGAAATTTTCAATTTATCATTTACAATTCTTTTAATTCTAATAGATACCAAAATTGATCTTTATGTTACTGAGCATAATAGAACAAAGGATTAAATGAAATCAAAGTGGGAGAAAAGATAGTTGGAAAGGAAAGAAAGAAAGATCTAGACATTGGAGAAAAGGATATAGTAATAAATGGAAAGACTAAGGACCTTCAGTTAATTAGCATATGCCAGTCTACCCTAAGTCATAAGACTGTTTGTTTCAATGGGGTTTACACAATAGATAATAATGTGCCAAAAAAGAAAATAATAATTGGCAAAAAATAGAAGAAAAAAATCACCAGAAAAAGAAAAAAAAGTGCCAAAAAAATTATCTAGAATATATTGGAGTTCTAAAATGTATGGAATAAAGAAAAATAGATCAAAACAATAAAATATAGGAGAAATATAGCCTAAAACAGTTCAGAATGCAGGAATGAAGACACTGGAACACTCATAGACGAAGATGTGTGATAGAGGAGGATGAGTGGACCCTGTTACTAACAGGCCCAATCATAGAGGAATATGTGTGGACCCTCAGTTACTAACAGACCCAATCATAGAGGAGGATGTGTGGACCCTCAGTTACTAACAGGCCCACTCATAGAAGAAGATGTGTGGACCCTCAGTTACTAACAGGCTTAATCATAGAGGATGTGTGGACCCGGTTACTAACAGGCCCAATCATAGTGGAGGATGTGTGGACATGGTTACTAACAGGCCCAATCATAGAGGAGGATGTGTGGACCCTCAGTTACTAACAGGCCCATTACAGTGACAGGTATAGATATACTCACATAAACAATAATTACTTATAGCATAGTTTATATTCAAATCAAAATCATCCAAGAATATAATTGGCATCGCTTTTATATATTCAATAATCCAATAATCCAATAAAATTGCTGACTCAAGCGTAGTTAACTCCAATGAAAACTGACACAGAGAACTGAAATTTGTCTGGAAAATGACAATTTACATATAATTTCACATCAAATTAAAATGTATACAATTCACTATATAAACAAACAATGGAACTCAAACTCCAGCTGACATCGGTTTGGTCTGTAATAACACACCCTCCGTCTAATAGACCTGTACTTAAATAACCGAAAAATGACGAGGAAAAAAAATAATTATCATTTAAAGTTAACGAAGTGTAAGGTATACAAAATGCATTGAATCAGTATACAGCCATAAATCATGATAAGAAAGCATTTCCACTCTATACAGGTGAATTGTATTGAAAATACGTCCATCAGATGTGGATTGGAGATTGTCTATTCATTTATATAGTTTCTGGTGTATCTTGTAATTTATCTATCTGAAAAATCTAACTTGTATGACCTATCCTTGTTCTAGACCAATACAATGACACCTTGGACCAAAACATATAGAAAGGTAGCAAGTGTGACAACAAGGCCTGGACCACAATATTGTGTTTATATTGTATATATTCTTTAAACCTGATCTTTAAATAAAATTGTCCTTTTAGCAAAAAATCTTATAAATAAATATATACATATGTATTTTTATAGTGTATATATATATTCTTTAAACCTCATCTTTAAATTTAAATAAAATTGTCCTAATACCAACAAATCTTATAAATAAACATATACATATGTATTGCACATGATTCAAGCTATCCTTACAAACAATATACCACTACAATCCTCAACATGGTCATAAGACTACTTTCTTTACATTTCAATCAATTTTCTTTTATTTTGCTGTTATGTGTATAAGAAATATATAATATAATGGCAAATTAAGCCCAATGACGATTTTTTTGTTTGATCATTGCCTTAAAAACCAAAAAAAATAGTTTTAAAATTTTGAACAGGAAATAACCTACACTGGCACTCCCCCTTTTCTAAAATTGCTTTGTTAAGTAGAATCTTCCCACAATATATATCATCTCTATAAAATGACAAATTTTATATACAGCAAATTAAGTATAAAGAATAAGTAGTAAACAATTTACATATATATTACGTAATATCTACCTTTTTCTCTGACATCCATTATACAGATATTATCTTATAAGGAAATATGTATACAACAGGTGCTTCCCTATATCACAGGTAAATAGTGGTCCGAAGATAATCACATCATGGTGTTTACAAGGTGTTTTTTTTTTTTTTCAGACCAGAATTATGGTAGACCTTAAACCTTAGTAAGTCTGAAAGGAAGTGGTCCAGCCAACTCATTCAGTCCTGTTTAAAGTACTTTAAACTACCATTAATAGATTTTTAATTGGTGCATGATCCAGGGATCTCCATGACCTGTTTTATGATGGCGCACCGTAAAACAGAACATAATTTCATGCAAAATAACACGAGTACAGCAATTACCGATAATATTGAATTACTTTACAAGTTTAAAAATAAATACATGAATATTAACTGCAACTTGATAATCTGAAGAAATTTCGTATCGTAGTTCCGAATTCATTTCGTAATTTACAATCAAATTGATACATCCGGTTTTCCAGTTTACATTTAGAATCGAAAGATGCATGTTGCATAGTATATTAATATGAAATTTGCAATATAAAGTCATTAAAACCTTTTAAGTTGTAGAGGTTTGCCCTTCAAATCTTTCTTCAACGTTTTACAAAACGGGTATAAAACTTCTTGTTGTTGATGCTGCAAGCCGTCGATATTGGTTCATGACTTCTGAATTTGACAGTGAGAAAAAGATTCCCCAGATTTTTTAGCCCTATACAATAACCTAAATAGCAAGAAAACGACGTGGGAACCGAAGGACAGCTTGTGGTCATTCTTGACTAAGGGGAGCCATGCAGGCTTTGCATTGGAATTGTTACTAATGACAATTAATGAAAATATTGGTTATTTTATAAGAAAATAAATGAAATAAGCAATATATCAGCCTGTTCTCCATTCCTTACATGGAAATGAAGTAATAAAATACTTTGGATCACGCCACACAGTAAATGCTGGGTTTTGTCTTGGTGAAAGTTCCTCAATCGTTAAATTTTCATCCATGGAGATCCCTGATGATCTTGTAGCAACTATGATACTTTTTATACTTTAAACCTAAACCATCTCTTTTGAGTAGTCATGTTTTTTAAAAGGGGGGTCTTTTCAGATGTGCCCCTGTATGTATCATCACCTGAAGACCCTCATTCATTTGTACACTTGACTTTACAATTAAGGATGTTTGCTACTCTGTTTTAAAATAACAAACTTTTTAAAAGACTGTTATAGATTGATAGTATATAAATGAAGGAACTAAAAAGCAGGAAAAAAATGAAGGGTCCATGTGCTTGTTTTCGAGATATAAGCCATTGAAAATTTGGCGGGAAATGATCCTCTCTAGATTTTTCATACATTTAACATTGGCACCTTTTTTTCTCTCAAAAACAATGAAAAAATAACAAGAATTTTATACGATTTTCAACTATGGTTTTTTAAACTATATGTTATAAAATTATGAAGAAAAGTAGGGGTTAGAGGGCAAAATTTTATGACACTACATGGATAAAACAAGAAGATTCTGAATATCTGACAAAAACATCAAAAACAAGAGGAGCAAACATCCTTAAGCCAAATGAAATGTTATAAATATTTCAATTAAGTGCCAAAGACAGTACTTTAAAACCATATGTGACTCACTTAAATAAAAATGTCCAACATTAATAAACATAACAAAAGAAGTCAGGATTATAAATGCATGTTTGAGTTTTATAAATTTATTGTCGTTTATGTGATTGACCATTCAAGTGTTATAATCGGTAAAGACAATATATATCACAAACCTTAACATTTGTTTACTATTAAATTATCTATAAATGTATTAAAATCAATACATCAAATAAATAATGTAAATCAACTAATTTTGCTAGATTCTCAAACATAAAAATCAAAAAATGAAGAATTGTGAATGAGAAAGCAATGTTCTGTCCAGTAGAGTTTGATAACTTTTTCTGAAATCAATTAAATTGTTATCTTTATTATAAAAAAGATGTGGTATGATTGCCAATGAGACAACTCTCCACAAGAGACCAAATGACACAGAAATTAACAACTATAGGTCACTGTATGGCCTTCAACAATGAGCAAAGCCCATACCACACAGTCAGCTATATTAATACCTAGCATAATACAAGGATATTAGTGAACAAGATTTACATTCAAAATTATATTATTTATCTGAACATTTGACAACATACAGGACTAAAGAAAAATATTCATTAATTTTCAGTCTAAAACATTCGAAAAAATCTTATCACAAAAAGAAAAATTGAAAGTAGTTTTGAGGGAAAATGAACTTTCCAAATGTTATGTACAAGATACAAGATGTTAATCTCTATCAGAGGGCCAGAGGCAGAGAACATACAGTTATCTAATTTTAACACCTGTAATTCCTTCCTGCACCATTAAACCTATACAGCTATTATCAAACATAATTTTTTCAAAGATTTGTAAATATTACTTCTATTACAAATTCTCATTAACCATCTATTTCCTACCTGTGTATATTAATTAACTTTTTTCCTACCTGTGTATATCAATTAACTTTTAATTAAGATTTGCTACTTTCAATTTCCCCGCCAACAAATATAAATCTGGAGTCCAAATCAAAATCAAACAATAAACAATGTAAATCTTGTATAAATGCCTTCAAATCAGATGTTTATCAACTATCTTGTAAAGTGAAATGTACTTCAGAAAATTGAATTCTAAGATAAATAATAATTTTCCATGTTATCTGTAAAAATCTTAAGCAATTACAAAGTTACCTGATATAGGTATAATCCACAGGTAATTTAATATTTTTTGATGCACTTCCAGGTAAATAAAAAATAATAATTTAAATATTTAATTTAGAATCAATCATCCTATTCCACATTTGTACAGAAGTTATCTTATTAAACAGTTCTGACTCACAAATTTTTATAAGTGAAATCTTCAAATCTCGCTAAGATAAACACTTTTGAGTTTCCGGAGGGCCTACAGGGGAATCTTGTAGAACATGTGACCTTTGGCCTGATACTTGTTATAGTATAAGTAGTCAAATCTGTACTAAAATAACCTTCTTTATGTGGTAGGATTTTAACATTTCCTGTTTTAATTCACTGTCTGTAAGTTAAAGTTATGAAGTCAGATATTCCAGTTATCTCCCCTGAACATTTCCTGTTTTAAATTACTGTCTGTAAATTAAAGTTACCAAGTCAGATTTTCAGTTATCTCCCCTGAATTTCATAAATTTTTAAAAGTGCAAAACCTTTAGATTTGCATAAAGTTGCATTTACTGCTTGCATACTGGAAATGAGTTTGATAATATTGCAGTTTCTTTAACTAAATATAATAATAATAATCTATGCCACCCTAAGGGCAGCAGCCACCACCAACCATTTTACCAAGGTCATCCAGGAATTTTAACCGGATCCATAACAAAATATTCATGTGAAAATGAGTCTATTCAAATGCAATGAGAGTTAAAACTATATTAACATGTTAAAAATAATTAAATGTAAAAATAGATTTGCCTTGCTACCATATTGATATGGCAAAACTAAAAAAAAGTATTTTTTACAAACATTGTGATCAGACTTATTTACAGAGTCAATCCCATATTAATGTTGGGCAACAAACAATCATTTATTTTTAATAAATTTATTTTACACTTCTATTAATATGTTTATTTATAGAAAAAGGACATAACTTCAATTTTTCCTTTTTTTGGCGAATTACCCTTTAAATGTTAACATCATGCTGTGATCAATCTATTTTTTAATATCTTTTTTTACACCTACCCCATGTCTTCTTTCATACATATCAACTTCCAAAGTAACTTCTATTTTCCACAAACATTTGTTAACTTACAGATGCAATATTATATAAAAGAAAATTGTGGAAAATACTAGCCAGGGTAGACTAACTGTAGTAACTTAAATAACAAAAAGATATCACCCATTTTTTACCCCAATAGAAACAGAAATTGCAAAAAAAAAATATGCAGCATAAAAATAGATTTCTATTGATAGCTAGGTAACTAAGATATTAATTTACTGTTGTGCAAATCTTGATAAGACATTAACATTTCTGACATTAAGCTACTTATCTCACAAAACTCAAGGTGAAAGCCATCAAGGCTTTCAAGTATAGTGGGGGGAGGGGGAGTGTAGCTATTTAACACACAAAACTCAAGGTGAAAGCCATCAAGGCTTTCAAGTATAGTGGGGGGAGGGGGAGTGTAGCTATTTATCACACAAAACTCAAGGTGAAAGCCATCAAGGCTTTCAAGTATAGTGGGGGGGAGGGGGAGTGTAGCTATTTATCACACAAAACTCAAGGTGAAAGCCTCACATTGTATTAAGGCAACATTAAACACAGTCTCATTGTCAAACAATAATTCTATAAACCATTAAAAATACAGAGGATGAAACACAAAGTAAATCTACAAAAAAAAACTGATAATATATATATATATATATATATATATATATATAATTATTGATGTTGTAATGTTTATGCCCTTTGGGGCCCATAATTGGAAATAAAATATCTTCTTCTTCTTCTTCTTCTATATATAGAGAGAGAGTCAACTACTATCTGGCAGAAATCTTGATTACCTTCATCAGACATAAAAGAGAGAAGTCTTGACAGCAGAAAGTTTACATTAATAATGTGTACTTTTATCTTCAGACATTCCCTTAGTATGAGTCTTAGAAAATTGTCAGAATAACTCTCAGCATGTAGCTATCAGTCTTCAGACTCAGTCATCAAATACTACTCATCATGTCTCTATCAGTCTGCCCCTAGTACATCATATTTATAGATGTACAATCCCTTATGTCACCTACAGTGAATACACCACACGAGCAGTATCAATACATTAATTGTCAGTGTATCCTTCTTTGTTTTATAATTCTTAAAGGTTTTTCAGATCTAAGTATCTTCTTTTTTTTTCGTAAAACAGTTGGAGAAATGAAAGAGGTTCTTTGTATCTTCTCAGAAGTCTTGAGAACACTGTTACTGAAAATCTACACCATTATTGAACTTAACCAGATGTTGTAGCTCATAGAAATTATCAAAAATCCTTAGAAAAGATCAGAAGATTAACAGCTTTGCATGAAATCTCTATTGACTATACATGTATTATATAATTATAAATAGATATATATATATACTATGATGGTTCCTCCCTTGACACACACAGATGCAAGATATATTGTCTATTCCTTGTGGACAGGACCCACCCAGATAGAGATGCAGAATATATAGTCTATTTTTTTGCGGACAGGACGTACCAAGAAATAGATGCAGGATACATAAGACAATTATCTATGGAATAGATCCACCAAAAAAGCTATACAGGTTGGTATTTAAGGACCAGATGTGAACTATTAATCACTTGCAGAAGATTGTACTGCTATCTCAATACAGATCTGTCATGTTTGGTGAATTCCTAGCATATCAATACAATTGTAATCCTTTAATATAAAACAGATTAACAAAAATATGTAAAACATAAGATGGAATGGAGAAAACAGACATGCAAGATATGTAAAGAATTGGTACAACATGGGAAAGTTTTCTCTCTTTACATCGTTGATATACCTCTAGGTTACAAGAGCGCAATTATTCGTAATGCATTTTCCATAGGGTACCAGTGGTGTTCCGTATTTTTTTCTCCAAGACTACACAAACTAGGGAAAACGGGTAGCAGTTCCTGTTACTAGAAATGCAAGTGTTGCATTACAACCATACAAATATATATGGTCATGCGAAAACTGACTTAAAATGCAGTTGAAAAAGATTGTCTATTTTTTTGCTTAATGAAAAGACACATATTTTTAATGGCCCTGACGAGCAGAAATTGAAGATATTTTCTATACTTTGCAAAATGTGAATTTGATTTTCTAGATTTTTAAACCTAATTGGATAAGCTTTAGATTAAAAGTAATTCCAATTCTGTATCATCCAATCAGAAGCCGTACAGGATTCTATTCTGAGTACCATCTTGGGGTAAAAAGTTGCCGGTAAAATGTAAACAAATAATTGCGCTTTTGTAACCTCTACATATATATATATATGTAAACATGTATCAAAAGTTATCTCCCTACATGTATATGTAAACATACTGTATCAAAAGTTATCTCCGCTACATGTATTATTATATGTAAACATACTGTATCAAAAGTTATCTCCCTATATGTATATGTAAACATACTGTTTCAAAAGTTATCTCCCCTACATGTATATGTAAACATGTATCAAAAGTTATCTCCCCTATATGTAAACATGCTGTATCAAAAGTTATCTCCCTTACATGAACATCTTCATTTAGAGATGATTGACACCAGACTATGGTAAGATACATGTTTCTCTAAAATAACCTTCAATAGGTAAGACCAAATATCCAGGTAGACACATATAAATCGTAAAACCTTGAACCTACATTTATATAATCCCATAGAATAACATGTAAATCACGGCACATGCTACAAGTTAAACAATGTAAATGCCTCACACCAGGATTTTTTCTCTCTATATATTGAAAGGTCTTATATATTAACCTAAGTTTATAAACAAATTTTAAATGCAGATATCTGACATAATAATATAGTTGATTTTTTTGGGTATCAATTTTCTTAGTTAGAAAAATAATATTGAAATTTTATGTGTACCTAATTTCTTGGTTTCATCATTTTGTCCTATAAATGTATAAAAAAAAATTATTTCATCAAGTATCCCATGTAAATTATTCCAACAACCATAATTCACCATGACAGAATATAAAGGATTATGGGTAATCTCATTGTTTGTACCCAAAAATGATAATGACGACACATTATTCGTTAAATTTCCATTTTTTGGAACTGTAATACCCAATCACAAAGTTTTGGTGTACACTTTTGAAAATATTACCCAGAATGCATTAGATTCTAAAATAGCTTATTGAATCCACAGTGTCCTACAGCAGACGGACTATTTAGAAACTTTAAGTTGGTCATATTCATAGGTACCTCACTTAGATTTTAATATTGCACTCTCTTTTTATAAAATTATAAGTGTTTTCTATTATCTATATGACTTACCTCCCTTTGTAAAGAAAATAACAATGAATTTGGTAGTTATACACAAGAGGAGTAATCTCCCTTCAATGTAGACACCAGAAACAACAATTGCTGTAAACAAATTACAGTTCTCAATTTTTTAACTGGTGCCATTTATCCCAAAATCATGAATGAAATGGATAATTATCACCATAAATGCTCACTTAGCCAAAATAGAGTTTACTTTTAAATCTAAATTTAAACAGAAGATAAACCTTATCAGATCTCCTAAATTTAAAATTATTTAAGTTTTCCCCGTTATCCAAAGGTAATTATGGCGTTCACTATTATAACTTGAAGTGTCTTATCTCCATAATACTTTTAATTGTCAACAACTTTAATAAATTGCTACCCATATTAAATGTCTGACAGCTTATTTTACACAAGGCTTAGTGATTTCGGCAATCAATTTCCCAAACAAGGACACTTTATAATAGGCCAAGTAAAATCTCAATATTCATAAACTTTCAAATTGTTTCAGGTTAAGCACATATATATATATATATATATATATATATATATATATACACCTATTGATTGGTTATGAGGGTAATAGCAAGTTTGTTGTCCCTGAGACACCAACTATTGATCGAGGCGAAGCTGAGGGCAATAGTTAGTATCAAAGGGACACCAAACTTGCTATTAACCTCATAACCAGTCATTAAGTGTGTAATTATACCGAACAAAACATCTTTTTAAAAAGACTACATATACCACCTGGAAAAAAATTAGTCACATAAACATGAGCTATCAGGTTTGTTTGGTCCGTGTGGTATTTGTAATCATTTCATTTAGTACTGTAATCAAGACCAGGAATCCTCGAGTAAAAGTTCCTGTGCACATAACAAACGCTATCTAAAATATATTACCATACCCCAAAGCAATCACAGATTATGCAGACGACGACAGAACCATACCATACATTTGTTATGTTTTAGTTCTTAAAATATGTTGCGTAGATTTTTTTTTAATTGCTTCTGGTAACTAATATATTAATTTGAAATTAAAACGACAGACACATACAGATTATTCCGTTTTCGATATTTCAGAGTTTAACGTTGCCAAGCGCACAAATCCAAGCAGAATAGTCAATGACGTCATTGTTGTCCAATGAAAAATTAGTGTGAAAAAGTCCGGGAAATATGTTCATAACTATTGACCAGGGTAATAGTCTTTGAAACTATTGACTGGCAAATAGTCTGTGGAATGAAATAGCACAAATATTTCATTCTTTTTTATATAGAAAAAACACATTGAGGTATAATATTTGCTGATATTTGTACTTGTCTTCCCTTATAAATATAACTAAAAAGTTGAGAATTTCTGACATGTTAAAAATATTGAGTCTTGACCAGTATTGCATTCTATTCTTTCTCCTTAAAGTTTGGTAAGCATTAGATAGGTTCCAAGTAAATCAATATTTCCACACACGTAAAAAAAAAAAACAAGATTTGGTAAATGGATAGAGTCCTTCCTGCAGGAATTGGACAAGTAATTGCACTCATAGTGTAGACCTATTCCCAGGGCTGTTTAATTTGCCACAAATTTTCTTGGCTTATATAGTTATGCAATTTTGATGTGCATAATGTTTTGTTACAAAAAAATTACTTTCCATCTTGAAAACCATTGACCACCTTCCCAAAGAATGCTCCATTCCTGCATCGAACTAGCTTAGAGATAAAAATAAAAATAACACTTTATAAATCTTATGTGTCTTTAGAACTTTTCTGGATTTACCTTATGTGTCCTAAAAGCTTTTCTGGATTTACCTTATGTGTCTTTAGAACTTTTCTGGATTTACCTTATGTGTCCTTAGAGCTTTTCTGGATTTACCTTATGTGTAGGAAAGGCTTTTCTGGATTTACCTTATGTGTCTTTAGCGTTTTTCTGGATTTACCTTATGTGTCCTTAGCTTTTCTGGATTTACCTTATGTGTCTTTAGAGCTTTTCTGGATTTACCTTATGTGTCCTAAAAGCTTTTCTGGATTTACCTTATGTGTCTTTAGAACTTTTCTGGATTTACCTTATGTGTCCTTAGAGCTTTTCTGGATTTACCTTATGTGTCTTTAGCGCTTTTCTGGATTTACCTTATGTGTAGGAAAGGCTTTTCTGGATTTACCTTATGTGTCTTTAGCGCTTTTCTGGATTTACCTTATGTGTCCTTAGCTTTTCTGGATTTACCTTATGTGTCCTTAGAGCTTTTCTGGATTTACCTTATGTGTCTTTAGCGCTTTTCTGGATTTACCTTATGTGTCCTTAGCTTTTCTGGATTTACCTTATGTGTCCTTAGAGCTTTTCTGGATTTACCTAATGTGTCTTTAGCGCTTTTCTGGATTTACCTTATGTGTCCTTAGCTTTTCTGGATTTACCTTATGTGTCCTTAGAGCTTTTCTGGATTTACCTTATGTGTCCTTAGCTTTTCTGGATTTACCTTATGTGTCCTTAGAGCTTTTCTGGATTTACCTTATGTGTCTTTAGCTTTTCTGGATTTACCTTATGTGTCTTTAGCGCTTTTCTGGATTTACCTTATGTGTATGAAAGGCTTTTCTGGATTTACCTTATGTGTATGAAAGGCTTTTCTGGATTTACCTTATGTGTATGAAAGGCTTTCCTGGATTTACCTTATGTGTCTTTAGCGCTTTTCTGGATTTACCTTATGTGTCTTTAGCACTTTCCTGGATTTACCTTATGTGTCTTTAGCTTTCTGGATTTACCTTATGTGTATGAAAGGTTTTCTGGATTTACCTTATGTGTAAAAGTAAAATCACAAAATACTGAACTCGAGGAAAATTCAAAAGGAAAGTCCTCAATCAAATGGCAAAATCAAAAGTTCAAACACATCAAGCGAATGGATAACAACTGTCATATTCCTGACTTGGTACAGGCATTTTCTTATGTAGAAAATGGTGGATTGAACCTGGTTTGAACCTGGTGTATGAAAGGCTTTTCTGGTTTTACCTTATGTACATGTGTATGAAAGGCTTTTCTGGATTTACCTTATGTTTTTGAAGTGCATTTCTGGATTTACCTTTAGCAGGAACCCTCAAAGTCAAATATTTGAAAGCCAAAGATGTAAAATTGAGAATGGAAACGCGGAATGTGTCAAGGAGACAATAACCCGACCAAAGAGCAGAAAACAGCCCAAGGCCACCAATGGGTCTTAAACACAGTGAGAAAATCCCACACCCGGAGGCGTGCTTCAGCTTCATACATGTACATGTACAAGAGCAAAACCTCATGAAGAATGATAAGACAAAAGGGACTTAGAAATAATAGGAATGTGTCTTTTTTATGAAAAGGCTACATATGCAGGTAATCTTACACAAATACTGGAAAATTTGATACAAATAAATTGTTTCAGTGGCCTTAAGCAAATATTTAGGACTTTTTAATATACTAATTTTCTATATTCATTTCATTGTGTGCTAGAACTCATTAAGAAATCTTCCAGATATGTTGACCGAGAAATTATGTTTTAAATCCTTATGAAAACTTAGTGTAAAATTTAAATTAACTTCCAAACAAACATTTTCTTTTTCCATTCATACATTTAAATATTTTCTATAGTGGAATTTTTGTAAATCATATTCAATATTCAATATCTAGTTTCCTCTGCGTGTACTCAACTGAAACTAAAATACATAAGTTATGAAAACTGACATACTATGACCTAATGATCATGCTAATGGAAGATAACAAGGGGACAATCAAAAACCCAAAGTCAAAGAAACACCAACAACAGTCCACAAAACACTTCAAACAGAACTAAAGATTGTTCAAACCAAACAACATAAACTACCAGAAAGGGGTCCACAAAATACTAAAACAGAACTAAAGATTGTACAAACCAAACCCCATAAACTAACAGAGAGGGGTCCACAAAACACTAAAACAGAACTAAAGATTGTACAAACCAAACCCCATAAACTACCAGAGAGGGGTCCACAAAACACTAAAACAGAACTAAAGATTGTACAAACCAAACCCCATAAACTAACAGAGAGGGGTCCACAAAACACTAAAACAGAACTAAAGATTGTACAAACCAAAATCTATAAACTAACAGAGAGGGTCCACAAAACACTTCAAACAGAACTAAGATTGTACAAACCAAACCCCATAAACTACCAGAGAGGGTCCACAAAACACTTCAAACAGAAGTAAAGATTGTACAAACCAAACCCCATAAACTACCAGAGAGGGGTCCACAAAACACTAAAACAGAACTAAAGATTGTACAAACCAAACCCCATAAACTAACAGAGAGGGGTCCACAAAACACTTCAAACAGAACTAAAGATTGTACAAACCAAACCCCATAAACTACCAGAGAGGGGTCCACAAAACACTTCAAACAGAACTAAAGATTGTACAAACCAAAACCCCATAAACTACCAGAGAGGGGTCCACAAAACACTTCAAACAGAACTAAAGATTGTACAAACCAAACCCCATAAACTACCAGAGAGGGTCCACAAAACACTTCAAACAGAACTGAAGATTGTACAAACCAAACCCATAAACTACCAGAGAGGTCCACAAAACACTTCAAACAGAACTAAAGATTGTACAAACCAAACCCAATAAACTACCACAGAGGTCCACAAAACACTAAAACAGAACTAAAGATTGTACAAACCAAACCCCATAAACTACCAGAGAGGGGTCCACAAAACACTTCAAACAGAACTAAAGATTGTACAAACCAAACCCCATAAACTACCAGAGAGGGGTCCACAAAACACTAAAACAGAACTAAAGATTGTACAAACCAAACCCTATAAACTAACAGAGAGGGGTCCACAAAACACTAAAACAGAACTAAAGATTGTACAAACCAAACCCCATAAACTAACAGAGAGGGGTCCACAAAACACTAAAACAAAACTAAGATTGTACAAACCAAACCCCATAAACTACCAGAGAGGTCCACAAAACACTTCAAACAGAACTGAAGATTGTACAAACCAAACAACATAAACTACCAGAGAGGGGTCCACAAAACACTTCAAACAGAAGTAAAGATTGTACAAACCAAACAACATAAACTACCAGAGAGGGGTCCACAAAACACTAAAACAGAACTAAAGATTGTACAAACCAAACCCCATAAACTAACAGAGAGGGGTCCACAAAACACTTCAAACAGAACTAAAGATTGTACAAACCAAACCCCATAAACTACCAGAGAGGGGTCCACAAAACACTAAAACAGAACTAAAGATTGTACAAACCAAACCCCATAAACTAACAGAGAGGGGTCCACAAAACACTAAAACAGAACTAAAGATTGTACAAACCAAACCCCATAAACTAACAGAGAGGGGTCCACAAAACACTAAAACAGAACTAAAGATTGTACAAACCAAACCCCATAAACTACCAGAGAGGGGTCCACAAAACACTTCAAACAGAACTAAAGATTGTACAAACCAAACCCCATAAACTAACAGAGAGGGGTCCACAAAACACTTCAAACAGAACTAAGATTGTACAAACCAAAACCCATAAACTAACAGAGAGGGGTCCACAAAACACTAAAACAGAACTAAAGATTGTACAAACCAAACCCCATAAACTACCAGAGAGGGGTCCACAAAACACTAAAACAGAACTAAAGATTGTAAAACCAAACCCCATAAACTAACAGAGAGAGGTCCACAAAACACTTCAAAAAGAAGTAAAGATTGTACAAAACAAACCCCATAAACTACCAGAGAGGGATCCACAGATGCTCTGGAAAAATATTTATTTTCTGCTCCACTAGTGGCAACAGAAAAAAGGGTGACAAGAAAAAAATACTCATTTTTCATGAATATTTCAGATTAATTTACAACTTATCCCAGTGGTAAAAAATTTGTGAAAACAGTTTACAATAAATAATGCAGCTATTCCTTTATAGTGGAAAACGTTTAACTGAATTTCATACTTTAGTCCCAATAAGATAACTATGTACACTCACTTTACCCACTCATAAACTTGGTGTATTCTTAAATGAGTCAGCTTATTTCTAATAAACTGCTTTTATCAAAATACATTAGAATATCTTAAAATATGAAATTACTTCCAAAGTTAAAACACCTCATTAAATTTCTAGTTTCAAATGACTGTAAAATATAATAATTGAAGATTTATGGAGGTTTATTTATGTATTAGGATAAGTCTACGGATTATAAGAATACAGATTATAACATTTGTAGAGCCCTGTTTGTTGCAGGTAAATCTTATTCTATTTTACCAAACTTCCAGTAATCTATTATAATTTGAGCTGCGTCAGATAGAAATCCACATTATGCAAATCGATATCAATACATCTGTTAACTTATTTCGGGTTGAAAAATATTCTATGCAAAGTCTGTAACTGTTTGAAAATTGAGTTGATTTCAGAACCCTACAAAATAGACCAAAATTCATCTTTTATTTCGTATTTAAATGTTCCAAAATCAATCAAACACTTATACATGTACATGTATACGTACGCTTGCATAAGGTCTATTTCTATCCGACGCAGTTCATTTATATATCTATAAGCTGTAACTAAATCTTCTAACGAATTAAGATGCTCCAAATTATATTGGTGATCTGGAAAGGTTAGGAAATCTGGGTAACTAATCACTCAATAGCTACTGTCATCTTTCATTGATTTATGTCAGACTTTCAATTCTCTAAGACTCTCTCTGTTTAACTAGTCTAAATGTATAATTATTACAAACAATTAATAACTTGTTAAACATTGAGCATTATATATTTTTCATAATGAAAACTACTATTGCATACATGTATGTAAGAACAAATCCTTGGTAATTTCAAAATTTTGACACTGTTATTTTTAACAGCTGGTTAAGGCTGAGCAATTAATTTTGGTCAAAATTCAGCTGTGAAAATTATGCTTTTGAATAGCTTAAAACAGAAAATCTAACTAAAACCCTAACACAATTAAAGTTGAAATATAAATTTCAAGAATAAAAAAGAAATCAAACATTTCCATAAAAAAAACTACTGGTTATCTGAATTCTACTGGTAACCTGAATTCTAGTAATGAAATCTGAACAATGGACTGGTTAAGGCTGTGAGTTATAAATTTTAGCAAAAATTCAGCTGTGAAAACATGCTTTTGAATAACTTAATAACTGAAAATCTAACAAACCCCAACGTACTTAAAGTTCAAACATAATATTACAAGGTTAAAAAATTCAAACAATTCCATAAAAAAAACTAAACTGAGTTTCAGTAATGAAATCTAACACAAGACTTGATTAAATCCTCTTTCAAAATTATAAAACTTAATCAAATTTGGCCAAAATTCAGCTGTGAAAACATGCTTTTAATTACTTTAATACTTAAATAATAAAAATCTAACTAAAAATTAATATAATTAAAGTTCAGAGATAAACTTATAAATATATGTATAAGGATAAAAAAATCCACCAATGCCATAATAAAAAAACTGACCTGAATGTCCAGTAGTGTGACACAAGACGTTGATTAAATTAATCCTCTAACTAATTTAACTTGAAGTTAGATCTACCTTACATGTCTGACAATATGGATTTCACATAAAAAGACGTCAGTTTCATATCTACAAAGGTATGTCTGAAAAACGATTTGATTAACACAATGCTATCACTATCTACACAGATTTAATAAGTCAATATGTATTTTTAAGATGATCAAAGATTTAGGCCATTTAAACAAATTGTTCAGATTTTAAGCCACTGACTTCTGATATAGGCCATTTAAAAAAAATCATATTATAAGCCCCTGACATCAATTTCACAAAAAAACCTTATTAGAAAAAACACTCTTAATTCATGAACATCTTAACTATAAGTTTTGTTGTAAATTTTTTTGTGAAAAATTTAAAAAGTCCCTGACTTTTGATATTAGGCCATTTACACAAATTTATCAGATTCTAAGCCCTTGACTCTCATTAAATTAAAGAAACCCATAAAAGGTTAAACTTTCTTCCTGGATAATCACCTAACCAGTCAAATATAATTGACCTTTGACTTTATGCAAGTTCTTTTTCGAAAAGAATAGAAAATTGAAACTGTGAATGTGTCAAAGAGACAACCCAACCAGATAGCTGAAAAAACTCAAAGAGATAAGTAAACACTAGTTAAAATGTGGTATTTGTCCAACTGCATTTATAAACAAATTTTATTCAACATTTTGAATAAAACAATTGAGATCTGACAATCATTTTATACCCCTTTAGACATGTGCTTTTTGCTATTTTAAAAGTTCCATGTCATCAAGTATATACCATGTATACCATACCCTCTTAATGAAACACAACACCAAAATAACATACCACCAAAATAACCAGCTATTGATTTTGACAGCATATCTATAATTTACTTTTGTTAGCATTATTCTGATCAGTAAAAGACTATAGTAAGATAAAAATTTGAGACAGCAAACCAACAACATAAAATTCCACAAAAAAAGACATTGTGATACTGAATTCTACATGTATCCATGTATGTAGCACCATACAGTTTTTGGTATACAAAAATGACTGAGAATAGCAAATAAAAAGTAGGTATTGTCAATAAACATAATTAGCAGCCACTGGTGATGATTCATAGAAAGACCAGTTTCTGTAATTCACGGACCAACTTATGAGGCAGAATGATGGATAAGAATAATGAATAAAGAATGGCATACTATTTATATAGTGTCTGAAAGTTATCTGACAGTAGATAATTATTCACTTCTAGGAATAGCTGCTGGAAAAGTCTTAATACACCAACTCACCATTGCAAAATAAAATAAAATCAGAGAAGTACAAAATGTGAAAAACTTGTATCATTACCATTTGGTAAGTACAAAACATGTATCTCAGTTTTAAATATCTTTATCTAGACGCAGCACATCTGACAAAAAGGTCAAAAGTCAAAGGAAGGTAACCAGTATATGCCTTGGATACATGTTAATTTTATTTCTTTAGTTTCTTTCTTTTAACCAAAAATTATTTAAATAATTGTCAGATGACCTGTGGAGTTCTAAAATATGCCCAATAAAAAAAAGAAGAAGTGGTATGATTGTTATTGAGACAACTATCCACCAGAGTTTAAATGATGAAGATACTAGCAAACTTAGTGTTTGCTATAAAAATAAGGAGATGTGTTATGATTGTCAATGAAACAACTATCTTCCAAAGTTCAAATGAAGTGGATGTGAGCAATTATAGGCATAACAGACATGAACCAAGTTTGCCAAGGGAAAATGTATAATTTTCAAATTGAAACAGCCTCACAGGTAAAGCAACATTTTTTTCTACCCCTTGTTGTAAAGCCATTTTCATGATTTTGAGGCACTGCATATCCTGTCATCATAATAACAATCAATCCAAGTGGTCAGTGGAGTGTCAGAACATCTATAAATGACCAGTTTAGGTAAGTTACAAACAGCTAAAATTATTAAAGTATTGAATTTAAAAAAAACTTTCTAAAATCAAAGAGTAGACAGTAAACCAATTAGTATTCATGCTGATTTAAAATCACATATGCAGGGGTTCAAATTAGTGGTGGTCCCTGGTTCCGTGACCTCTAATTTACGGGTTTGGATCTTCCCGCCAGTAGTAAATTACACAAGATGGACTTTTGTGGTTAAAAAATTTACAAAATAATTTGGAACAAAAAATATAAAAATCTGGTATAAAAATAATCTTAAAATATATGTAACTTGACTGAATGGAAATTTGTTTTTGCTTTAATTCTTCACAACTGATTTGAAGAGCAGTCATGTGACTGGTCATCGTACAAGATATATTAATATTCAAAGATAACTAGTATAAAACAGTATGAGTTGTTTTGGTTTTTGGGTGACCTCTTCCAAAAGAAAACCTGATGAAACAGGTGATTCAGCAGGGCTGATTGATGAAACGCACCCCAAAAGACAGGATCTGACTTAACACCAAAATTATGACAGGAAAAGGAAGAACATAAATGTTTGCCCCATTGGAAGGTTTATCGTCCATGGCTGGATTTTGATGATTCAACTGGTTTATCCCACACACATTGAAAGGGAAAGTGCCCTCCCCATGGTTCATTGGACAAAAAACTTGTCCCCATAAAAAAACCATGAAAATATCTCCCAGCATCTATCTTGCCAAAAGCAGTGGTTAAAAGAAATTGACCCCAAGTTTGAAAACAAAGTCAAGCTATTATCTGACACAAAGTTAAGCCAGTGTGGTCTTAAGCAGCAATTGAAACCAGAACAATTAAAAAGGTACAAAGTGTTATTTTCACAGCATATAGTGTTGGAATAAAGGGGAAGCCTTTTTTTGACAAGATTTATTTGAGAAATTCAGAAAAAAATGAGATTGATGTAATAAGATAACATTAGTTCTTTTGAATGGTAAGCATATTCTGTTTTTAGATATATATTGAACTTTCAATTAAAATTGGACCTTCTACCAATAAAGGAGGACCTTTTAGTTTGTTTTTTTTGGGTCAAAGGTCCTGGACCTTTCATTGCCTAAAGTAAATTTGTACCCTGCATATGATTTATTATTCTTCTTATTCAAGCACAAGAAATAAGCTGCATCACAGAATCAAAGGGAAATAATCCAATCTAGAATTGAAAGTAACTTTCAATAACTTTTTGGTTTAATAAAAATTAATACTTCATTTAAGCAAATTAACAGATAATATTTTTAATTAGGGGAATATACAGCAAATATATATATAATATATACATGTATATATAACCATTGGGTTGATAACTGAATATAAAAAATAAGATGTGGTATGATTTTATTCTTGAGTTTGTATGGAAAACTTTCCTTGTCATTTTCTAGCAAGGAACGAATATGACCCCTATGGCTAATAACCATACATTGTACTTGAATCAAGATTTTGTGATGTAATGATTCAATATTTTCCCAGTAATGGAAGATTATTAGCAATAAGTAAGGTGTATGATAGGGTAAGCATGTACAATGTCAATGTACCGTGTTGTAAACAAAAACTGCAAGAACAAGGCAAGAAATAATACAAAATTGATTATCTTTGCAAAAATATATAATTTGTTCTGCACTTTTCTGTTTTCTTATTGTATGTTCAGGTTGATACCGCCGCTAATAGGCGCTATTCAGAGCTCCCCTCGAAAGCTGCGAGGGTACAGTTGTATCCATGAACACTCCCTAACAGGCTTAATGGAGATGTGTCACTAACATGTACAACCCACCACCAAGGACAAATCCCCAACCCAACACAACGGGAGTGCTAGGACACCGGAAGTCTGTTATTATGGTGAAGGAAGCCAAAGTACTTGGAGAGAACCACCTGGCAACTCGGTAGGAAAAAATAAACCAAAGAGAAATCTGACGATTGATCTCCTGGTCAAAGTTGGGGGCCACTTCGACCAACCGAGGCACCAAAAGTACCCATTCTAGTTTAAACTCCGGTATGGGTACCAGAGGCAGAGACGTGTGTGGGAGGGTGAAAATCACCCTTCTATTGTACTGAAATTTTCGGTGCCCCCAAGTCAGGATTGAACCCGGGACCTTCAGCTCTGTAGCCATCGGTCTTAACCACTATACGACCAACCCACATATTTCACCATGCATGCTGCAAACAGAAGGGGAACCTGCAGTGTTTTAAATTTGAAACTGATATGTCATAAGAAGAAAGTTTTGATCATTTTACGTCAAGGTTGTCGTGACAGGTTAATTACTAGTAGGGTACAGTTTTGTCTTAAGTAAAATAGACTCGTATCTACTCTTCTCTCTTTCTGTACTCGCTTAGTTTTCTGTAAAATTATGCATTTTTCGTTTCCAAACAAACCGCTTTTGGGACCTTCTGAACCTCCATTTGTTGGAGATTTCGCTCTGATCTGTCCGAAAACCGACGCTCTATCGTTCTATCTATCAACAATTTCAGATGCTATTTCATCACTCGGTCCGGGAGAATCAGATTATAACATGCATTGCTTATATTTATTATTTCTGAGACTAATTGATAATAGAAATCTTGGACCATTTGAATTATTTTTGATGTCTTTTTACTGTTTTAATCAGAGACATATATTCAAGTTAATTACATCCTATCTTTTTTCACGATGATAAATTACAGGCTCTTGTTTCTGAACAAATTTTGTCATGCTAATTAGAAACTTTTAAAATTACTTTAATTTTTTTTACTAAAAAAGGGGAACAACCAAGGATTTTTTCGTTTTTAATTGTGAAAGTGGAGGTCAATAGCCCCGAGCTTCTAAACAACATTAGTGACAATATTTGTGGTCTGTTAATTATAGAGTATTTTAAACAATTTTTAAATAGTATGTCATGAACACTTACCTTTCTTGTCTACTTGTATAACAGGTTGTACAAACTGTGGGGGTTTAGTATCCATGCCGGGCGAGAGTGGTGAACACCAAGGGAGCAATTCAAAGGGTGCACTCTATTGGATCATGCTAAACCAACAACATGCAAAGTTTCTATAACATAACTCATGGTCCGTATTTTTTTCACGCATCATTGTCAGTTTCTTTTGTCTACTTTTATATAGGTAATTGTATATACATTTATCCTGTAGATTAAGTTACCTGATTAACGACACAAATTCATCAGTTGACACCTGTAATTCACCTTGACGAAGATTTCTATGATGTACAAGGATGTGTATTCAATCTTTGCCTTCTCCGTGTATAAGTTTATCGAAATTCAAAAGTTCGATACGATTATTGACAGTTTCTGTTGACGATTCTTAATTCCAATGAATGAAAGGAATTATATATATTCTATCTGTGCCACTCAATCCGAAACAGATGCTTAAGTCACACTAACAGTAAATATGTCACGAAACGAGAACAATATAGAAAACAACGTATTCAAATACTAAAAAAGCACTTTAACTTAGTTTCTTCATACGCGTAAATTATCTGAACGCAGAACTCAAAGCGAAAAAATATTTAAAATAAACAATCCAAAAAAAATATAACTTAAACAGCACACCACAAAGAAAATTGAATTTGACAATTTCACACTCCAAAGCAAATATAAATAAGGTTTAAATTAGCGAAAAGGTGCTTAACATTCCAATGATTGTTTTCTTCACACAGCCGTGTAGAGCTCTCGGCAGAAATCGTAGGCACTAGTCTTATTCTAAATGCTAATTCGAGGCGACAAATATAGAAATTATGTAGATGAAAGAATTCTCCATAGTTTCACCACTCCCCCTTTTTTCAAAGCTTTTACGCGAAACACCCGGGAGATTCTCCTCACGAAAATAGAAACATAACAAACTTAACTCTCCGAAAGATATTTTTATGCGAAAAATAAACAGGGAAATAAGTTCAAAAGTAATTTGAGATGTTCTATTATTGTTTCGTTGCGAGGTAACATGAAATTGGCAAGAAGAAAGCGAAAATACAGCGCGTCTACGTGGAGTGTGTTTTATTGTCTTTGACGCTATTTACTTATTGATACATGCACATGATACATAATAGTGTGTGTAAATCCACATTTTTATTGACAGATGCATTTTATATCCCATCCATCAATAGCTTCATGCATCTATTAATAATTACAACAAACCAACTTTCTTCTTTGTATGACATATCTATATGGACAGACCATACGTTCTATATGCATCAACAGTAAAACCGCAAGAAATGATTAAAATCAAGTGTTTTAGCGCATCTACGCACATCATTATATTATTTCTCCCTCTTTGAAGTCTGTTAACAAGTTGGTAGATTTATAGTTATTAATAAGTAATTGACAACGATTACAGTTGCTGTAGAGTTTATCAATAGAAAAACTGTCCAATTAACTAGATAAGGGTTATGAGTAAGGATACGTTTAACATGCAAGATGTCAAGTTTATATCTTAATAAACATTTTTAGTGGACTTGCAGTGGCGGATCCAGGGAGTGTTCCGGGTTGGAACCGCCACCCTTTTTGGTTGACAACTAATGCTTTTGTATGGGGACATATGGTTGGAATGCCCTTTTATATATATGACTTGCATGTGTTGGAACCCCCTTTTAAAATGGCTGCATGGATCCGCGCATGACGTAACTGGTTTGGATGGATGGATTGGTGTTTTAACGTCCAATGGCAATTATCACAGACATGCATACATCGGGGTGAGAACATGTTGATGTGATTTGATCCGGCTGGGATCAAAACCACGGCCTACCGCAATCGAGGCGAGAACGCCTAGCATGAAACCAATGAAGAGGTTGCGAATCATGATAAACTGACATAAAAGTAAAACGAGTTGCTTCGGAATAAATTTATTTTCTAGAGAAATCGGTAGAAACTTTGGGTTGTAACAGATATGCGCATGGTGTAAAAATATATCCATGCTCTATGTTTCTTCCCTTGAACTAAATACCTAATTGCTCATTACTGCAACATGTGTAACAGGTGATTATTTGAATTGAAGATGAAATTATCTTAAATTTCAGGACAAGATGAATGGTTAGCTAATGAAATTTTGGAAATTGTTAGTAGTAATCTCACGAGGGGCATTGACGTTGTCCTTAGATAAGCAATCGCTAGCTGTGATTAATTGTATACAAAAGTGATAATTACTATTTAGCATAATCGGCTGCTGACAGAGATGGGGGGATACATACAGCAGGTAAACACATCAATTACGAGAAATACTGTAGGTAACAACGAGAACGTACTGTAAATTATCTAAAAAAAAATGATTGATCGATCGATCGACCGATTGATTGATGTGTATCTTAATTAAGTGCTAAAAAATAACATGCGTATTTAGGTTGATGCCATGGAAGCAGGTTAATGTCAATGAATATACCATGCTGAGTATAAGACCGCAATAAGAATAGGAATATGTGGTATGACGTTGAGGTGAACAACTATATAGGTCATCGTTCGGCCTTCAACAACGAAAAAAACATACATCATACCGTTAGTCCATTTTAACGTTCTTATTTAAAATGACAGCCCACAGGAAATCTAGTCATTGCCTTTTGAAGTTTTCTCTTGTAAACCCTACCTCTTTAGTTTTTACGGTCCGTATCGGCTTATAAGGGTACTGTCTCTTGAAAATCATCGGGTGGAAGCATAGTTTTACTGCCAGGTGCTGATACAGGATTTTTGAAAGGGGTACGTGGTGTCATTATAAAATGAAGACAAAAAGTTCGGACGATTTTATGCAAAAAAATGATATATATTTTCAATCAAAAGGGGTCAAGGCTTACGCCCTCTACGTCCCTCATCCCACTGAATCCGAATTCTCTGTTCATACTTTGGATAACTGCATGCTGTGTCTACTACTGACTGAGAGAGAACCGAAAGACAATCAACAAAGGTAAGAAATATTACTTACCTGTCAGCACAAACATTCTAGATATGGAGTTTCTTCATTTCCAAATTGTTTACATTCATTATAGTTATTTTAACAATTCAAAACAATTAGTTCCACACGAGAAGTAATTTGTCCATTTTTGTAACATAGTTGCACATACTAGGTATTTAATATTTCAACTTCAAACATTGGCATTTATTAACGTGTTATTATTAGAAATTATTTATGATTAGTTTGACAATGAAGTCTAAATAATCACCGATTAAAATGTTTTATGTATACGGCACAGTTCAAAATATTACAGTGGTTTAATTGGCATAAAGTGCACATGGTCATTAGAATGTGCAATAGTTGGGGTTTTTCACAACAGAGTGCCATTTCCATTCATATTTTTTACCAAGGGAAATGGGGGTACATGGGAGGGGACATGAAGGTAGTTGACAGAAAAAAATAAAGAGGATTAGGATCAGAGCATATCACCGTAAAATGATGAAACGCACACTGCGCTCACAATTTAGACGGAGAGTCGGTGCTATACGCAGGACAGGACATTTTGGTCCCCCCTCTCTCTCTCTCTCTCTTTCTCTCGTTGTATCAATATGAATAAAAGGAGATATTTGGAAGACTAAATACAAGTTTATTTGTCCAGCTTGTTCTCTTACACGCTATAAACTGAGAGAATTACAACTAACTTTCGAATAGTTCACGACTATCAGCAATACCATTAGAGTTTTTAGGGCACCAATATTCTATTGTATGGACAACTGTCAAGTTTATCACGTGGTAACTTTATACTTACACTCTAGACAGTAATATTATAATATAGACAATTTAATGGATAATCTGATTACTATTACCCACTATATCATTATTCATTTAAATATTTTTTAAGTTGAACTTGACCTTTTATAATCTTTAAAGGATTGCTTTCCTCATTCAGATCAGTTTTTACAAATATAGATGCATTAACAAATGAATGTGCACATGTTGTAGTTATTGTGTACATGTTGTAGTTATTGTGTACATGTTGTAGTTATTGTGTACATGTTGTAGTTATTACGTACATGTTGTAGTTATTGTGTACATGTTGTAGTTATGTTGTAGTTATTGTGTACATGTTGTAGTTATTACGTACATGTTGTAGTTATTACGTACATGTTGTAGTTATTACGTACATGTTGTAGTTATTGTGTACATGTTGTAGTTATTGTGTACATGTTGTAGTTATTTACATTCTTGCCTTTTGGTCTTTAATAGTGGAAAGTTATCTCATTGTCACATATAAGTATATTAGTACAATAGTAAAAGTCCAATGAATTATATAAAAATCACAATATGTAATATATCCATGATTCAAATACCGACAAGACATGTTTGTAGTTTTGGACGCTGGTTGATTGGCAATCATACCACATCTCCTTTTTTGATATTGCATGCAGTTTCAATTCTTTTATATCGGAAATAATTTTTACTGTGAAACATTGTAAAGAAGTAAGACTTTTGAATTAAGGGTTTAAAACTAATTGTATTATTTTCTTTAACTCAATCACAACGTCCATGTCAAAGAATACGTCAACAAAAAAGTCCACGTCAAAGAATACGTGAACATAAAACGTGCATGTAAAAGAATACGTGAACATAAAACGTGCATGTTAAAGAATACGTGAACAAAACACGTGATTTGGGCCCAATTTAAGGGATTTCATATTCTATAATAAACCCTTAACTCCTAAAGCTTTTTTTGATTCCAAAGACTTAACCTCTTTTGATATTACATAAAGATTCCCAAGAATAAAAATTAATCAATTAAATAATTTTATTGTTCAATTAACAGAATCCTATTAATTGAAATTAAATTCCTTTCTTAAATTGGGAAATTTTCTGATTAAAAATTAATTTAAAATGCCGTTAAATTTGACCAAAAATTTAAAGAAATTAAATTACATAACATTTAAAAGTATTAAAATGTTTAAAAATTAAAAGAAAAAATAAATTAATTTCTTGTTCATATTAAATTAAAATTGATAAATAACTTCAAAACTTAAAATAAAATTATTATAAATTTAAACATTTTAAAATACAAAATTCAATTTCCTTAAAATCTAATGTTTTAAATTTTTAACAATTTAATTTTTCAAAAGTAAAATTTGAAAATTATAAATTAAAAGAAATAAATTTGTAATGACCTTTCAAAAATTGACATACGGAATTTTTTCAAAAATTTAAATTGTAAAAATTTTATTTTAATGACAAAATTAAATTTAATGTTTCCATTAATTTTTTTAAATGCTTTAACTTTTAATTTTGAAATTTACTTGTATTTAAAATTTGGTCAATTTAAAAAGGTTTGCCCAATATAGGCAAAATTGTAATAAAATTTAATTAATAAATATTATTATGGAACCCAAATTTAAGATTATCAATTTTATAATTCAATAAAATAACATTTAAATTATTAATTAAAATTACGAACTACCAATTTAAAAATTTTAAAAACGACTTTAAATTTTAGTATGACAAGAATTTAATTTTTATGTTTTTTTCACAAAATACATTACCATAATTGACTAATTTACCTTTAAATTATTAAATTTAATCATCAAATTTTAAAAATCAAATTGAAATCTCATACAATAAATTAAAAATGTTTAAAAAATATAAAACATTAAAAAATTAAGTTTTAACGAAAAATGCTAAATTTTTAGATTTAAAATTTCTATAAAAACTAAGCCAAATTTTAAAAAATTTAATTTTATTAATATGAATTTTTATGATAATATTAAATGAGTAATTAACTTGTTTTTAATGTATATTAAAAAAGTATATATTAGCAAATTTTTACTTTAAAAATTTTAAACAAAAATTTTTAAATTAAAATTTAAAATTCTTGAAATAAAAAATTATAACTTGATAATTGGCATAAACAGGTTGGTTTTCTTTATATCCTATACTTTTTTGACAATTTACTTCAAATAAATTTGGCTATAGTTTTTAATCAATGAATTTAAATTAAAGAAATTCTTAAAAAATAATTGGTTCTTCAAATTCTGTAAAAGTAAAAAGGAAATTTTAACAGATTATAACAATTTAAAATTCATTCATTTAATAAATATTCTATTTTTAGTAACAATCTGTTTTTTATAAAATTAAAAAATTTTTTTTTTTTGATATAACCGATTTCAATAAAATTTATTTAAATCTAAGTAATAATGCCTATGATTAAATAAATTTTAATAAATCAATTTAACGTTTTTTTTAAAAATTAGGTTTGGAACCATTTAAATCAAATATCAAATAACATAGAATTAAACAATATATTCATCAACTTTAAAAACTTTCTATTTGTTTAAATTTGTTTAGTTTTTTATTCATTGATTAAATCATATTAAGAGTTTTAATTTTTTGAATTAGGACCATATTAAAATTAGAAATTTTTTAAATTTCTGTGGATTTAAAAATTTTAATTTAATTTGAAAACTGTTTCAAATTTCAACATTTTTTTAAATTTCAAATTGTTTTGAAAAATTCAATATTCATAAAACTTTGGAACCTTTTGTCTTTTAAGAATAAATCTCCTCAATGGTTTTTTAAAAAATCACTGATGGATAATTCCTAATCTTAATTTTCTATTTGATTTAAATAATTTAAATTAAATTATTGAATTAGTTTATGATTGGATTAATTGCGATTTAGTATTTTCATCAATTATATATTTAATTAATGATTAATGTTTACTTTTTTTGTTTGTTAAGATTTGAATGTACATATTGAATAGCTATTTAAATGACGAATGATTTTAGTTATGCCTTAAATTTAATGTTCTAGAAGCTCTCATCAACTGTAAGATTCATGGACTTGAAGCTGAAACTTAGTTTATCTCGAATTATTCGATCCTTGATTTGTCCATCTGAATAAGTATACTTAATAATTTACTTAGTACTGTAAGATTCTTCATTTAATCACCTTTTTGATTGATCATGTTACCATGTATTGAATTGCATTTAGCTTTTGCACTTTAGCCATAATGGATCTCGTTGAATCAATTTTATATACATTAAATCTGTTTGTACACTTATTTTGATGTTATTTATTGCTTTGCTGATTATTGAAACATAATTTAATTGTCGACAAATGATCAAGATTCTGAAATTGGCAATACTGTATCCCGCTAGTTTCCTTGTGAATCAGATCTTTAATGTTTTGTTATAAGTTCTTTTTTTCATTTCCTTATTAACCCTTTAGACCTTAGATATACTTTGTTTCTGCACATGCAATTTTAGTTATTAAGTACATTTAGCATCTTGATTCCAAATGTATTAATTACTTTATGCTGTCAGATTCAAATGTTACAATTTGGTCATTTTACATAGTAGTTTGGCTTATAATCAAATGACTCTAAATTGTGAATACTGTGTATGTCAATTCTCATAAGGAAACTTTGTATCTCTCTTTGATCATGTATTCTGAACAGTATTTGCACTTGATATGTGTTTTAAAGCGTTAACGTATCTAAGTTTCAATTGCGAATCAATTTTGTAGGACTTCATGAACTATAGTTATTCGTTAGTTAACCATTATACTTGTACTTTCATTTAGCATATCAGACATGATTATCATTGGTTAATATTTAATTTTGTCATAATTGAATAAATTTTGTATACTGTTTCATTAACTGTAGACAGACTTAGTTTGTCCACTGACATTTGACTCTAGTTTACTAATCTTATTGTGCAGAATTGTTTTTCTATCGATCTTTTAACAGATTTTGAGAGTGATTATCAGTGTATTTTTGTTTGAACCTGTAAGACTCTAACTTACTACTAATCAATTAATTTAACTTCATTGTGGATTCTTGTAGCTTAATTATTAATTTTTCAATTTATAAGTATAGATCCTATTATAAAATTTTATGAATTTCTTAGCCAACTATTTATCTGCCGATTTATGTATATTCCTTTCAATTCATTACATGTCATTTCTGAATAACTTTATGACATTTGACTTATGTTTATTGATGTTTCGATTCTTGTAATGGAACCTAATTTGTTACCTTTTCTGATATAGTGATTGTTTGGATCTAAATTATACTTGGTATTTTTTATGATGCCAGATTGTTATAAGTATATCTTATGAATTTTGTAAGTGTCTTTAACTTTGCTTTGTGAGTGATATGTCGTTTGATAGCCCAATATGTTTGTCTGTAAGCGGGAATATATATTTATCAATTATGGACACTATTTTGTGCACAATTTCGTAATTAATCAGAGATTTGCCATAATCTTTAATTCATATGTTTTAATTTTCATGTTTGAGAAGTTTTTCTTGTACATATTCACTTTTAACGCTTTTACTTATTTTCAGTATGATAATATTCTAAACATAAGCTTGTGTATGTCATATAATTGCAATTGTATTTGAAAATATTTGCATTGTGATTGTAACTATGTAAGATGAGTAATAATTTGTTCTGTTCAGTGAAGAATTGTCGAATTTCAAGTTGATAGTCTAAAATTATCTATCACATTATTTGTAATCGTGATTAGAAGTCTTAATTTTGAATTGGTATGTTTTACAGGGATAAGTGTGATAGCTTTGTGAGTTTTTTCATTATTTAGAATGACACTCTTTTAATAGGAAACTCAACTGAAATTTTTGGTATAAGTTTATACTATTACGTTGACTCGTTAAATTTTGCTGATAACTAGTTTGAAAATTTTGATCTTATTTTATGGCTAGTATTTAAATTCTTAATGTAAGTCCTGTTGAACTTAAGATTGTATCACTGTAGCATAGCATTTTTTAGTGTGTTTTCTAAAGTCTTCCGAAGATTTAATAAATTCTAAATTTTTGAGTAAAATTCTGTAATCGATTTATACTAGTTTTTTCATTAAATTTGCAGTGCGTAAATATTTAAATGGATTTTTCAAAATACCACTGTCATTTGTGAACTTTGACGATCTGATATTTCCTCCTTTCTAATATTTACTTCAAATCAATTGGTCATTCTTTAATAGGTCCATAACAATTTATTCTAGCCTTGTTCTACAATTCTCCATTTAGATGTGACACTTCTTTTTGATACTGTATTAGCTTTTCGATTGTCCTAAATTTTTGTTGTCACTTGTTGTACGACATTTAACTATCATTCAGTATCTTCTGTTTCAGGTTATTAGTCAAGTTGATGATGTAAATTTCAGTAAATGTGGATTCATTCCATGGCGAATTTTTTCAATTTTCATTTATTTCAAGATTCAGATTATCTAATTCTGAATGTCTGTGTGACTCATTTATTCCTGACAATAGTTGATCTTACTGCATTACTTGGAGATTAATTTACTGTGTACTTATTTGAACTCCTGACTTTACTGTATACTTTTCATATGTTTGTCATTTGATTTTGAGTTTAGTGAATTCCTTCATTTTGACAACTAAAACTGATATTTCCTTAATTCGGTTCCTATATAGAACATGACTGCTGTTTTGTATACTTGTGACTTATGTTACTAATTTTGCTTGATAAGTAGGAAGTCAGACTGCTTTGATGATAATCTTAATTGCTCATCTGACTACTGTATCATGGTATTGATCTTAGATGATTGTTCTTGATATTCACTCTTGATCATATTTAACTCTTTTACTTCATTTGCGAATTTCTATTCACAGTAGTTCTGAGTCGTATATTCGATTTGTTATAATACATGTTGGAAATTTTGGACTGTCAAATTTTGTTTCATTACTCTTTTTTCATTTCCATTATAAGATCATTCGAATCATACATATTTTTCTATCTATGTATCTAGTAACTACTTGATTATTAACTTTTTAAATTTTGTAATTTATATTATAACACGTTATCCTGGTTAATTATAATTTTATTATCTATATATGATTAATCGTGGTTTTGGTTTTTGTATAAAAGTTTTTTGCTTGTTCATTCTTTATATTTACATAAGTGCACTGTGATATCTAGGAATCTGTTGTTCTAATTCTATTCTTGTCTTTACACTTTATTTGTAAACTGTTGACTGATATGCCTGAATTATTCATTATTTGATAATATGTTTAACTTGCTCATGATGAATTGGTCAATGCTTCAATGTTAATTTCAAATTTTTAAAATCTTCTTGTTTCATACGAATCTCTGATTAATTCACAATATGTTCTAACTGGATAAATATAATGTTTGGGTTATATTGACATCTAAATTTCTATGAAATGGTCTTGATGAGACATATATACCTGATAAACAGTAGCATGCTTAAAGTTGCCTTTTAAAGTTATCTTGATGTACTTATTGATTGTCTTTTTGTTGAGGTCATTCGGTAACTATCATCGTTATTTTTCATTTATCTTAATGAAAGCTTGCCTCAAGCCAGATTTAAATTTTTTATATATGGTAAATTTCTTCATTTGAAATTTCCAATCTTTAAAGAATATAGATAATATTTATTAATATGTAAAATTTCACTTGAATATATTACTGTATTAAATACAATATTAATTATAATGAAGTTGTTGTTATTTAAATTAATATGTTAAATTTAATATGTATTGAATTATTCTTGAGTTTAGTGATCTTTGCTTACTATGCGTATGCTTTATTAGGTCTCTGTTTAGTGTTTACCTGTTTTTGAAACTTGGCATTGTTCCACTCAATGTTCTTGTAGATTTAGATTATCTCATGAAATGCTTTGTTATGTTGGAAATTTGTATTTTGATGAAACAATTTGTGCTATATTGTAAAACATATTTGAAATTGAAAGTAAATTTTAAAATCAATTCAATCATATTAATGAAATTTCTAAAGATAATAAATTAACTTTAAGCTCTCAGTAATTTAAATGTATTCCTAATAATAATATTTAACTTTAAGTGGCTTTGATAGTTTGTAAATTATTTGGAAATATTCTAAATTTTGACGTGGTGATTAACATTTGAATAAATTCAGTAAATTTCCAGTTGTGGAACTCTTGTGTAAATCTTTGAACATTTCTTTAGCAGAAACTGGGGACTGCTGATTTAAGATCCTCTTTATTCTAATACATTTTAAGTACCTATTTAGTCTTGTTTCTTCAAATTTTAATATTACTGAATGCTACTTTTTAATATTGTCTAGCATCTTGTATGTTTGGACAATCATTGTTCATTTGATACTTATTAGCACATTCTTGGTACATATTTCTACTTATAGAGTGAATATTTCAACATTATGAACCTTGATAATCTTAAATACTGGAAGTTAACTTATTAAATTCTGCTACATCATTAATATCATTGAAAGTTTCAAATTCATTTTAACTTGTTTTATGATCACATTTGCTAATATGTATCAATTTACATCAATATTGAGTATCTTTTTATATAACTTGAACATTTCTCAAATACTATTTTGTTATATAACTTTAAATAATTATCTGTTATTTACATATTTTGTCATTTGTATACTGAAGTTTATTTTAAATGATTATCATATACTGGTATTAAAGTTCACGTTTTTCTGTTGGTTAAACTTCGTATTGACTGTCACATATGCAATTACATGGCTTATTTAACAAATTTCAAACCTTTATTATATTTACATAATGTATCTTGTTCATAGATTAATTTATCTTATTAAAAATTTTCATTTGCTATATAAACTTTCAATATAATATGGATTTATTGGTGTCCTACTTTATTTAATGCTTATTTAGGTTTTGACATGTTTATTGTATAGTTATGATATGTCTTGTATATAGTATATTTTATGGTCCTTTTAATACTATACTATGTCTGGTAATGTACAATTGTTGAATGTAAACTTATTACATAAACTGTGTGTCTGTTCATTTTCTTAAATCAGTATTTTCATTTACTTGTTATTTCATTTTTATGCTTATGTATTTGATTCAGTTTATTTATAATCCTTTTATTGAAACATCTGCAATTCTTTAATTTCTATTCATCATCAATTAATTTCCAATCATTATCAAACTCGTTTTTATTAGTTATTCTTCCTCTTTATTAAATTTGTCTTAGGAGACCCATAATTTTTTCTTATATCCTGTAATGTATCAGATTTTATGCATCTGTTAATTTCATTTCTCCATAGTTTTGCTCAAATTTCTTATCTTGTGAATTTATTTGGATTGTCCTAGTATTTAATTATTCCGATTATTATTTGAGTTCCATGTTATTTTCTATTATTTTCAAGCTGTTATTCTTTTGTACATACTTTCACTGTTTCCTAATTGGAATCCTTATCTGATTGAAGCTTTTCTTTAATAATGTCTGCTCAATGTTCTTAATCTTTCACTGTTACCACTTTATATGTCTCCATTTTCAATTTACCTCACGATTGCTTTACTGGTCCCTATCTTTACTTTATCTGAACTAGCCTCTGACCCGTTGCCTGACTGTTTACTTGTACTTTACTGTGCTCCCATTAGATGCCAGTAATGACCATATCTGAATCATCGTCATATTAGTTCGTCAACATCTTGATTGCCAAATGGACTATCTAGATCATAAATAAAATTATATATATAAATAATGCTTTAAACAAAATCAATAATCAAGTTAATGAAATAATTCATTCTATATATGTTATATAGTATATTATATGTATAATATTTATATAATGCATGTTATATCAATTTTTGTGTTTATTTTTAGATTATATGATTTTTTAGATTTTGTAACTGTACTCGGGAACATATGCCGTATTCTGAATAAGACATCTCAGACCCATTTTCATCAACATACCACTCCTACCACGTGACTCCTACAGGCTTTGTTATTATAGGTATATACCCTTACACATCTTATCTGGTTTGACTGTTTTGTCAGGTTGCTGTCTGCATCACTTTTTTATATTTATATTATTGTTTTTTATTCCTCAAATTACTTAAATAATTAGTGATATGGTTGACCATTCTGGGATATCTGTCACAGATGAACACAGATATGGTCCAATAGTCCTAGCCACAATCCCGTTTCCTCTTTTCCTCAACTGCAAAAAAAAAAAAAAAAAGCCAAGACTGTATTTTGACCCCATGTTCTATTTTTAGCAATGTCAGCCAGGTGGGGTCATTTGACAAATTTTTAAACTACTACCCCAGTGATAATTGTGTCCAAATTTTGTTAAATTTGGCCATATAGATTTAGATATTCTTCATGAAAGTTAAAAGTAGGACTACAACAACAGATGCTTTGAGATGATATTAGCTCACTTGGCCCTAGGGGACAGGTGAGGTAAAAAGGGGTATTTTAGGGGCAACAACTCCAAAATAGATTGACAGATTTTTTGAAAATATTTATGGTAATTAGATCTTGTTGTGCTGATTGTTTCTACAAGTCAAAATCTTTGAAAATTTGTAAAATCTTACATTTCAGGAGCAATAACTCCATATAGGATTTTTAAATTTTACATTTCAGGAGCAATAACTTCATATAGGATTTTTAAATTTTACATTTCAGGAGCAATAACTCCATATAGGATTTTTATATTTTACATTTCAGGAGCAATAACTCCATATAGGATTTTTTAGATTTTTATGAATTTTTTCAGTTTGATAGAACTTGCCATGTTGTTCATTTTTGCAATTAGACTTTTAACCTAGCTCCTGAAGTTCTCAGAAACAATAGCCAAGAACTGCCAAAATAGTTAAAAAAATCAACATTTCAGCAGCAATAAATCCAAAAAGGGTCAAATATTTTTCTAAAATGCTCAGGGTAGAAAGGGCTTGTGCTGACCATTTTAATTCTGTTTTCTCTAATAGCTATAGTTTTCCAAATATTAGCCAAAAACTGCAGTTTGACCCCTATCTTCTACTTTTAGCTGCAGTGGCCATGTTAGTTGATCAATGTGGACAAAAATCACAAACTTCTTAGAAGACATCCTATTGATGAAGCAGACACACTTTGGTTTCAATCCATTGTGCAGTTCCAGACGAGAAGGTTTTAAAGAAAAGTTTATGGACAACAGACAATTGACAACAGATTGACTGATAACAGATGCATAATGATGACATAAGCTCACATGACCCTTTGGACCAAGTTACTTAAAATTGAAGATTAAAAATAACAATATAATATGTTCAACTACACAGGATGGCAATTATTCATACCAAGTAGAAGAGCTTTCTGTAATGGTCAGAGCTGACTATTAGGTATGGATTTTTCTCATTGTTGAAGGCTATAAGGTTACCTTTAATTGCTTAAATCCACGTCAGTTGAACTCTGGTAGATAGTTGTCTCATTGACAATCATACCACATCTTCTGATTTTTAATATTGGAGGAGTTGTATTCAGTATGTGTTGTTGTATTACAGTAGTCCAAACAAGATTATGTGTCCATGTATCCATAGGAACACCAAGCCCCTTCACACTATCACATTTCACGTGTCCATAGGGACACCATGCCCCTTCACACTATCACATTTCCATGTATCCATAGGAACACCATGCCCCTTCACAATATCACATTTCCATGTATCCATAGGAACACCATGCCCCTTCACACTATCACATTTCATGTGTCCATAGGAACACCAAGCCCCTTCACATTATCACATTTCATGTGTCTATAGGAACACCATGCCCCCTTCACACTGTAACATTTCATGTGTCCATAGGAACACCATGCCCCCCCCCTTTTCACACTGTCACATTTCATGTGTCCATAGGAACACCATGCCCTCCTTCACATTGTCCCATTTCATGTGTCCATAGGAACACCATGCCCCCCTTCACACTGTCACATTTCATGTGTCCATAGGAACACCATGCCACCCTTCACACTGTCACATTTCATGTGTCCATAGGAACACCATGCCCCTGTTCACACTGTCACATTTCATGTGTCCATAGGAACACCATGCCCTCCCTCACACTGTCACATTTCATGTGTCCATAGGAACACCATGCCCCCCTTCACACTGTCACATTTCATGTGTCCATAGGAACACCATGCCCCTTCACACTCACATTTCATGTGACCATAGGAACACCATACCCCACTTCACACTGTCACATTTCATGTGTCCATAGGAACACCATACCCCACTTCACAGTCACATTTCATGTGTCCATGGGAACACCATACCCCCTTCACACTGTCACATTTCCATGTTTTAGGAATCAGGAAATTTTGCCCCAAACCTTAGTATGACATATATTAAACAACTCATTTTCATAATAAACATGTAAACAAAGTTTCAAGTTGATGTGACCACAAACTATCTTAACCCAAATTTTAACCTGAAAGGGGGAGGACAGACAGTCTGTGGATTCCAAATCATCACTAAATTGAGTTCCGACAGAGAGGTGTTTTTTTCGAAATCTAATTGTAGTTTAACTGAGTTCATCCTAGGTTTTTGATGGAGTTTAAGTGGCTCGATCTTTATTAGTTTTCTGTCTTGTGTTTTGTCATTTCGTTGTTTTTTCTGCATAGAACTCTATTTGTAATTGCGTTGAACATTTGATCTTTTACAACAAAATCTACATAAATTGATACCCCACGAATAACAATAAATCAACAATAAGATTTCAAGTTGTATCGAACCATTTTTAATTTTGATTTGTAAATTTGCTCCACTAGCAGCATCCCTTAATTTGAATTGAACATTTTAAATGCTGAAGAAAAAACATTAAAATATCAAATAAGTTTATTTTTTTTCTAGTTGTCTATCAATAAGATATTTGGCACATTTTGAGTATTATAAATGTATAAGCAATACATTGTCAGCATTTTGGCCTGCACATAATTAGTAAGTCAGTATTAATGTCACATATTCAAAGTAAGTCAGTATTACTGTCACATATTCAAAATAAGTCAGTATTACTGTCACATATACAAAGTAAGTCAGTATTACTGTCACATACACAAAATAAGTCAGTATTTCTGCCTACACACGAATAGTAAGTTACTTTTAAAGTTACATGTATAGCATTCTTGCCTACATTTAAATAGTTAGTTTAGTTACTGTGGATTCATTTATTTTCGTGGGTACCAATTTTCGTGGATTGAGGAAAACTTGCATTTTCGTGGATATTTAATTTTGTTGTTTTGGCAAAGTCTGCATACATTCCTTTAGAAAATTTGTAATTTGTTGAACATTTAGATTCGTGGTTCCCCTGTACCCATGAAATCCAAGAAAATTGGTATCCAATGAATATTAATGAATCCACAGTCTCACACATGAAGAATTTGCACCAACAATTTTTAAATCTTTTTAGAGATATCCTGAGAAGCAACGTAATTTCACCTAAGTATCGGATTTATCAGACATATATATAATACATTTGTAATGGGTGATAGAGCATATGTTCACTTATTCTTTAGTTTCTATTTTTGCTGGTACACAGGAGATAAGGTCTGTTCCTGAAACTAAAGGCATGGAAAAAGGAGGGGTATGGTAGGCACCGTTTTTATACCCTAATCGCCTATAATATTTAAATTTTTCATTATGTTCTAAGAAAATGCAACCCACCCACAGACAAAGTTCCTTACATTCCTTCCCCATACCTGGAAAACAGTTTTGGAACAGCCCTAATCTAATTTGCACCATGCTCCTTTGCCCATGACAAATACATTATACTTCTACATCCAATACTTGCTATAAATAATATTGACCTTATGTTGCTCTCTGGACCCCACCCCCACCCCCAATTGTATGCATATTTTCTATGATTTACCATTAGGAAAGTCACCAATTTTGTCATAAAAAAAAAAAATACACGTAACAATGTTACTTAAGAAGAATAAATATACATTTCAGATCATTTTAGAGAAGTCAGATACTTTTATCATATTCAACAAAATACTGTTTAATTTCCAGTACTATAACTGACTTTCGATGTCCCAATTCCTATAATGAGGGGGGATAGGAGGGGGTGTCATTTCCCTGGAAAAAAAAAGCAAAACCCTAACTTCCTGAAAAAAATTAAGCATTCTTTCTTGGATCCCGAAAAAATTGATCATTAATTCCCTTTCCTGCAAATTATGGCCCAATCCTGACATCCCCAAAAAGACCTTTCTGCCCCTCAAAAATGTCTTTAAAATTAAGATTAAATAAGGGATTAATTTTCCTCAAGATAGTTCAATATCAAAATCATCAAATATAGAATTAGAAAAATATCTTAACAATAATTGTTTTACTTTCAAATTAAAAAAAATATTTCCTATGATTTGAATATTCAATGGTCAAATTAGAAATCTGACCAAAGATTAAGATTTGACCTTAAATAAAAAATGTGCATGTACAATGTATTCAACTAATGATTTATGCATCAACTTTCAATGTTTTAACAAAAATACATAACAATTAAGTACAATTAAAAACTAAACTGAAAACAAAATAGAAAATACAAAGTAAGAAGATAAAACATAACTCAATTCAAAATTTTAAGGTGGTACCTAACACTACAGGGAGATAACTCTGTAAAAATCAGCTAAACGTTTTAATCACGTTGTATTGTTAAGGAAATATTATGCTTCCAATTGATCAAAATTAGTGTTTGTCAAACTGCTATATAACCAATGAAATTTTTCTGATAAAGTGGTTGGTTCAAATTTTTTGAAATTTTTATATTTTTGTCAAAGGGTCAAAGTAAACATTTCGTCAAAATTTTATGAAAATTAAATGAGCCAAATTAATATTAGTCAAGGTGTTACCACCTTAAAACAAATTATTTCAGGTCACAATTTGTTGTTTCGAATTAGGGAAAAAAGATATAAAATAAAAAAAAAAAAATAAAATGTATTTGGGACGGACCAAAAGTTTAAGGATTTCAAAATGTCTTATAACTTCTTACTCCCTTACAAAAATAAACATCCCTACAGCAGCTATTGAAGTTTAGTAATGTACAGAAGCTACCATTATTCAACAAACACTCTTTAAGAGTAACTGTACAGTTTAATATGGTTTGTTTTTGCATTAAGGGAATTTTGAACATAATTTACTGTCTATCATTTTTCACTAACAATGATTATTGGTTACCTAATGTTCAGTGACAAGTATATCACTAGTGTATTGAAACTTAAATCAATCAAAATTATTTTTGCAAATTATTATAAACTCTAATGTAATGTTGCAAAGGGAGGTTACTCTGGAACATTACCAAAACTGATTTAAAGAAAAAATAAAAAAACAGAAAAAAAAACACTTTAAAAAGTATAGAAGACCTAGTTGAAAGAAAAAAAAATACATATAATATTCCTTGTATATGACTTATAAAATGTTACAGCACATAAATAAACATTGCACCGTTATAATGAACACATAAAATTTACAACCTTTAAATTCATAAATAACATTGCACATTTCCTTTGGAGACTAAATCATAGTATACTGAAATCATTCATACAATTTGAATATTCATTTCGAAAATGTAAATTACAGAAAAAAATCATACCTATGCACAGTATGAGCATAAAATTTTGTTTTAGCCTTTTCAAAAAACTGCATCATTTGGGGTTGTTCCAAAAAATTGTTTTGGGAGTGGTCAGAAAATTTTATTCATTTTAACTCTCTGTGAATAAAACTTATTATGACTGGCCATTAATTTTGTGTTGAATATAAAAGCCTGCCTTGTAGACCTTTTCTTATAAAAAATAATCATGAATTAATCTTATATTGATTAATAGTTCAATATATTGTGGTCAATTAAACTAAGGCCTCCTTGACCAATCAAATGACCTAGTCATACCAAAAACTAGCCTGAAAGTAAAATCATTATCACTAAAGTTTCATATTTGGTCAACGTACAGAATTTTTAAAACTGATAGCAATTCTTTTTATCCATATAAGTACACAATAAAGATTTAAGCAGGCTTATTTCATAAACAATAAAACATAAAAATTCAAACATACATTATCATACAAATTTAAACTAAATTGCGTTGTTCATAACACAGCTTGCTGCTCGTTTATATCAAACATATTGTACAAAGGGAGATAATTCCTATATTTTTTTTTTTGGCACAGAAATCATGAAACACAATCTAAAACAAACTAAAAATTTGGCGCACCTATTTATGAATATATCTAATCAATAAATTTGACAGATCCTTTAAATATCAATAGTCTTTAAAAATACATTGTAATCTATAAACTAATAAATTAAAAAAAATGTGTAAAATGCCAGTAAAATTACCATTAAACAAAATATCATAGCACCAATATATCACCGTAGAATTAATCACAGCATAAAAATAAATATAACATCAGTCTATTTCTATAGATCAGATAAACATAATTTTAATCAAAGATGGAAATTAAAAAAAGTTGCTGATTAATTTTGAAGATTTTGATATACATGATTTTAAACAACTTTGAGATAACTATTCAGAAGTCTTTAAAGTAGTTCCAATGTATATTAGAATGGAGATGCATTTTATAAAATAGCAAACATCAAAACTGTTAAAATTTCTGTTTTGTGATTTAATATAAATTAATATAAATTAATTCTTATCATCAATCAGTCTGAACCATTTTTCAAAGTCTATAAAATGTATTGAAAATGAAGACATGACTCAAGAATACTTGAAAACCCCAATGTTATCCTCCATCCCAAAACTTGTTGACAGAGAAAGCATCTCTACTAATGTATGCTTTTTTAAGGGATATAAAGGGGCTCTCATAAGGTTTTTATTACATTGAAAAATTATTAATCATCATGATAACTGAGGCCAAAATATATATTTAGATTGTTTCCCCTCCCCACTGAACGCTTTGAAAAAAGGATCCAATACTGTAAATTCAGAAATTATTGCGTGCATTTATTATTGCGATTTTGTCATTTTAGACTAAAATGCGATTTTATTTTTTGCGATATTGAGAAAAATCCTGTTTTATTCATATAAAAAATTTCAAAATGCGTGTTTAAATTATTGCGATCATAATCCTGTCGCATTTTTCGCAATAATAAAAACATCGTAATAATTTCTGAATTTACAGTATCCAATATTTTTGCCCTTATAAGTACTTTAAAATTAAAAAAAATGAATATCCTGCCTGCACGCCTGGTCTTCTCTGAAAAATCAGGGCTGGGGGAGAGGAATCACAATTTTTAAATTTAGGCCTGATATCACAAATATTTACTATTTCAGAGTCTAATGTACTATGCATATACTTTTAGTAAGTAAACTAAAATTAAAATAGCTTTACGCTATTGGTTAAATATCCATCATTTAAGACTGTTCAGCTCTTTTTTGTATGATCTCATATAGATTACCCAGAATGCATTAACTATCATACAGCAGTATCTTTCACTTCCTGTTCTAGTTTAGCACCAGCAGAGTCACCACTATTGAATTCAGAGTCCTTTCTTAAATCTGGATCGGATGTAAATATTTTATTAATGGCCGTAGTATCTTGCAGCATGGCTTCTGCAGAAGAACATTTCCTTAATTTCTTCAACTTTAAAGGATTAGGTTCAAATGCTGCAAGTAGTTCATGAAAACTGTGAGGTCTTTCTTGTTCTTCGTTCTCCTGACGTTTTTTCCTTCGAACAACAAAATCAGTTTTATTAAAACGTTCTACATTGGATGGACTAACTTCCTCAGATTCTTTATCTTCTTTTTTATTTTCATCAACCTTTTCCGGACTTGTTGCAGACTGTTTACGTTTCGGATGCCTTGGAGGTTTTGATCCATGTGTTGATTGCACATTGTCGTCAGACGTTGTAGAAGTTACGTAAAAGTCATCAATTTTATCATCAACATTGTCAAACTTGATATATGACGACCGATTCTTTGTTTTCGTTCCATGTTTTTGTCTGCTGTGTTTAGCTTTACCTTTGAATTTATCGTTGTCACTTGTAGATTTGGTCATCTTCTCACAACCAACGTAGCGTAAGTCAGGAGCACTTGTTGAATGATCCAAATTAGACTTATGAGTTCGCTCATCCTCACTGGAACTGAAGAACTCCATGAGTAGAGCTATCCCTTTTGTTATTGTCTTTCTTCGAGCTCTTCTCGACTCTGCTGAGCTCTCACTTGATTCTGAACCCTCCCTTGATTGTCGATCTTTAGACTGAAAGTTTCTCCTTAGTACTGCCACAGGAGGAGACGACGGTGCAATTGTCTGTGTTTCTACTGTTCGTTGAATCATACAAGCTGGCATTGATTTCCTGTGTTGAAGATTGACATTGCGTTTAGCTTTACGTACAAAAAGACCATCAGACACGTCCTCCGATTCACTCCCACTTGTTTTAATTACTTTTATCTCCCTTTGTGGGCTTACTAACTTAATATTTGCTGTACTACTAACAACTTTTGGCTCAGAATTTGATGTAGTTTTCAATTTCTGCTTAGAACCAGGCACAGATTTCGATTTCTGCACAAAATCTGTATCAGTTTTAGGTTTTACTGTGAGAGGTCCACGGTAATTTGCAACAGTGTTTGTTTGTGTATTTTTAAAGTTTGTTTTTGATTGGTTGTTTCCATTCTTTTTATTTTTAACACCAACTAATGCAGAAAAAGAGCCTGAACTGACGGTAAACACTTCTGACTTTTGAACATCACGACATGTGTTTGGCTTTGTAGCCATTTTAGCATCCTTCAATTTACTTTCAAACTTTTGACTAATATTTTTATCGGCCGTGTTATCAGAATTTTTACGAAATTCATCAAGAAAGGACTCAATAGTGGTTTCAATCTCTGCTGCATGATGGGAAGGTTTAGATGGTGTATCATCTTTCGAAACTTCGTCTAACAATGTCTGAAATGACTTTGTTATGTCATCAAATTCTTTCTGTGTTTGTTGATTGACCTGTGCGGCAGTGTCTTCTTGATAATGTCCAAAACCGGAATCTGATTTGTTCCTACGTATCTGTGGTATATGATGTCCTTGGGAAGGCAAAGTCTGACTGTGACTCATAGAGTCCATTGTCTTTTCTGTTAGTTTGGGATCGTCCAGATGTAGACCATAATATATCCTATCAAGTTCAGTCAACGCCTCATTTAACTTTGCCCTTTGTCGGTCTTGTTCTTCTTTGGTATGGATATTAGGGGGAGTTTTTACAGGTTCTGTTGGGGCAAATTTCCTGAGTGCAGATAAAATGGAATCCAATCTATTTTCGTCCGCATCCACAATTTTACATTTAATCTGAGACAACTTATCTTCCACATCCCGAGCCAGGTTTTGTAAATCTTCTATTGATTGGTTGAATTGTTTTTCAGTATCGGCAAAACTTGATGCAACAGATTTTTGACTTAGAGTATCATCAGTTTCTGATTGTTGGTCAAATGCCAGACCCGTGTTCATCAGCCTCTCTTTCAATACTGATGGATCAAGCTGATAATTTCCATTAATTATATAAGGAAATTGTGTTATGTCTGGATTAATTGGAATTTGTTGATTATTTTGATAAAAAGTCATATTTTGATTTGATTGGTTAATATTTTGATTAAATTGATTTGATTGGTTAATATTTGGATTCTGCTGATTTGATGAATGATATACGTGTTGCCCTTTCCAATTTGGATGTGATGTGTTCTGAGTAAATGGTATCTGATGCACCTGATTTGGGATCTGTGAACTTGGGTGCACCTGGTTTGGTATCTGTGAACTTGGGTGCACCTGATTTGGTATCTGGGAACTAGAGTGCACCTGATTTATCCTTTGTTGACCTGTTTGTGGCTGACTTTTCATTTGAGAATGAGCCACTTGTTGATAAGTTGGGTAAATCCACTGAACATTTTGTTGAGGATTGTTTGTCTGCTTTTGCTGCTGAGGGGCCATGAGATTTCTCTGTTGATCAAAATATTTCTGACTAACATGCTGACCAGCGTTTGTTTGGATATTATTTTGCTTCATTTTTTCAATCGGTATATTTCGAACAATATTTTTTGGCACATTTGGCGATTGAACAGAGGATGAAGAAGCTGAGCTATCCACAGCCTGGTTTCTTTGTGGTGCTGGTGTTTTCTTCTGTAAAGAAGATCGTATATCATCAAGTACCTCGTCTAGAGCCTCAATACTACTTTTTGCAGCCACAGCTAATTTAAGTGGCTGAATCGTTGGAGTATGAAAGACTTTAGGTTTTGGTTGAATGGTTGTAGAAGCTGTTTGAACAGGTCGAGTAGAAGTTACAATTGTTGGAGCATAAGATGGGCATGAGTGAGTTTGGTTAACAGGTGGAGACAACTCTTGTGATCTGTTAGGTGGAGACAACTCTTGTACAGGAAACTGGAAGGCTTGACTATTCCTTACAACAAATGTTTCACTACCATCTACGTTCTGAGCAGCGATCAGATCATCAAAGCTTGTCATTTGCTCTATCTGTTTCCAGAAAGGATCTTCATGGAACGGTATAGTTTGTAATGTTCTAGCTTTAACACGTTCTATACTAACTGGTCCCTGACCACTCTCTAGTTTAGGAGACCAGACATCAGATTTTGTATCAGCTTGTGATGAGCTGTGTACATTTGTCCTTGGTAACGATTGTGATTTCTGTATTTTTATAGAGGATACTTTTGCCACCTGAACAGGATTTTGAATCTCTATATTTTGGGCAGTATTTCCTGTAAATTTATACTGTCGTCTTTGACGTAACGGTGTAGATATGAGTGGAGTTGTATTTTCTGTAACATCAGTACTCTCATTACCACTAGCGTCAGAATTAAATTTTCTACGAAGATCCTTCACAGATTCACTTTTAATTTCTTGTAATTCTGACAACTCCTCCTCAAACCTGGACAAACGTGACTGTTTCACATCTTCCACCTCCATATTTTTTGGAGTCGGTGGCCAAACTTTAGTTGTATTCTCTTCAATAACATCACCTTGACCTTTGTCTCCATCTGACTCTTTTGAACTTGATCTCCTGATCACTTTTGCTCTTTTTTGAATATTTACGGGTTCATAAGTTGTCCTTACATTTTCTTGTTCTATTTTTGGTTGTTGGACAACCCTAAACAAACGGTGTGCGTTAGTTTCTGCCGATTGTACTTTGGGTTCCATTTGTACAGGGGCAGTGACTGACTGTCTCTGTGGCTGTGGTTGCGGTTGATGAGCTACAGATTTTGTGACTGTAACAGATATTGAAGATACAACACTAGGGGGCACTTTCGCAGTCCATGAATCCGGAATTCCTCCTTCTGATTCCATAATAGTTGTCAGAGGAATAGGTGATTTAGATTCAGTAGATGTTGGAGGAGTGTTTTTCTTTTTCATAAATTTTTCCCACTTTTTAATTCGGTCTGTCACTTCAATATCATAGTCCACATCTGAGAACATTCCCCCCTCTACAGCTGATGCTGAGAGGCTCATTATATTTGGAATTTGATTTGACTGTGGAAACTTTTGTGGAGGATAATAATTTGGGTTCTGTTCAGGGAAATAGTTTGGTGTTCTGAACGTTTTTGTGTAATTCACCCCTAATTCTCCCCAATTTAACTGACTATCAGATTTCGACATATCTTCCATATTTGAAAGTTCGGCTGTTGTTCGTCTAGGAAGATAAGGGCTGTGAGAAGCAGACTGGAATTTCCTTTCAACTTTCGGGACACTATTTTGAAATATATATTCCTGACTTGGCGGTAAGGTGTATGCAGACGGTGGTGTACTAGACTCTGATGTACTATATGATAACCTATCATACTGACTTGACTGTATGCTATGGTTATCAGACTGTTGTTCTTTAGATGAAGGTATTTGCAATCTTAACTTGACCTCATTTTGAAAAGCACTTTCTCGTGGTGCCTTTGTACTGTCTAAAGAAGTTGACCTTCGTTTTTCGACCTTGTTATAAATATCACTTTGTTGTGTTGGAAACATTCGTGGTTGACTCGCAGAAATTTTCTTTAATTTCCCACTCTCCATTTCACTTTCCAGATATTGAATGTTTGACTCAATCAATTCATCCAGAGAATCGTCACTATGTGACTTACGTTTATTTCTCCCTTTCTCAATTATCTTTTTTACAGGAATTTCTTGATAAGGCTTAGAATCAATATAATTAGATTTCACATTACTATTACTATCCTGGTTTCCATAGTAACCACTTTGATGTAAATTATTATTATTATTTTGGAAATTCCATGTAAATTCCCCGTTAGGTCCTTGGTTTGGTTTTCCTTGATAATAAGTCATTGGCTGCGGTTTTCCTTGATAGTAATTTACATCAGTCGGCTGTGGATTATAATTGGAAAAGTTTGTTTCCTGTTTCGGTATTTTTCTATATGGTCCTTGTCCTTGACTCACTTTATTTGATGTCTGAATGTTTTGGTTACTACGGTGATCCTGAGTGAATCTAGTGTCAGCTGGATGTTTATTTACATTCCCTTGTATGAACTGTGATGAAAAACTGCCTTGACCTGGACCAATAGGCCTTAATGTAATTTGTTCAGATGTGGATGAAGACTCATTTTCTTTGTTTTGATGAATGTCTGCTGCAAGCCTTTCCTACAAAAGAAATAAATATTGAAAGAAAGTGTTTTTATACTGTAAAATATTTGCATTGGGCTTATTTTCGCGACAAATCTACAATACTGGCACAAAGGGCAAAATGGTTTGTTGCGCTTATTTAATGCCTATACTAAAAGTTTATGCATCGAAATCTAGAAAATATACACCTTGAAAGAAGTTTTAAGGGCCTTTTATAGCTGACTATGCGGTATGGGCTTTGCTCATTTTTGAAGGCCGTACGGTGACCTATAGTTGTTAATTTCTGTGTCATTTGGTCTCTTGTGGAGAGTTGTCTCATTGGCAATCATACCACATCTTCTTTTTTATATTAAGATCAATCACATGAAACAGTCAGTTTGCACCATCAGATATAAAGAAAAGAATATTAGAATATTTAATTTATAAACAATACATTATGGGTTTTGTAAATCATTTTCACATTGAAATGAAATATTAAATGTTTATATAATCATAAACCTACATATATTTTTTTATATTAATATGAAAAATTCAGATATGTAATACATAGTTTTATATTTAAAGTGCATGTTCAAAGTTCAATATCTCGTCAGTGGTAGTATCTCTAACATTAACTAGTGTTTATCTTAACTAGGTGTTTATTGCTGATATTGTCTTTCTTTGGTTTAAGTGGTATAAGCTGTCTCACTGATGTATAACCTTATCTCTAATTTTTCACTGTTTTCACATTTCCCAACCGATTGTGAAAAAATTTTCTCCTCACTAGCGAAATGTCTGTTCTCGGCAAATGATTGGAAGAAATTTAATTATGATGTCAAATTTTCTTGGTTTCTTCTGATTTTTCTATTGTGGCGTCATGAAAAAAGGCGACCATGCTTGATGACGTCACAATTAAAGAACACAACTGTCTGCAAATCTTTGAAAAAGGAAGGATAAAAATTATTAGAGAAACAGATTCCACCACTATAACTTGTGTATTATGATATTTCTCCACTCTCAACAGTTAAATTTTAATTATTTAAAAAGCTCTGCAAGCCTCACGCTTTGAATATTAAAATGTAATTGTCTCGAGTGGAGAAATATCGTAATACCTTTGTTGCAGTGGTGGAATCTATATATCTCCTGTTATACATATCAGGTAAATTTATTCCAAACTTGCCTAGCCTGGGGGTGGCTTAGAGATATACATATGGTACAGACACATGTTCAGTAGCAGATCCAGGGGGGGGTTTCTGCGGTTTGGAACCCTCCCTTTTTTTTGACGATCAATGCTTTTGAATGGGGACATATGGTTTGAACCCCCTCTTTTAAAAATGGCTGGATCCACCCCTGCATGTTTATTGTTGAAGATGGCGTATTGACTTCTAGATGTCTACTCTATTTGTTTGTGTTGTTTGGTTGCTGTCCCATTTGTTCATATTGTATATAGAAATTTGCATATCATTTTTTTAGTTATCCATCTAGTTTTCAGATTCTTCTGTACAATTTACAAATGGTGAATTTTATTTGTGGCACAAACGATATGAGCAACATTCAGATATTTAACATACTGGTGAAGGTTGAAACATTATATACACTGTGACATCAAACCTACTTAATGACCCATTGATAAAGGGTTTTAAATTTGTTTTAAACTTTTACCTTTTACATCAATTTGTTATAAAGGAAATTACAAAAATTCCATGTTTTAAGAGATTAAAAAAAACAAGCAGTTATCTCCCTTACATCTGTACTTGAAACTTGCTCCACAAATATAACAGTATCTTCTGTTATTTATAATTAACATTTCTAAAAAACCCATATCTGTTATATTATTTAACCATAATGTATCTATTTTATTCTCCACTGAGTTGGTTGGTCAGAATTGGAAAATCAAATCAAGATCTTATTTTCAAAGAGTACAGTTTTCTCTGTATGATAGAAAACATTTTCCGACATATCACTACTGGTACATAACCTGCTGCAATTGGACATGTCCACATTAATCCTCTGCTAATACTAAATTTTGAGAATGTTTTTAACAGATTTATGGTATAATTGGACATTTTTGTTCATTGTATTTACATTATGTTTAAGTCCTGTTTTAATAAAACAAAAATTTTATCTAAATTGTCAGTAAGATGGCTAAAAATAAACCTCAGGAGTAAAAGAGCCTGTAATTAAGTGGTTATTGTTGGTTGCTGTCTATCATTTTACTTTTTTGTTTAAATCAGGGTGTTGTTTTGTTGTTTTAATTGTATTAGTTTTTGTTATGGGTCTTTTACAGGTTAATAGTATGGTATGGGTTTTACTCATTGTTGAAGGCTATACAGTGATCTACATAAACTTGTCTCTGGTGGATAGTTGTCTCATTGTCAATTAAAAAACATCTCCATATTTTCATATAACTTGTACATTTTACCATTAGTGACTTTTCTATCTTTATTGTGTTGTGAGATTGCTGTCTTATTGACACATACCCCATATATTACTTCATTCATTCTAAATATCCCCTCCCTTTAATCTTCAGCAACTAATACATGCAAATCATGATTGTAATTTTTCCAAACTATAATCTACCAACCAAATGGATTTTCTGTAAATCAAAGTCATCCAGTCTATCTGGCAGTTTTGATGATAATTTAGCTCCTTGTAATGCTCGCTGACGTAATCTGGAAATCCTGAATTCTGGAGAATTTAGTTCTTCATCTGAGGTCACTGTTATGTCAACCCGTTTTTTCCTCATTTCTTCCAATCTTTTATATTTCTCCTTTTGTGAGCCCCGATCAACATTTTCCTTATTTCCCTGAAGATCAAGGTAATTTGGTCTTCCATGATACCCGTTTTCTAAATTATTTCCAAGTGATTTTCTTTTTTCAGTTTTCCGAGCCTGTTTAACCATATTTGGATTCCTTATCCATTTTTTCTGAAGTGTTTCTTCTGAATCACTTGAACTAGTTTTAATGTCTGGGAAACCTCCTTCATCTGATTGAGGCTCATTATACAATGAATGCCTGCTCTGCTGATCAACTGGTTCCTTGCTGTAACTTCCACTTCTTCCCTTTGAACTGTTCCCATCTTTTTTATTACTAGAGTTACGTCCCTTTAATCTACCCTCACTTCTAGACCTCCTTTTGGCGTCCTGTGTCACCTGATTTTTACTGTCGTTGCGACCAGCCCTCTGAGGTCGCCTGTCTGCCATAATGACATCATCTGGAGTGTCAGTTCCAGTAATAGTTACAGTGTCATTTAAAGATTGCTCAGAATGGTGGATATCTGAAGGATCAGAAAAAAATCAAACATTATATATATCGATCAAAATCCTATACAGACAAAAACTGGTACCTATACCTAAGCTTCAATGAAATGAATTCTGTCTAATATTGGAGACAGATATTAGTGCATTGTATAATATCAATGCAATCAGTGTTTATAATAGACAATATGTATTTTTGTTATTTGTTTTTTGTGCTTTTATTTTTTGATTCAGATGTCATTGATGATTCTTCTGTGGATGAAACACGCGTCTGGCATATAAAATTTCAACCCTGGTATCTATGATGAGTTTATTTACTAAGGATCTACCAAAGAAATACTAATGTACCAGTAGCATTCTAATATTTTTAGAAAAATATATACAAATCATATAAGAATTATTTCTAATCATTTCTGGGCATTGTTGTCTTATCTTAATCATCATCAATTAACCCTTCATTTCATTTATCTGATAAACAGTAAACAACACCTTATATGTGTCACATATTGGCAGTGTAGCCTGTGTACAGACAAATATAACTCACACTATATGTGTCATATACTGGCAGTGTTACCAGTGTATGAACAGGTAAAAAGAAGGAAAATAGATCTCTCAATCATCAAAGTTCCTGATAACATGTAGATTAACAAGTAAACAAGTTACATAGATGTTGATAATACATATCAGTGTTTTATAGAAGATATGCAGCAAGATTCCACACTGAGATTCCAATTCAATTTACATCATAAAAACAAACTATCTTAGAATAGTTCTGTACTTGGCAGGAAACAGACTGATACTTTTGGCATACATTCTACTTCTACTTGTTAAACTCATAATTTGAAAATCAAAATTATATTTTAAAGCAAAACTCTTGACATAAGAAGATGTGAGGTATACATGTGTCAACCACAAGGTTTTTTTTTAACAACCTTGACTACCCATGAGGGTCTTGCATGGTTGGTCGACGAGCCCATACTATAGATAAACTGTTGACACAGAGATATGTCTGGCCTCTTTGTTATTTTTATAGTTAAATGCAAATGTTGAAATTAAAATAGCAATACTTCAATGTAAATTATACAAAATATCTAAAGTCAAAGAACCATGACTGCAGGTACAGAGCCAAATAATTTCGCTGGAAATAAGATATGCCAATGCTTATACCTCTGCATACCAAATATTGTTGAGGAACTTATGATAAGTCATATCAATGATATTTGATATGCAGTTGTAATCACAAACTTAAACATGTTAAATATACAAAAGTTTCAAAGTCAATGGACCATGACAGAGAGGGCAGGGCCAACTAATCTCCATGCAAATGAGATGTGCAAATGCTTATATCACTGCATACAAAATATCAAAGATTTCCATAAGCGGTTCCTCTTAAACTGACCTAATCACAAACTTTAACTTGTAAACTATGAAAAAGTTTCAGTCAGTAGACCATGACTGAGAATAAGGGCCAAATAATTTCCATGGAAATGAGATGTGCCAGTGCTTATACAGCTGCATACCAAATATAATAGACCACTGTCCCAGGTTTGGGGAATGGTTGGCGCCTTCAAACTAGTTTAACCCTACCATATTCTGTATGTGCCTGTCCCAAGTCAGGAGCCTGTAATTCAGTGGTTGTCATTTGTTGCCGTGTAACATATTTGTTTTTGTTCGTTATTTTGTACATAAATTAGGCCATTAGTTTTCTTGTTTGAATTGTTTTACATTTGTCATTTCGGGGCTTTTATACCTGACTATGCGGTGTGGGCTTTGCTCATTGTTGAAGGCCATACAGTGACCTATAGTTGTTAATTTCTGTGTCACTTGGTGGAGAGTTGTCTCATTGGCAATCATACCACATCTTCTTATTTTTATATTAGCATAAGTGGTTCCCCTTAAACAGACCTAATCACAAACTTTAACATGTAAGCTATGAAAAAGATTCACAGTTAGTTAACCATGACTGAGGGGGCGGCCAAATAATCTTCATAGAAATGAGATGTGCCAATGCTTATACAACTGAATACCAAATATCATTGATTTTCCTCTAGTGGTTCCCCTGAAACTGACCTTATCAAAAAATGTTGTCACTGCTGCTGGAAACTTCATACCTTAGTCGCGCTTTTTTACTCTGTCAAGGAAAAACATAAAAATTTGTTGATTTTTTGTCAAAAATCAGACTGTTGGTCTTCCTGTTGAATTTTATCACATTTTGTCATATCAAGTCCTTTTATAATGTTGACCTTTAGTTTCTTACATCAATATTGTTTGGTCTCTGGGTTATAGCTTTCTCATTGGCAATCATACCACATCTTCTTATTGTTATAAAGGGTAACAAACATACAGTTTTGAACAATAACAGGTATCTAGGGTGAAGGTTGGCAACTTTTTAAACATTTAAAACCCGCTGCATTTTTATGCATCTGTCCTAAGTCAGGAGCCTGTTGTTCAGTGGTTGTCGTTTGTTGGTGTGGTTCATAAGTGTTTCTTGTTTTTTATATAGATTAGACCGTTGGTTTTCCTGTTTGAATTGTTTTACACTAGTCATTTTGGGGACTTTTATAGCTGACTATGGGGTATGGGCTTTGCTCATTGTTGAAAGCCGTACAGTGACCTATAGTTGTTAATTTCTGTGTCATTTGGTCTCTGGCGTATAGCTTTCTCATTGGCAATAATACCACATCTTTTTATTGTTATAAAGGACATCTAGAGGGTTACATACAGTTTTAAACAAGAAGCAGGTATCTAATTATACAATATAACATGTAAGCTCTGAAGCCCTTGTCAATCTGACCTGCTACTGTTTCTAGCTGAGTAGATTCTAACGAGGGTGTTGGTGTTGGCGGTGGCTGTGCTTTGTTTGTCTGTGTTTGTGTTTGGTTTATGGACTCTGTATTTGATGCTAGGCTAGATTTTGATCCTCTTATCTGTTGTCCTGATGTCTTGTTTCCATGGTGATGTTTAGAGCCTAGACTTTTCAGTTTCTCATCAGCACTCTGAAAAAGAAATGAAGCCTTAAATTTAGTTTTACATAATATTAGTGACCACCCATTGTCTGATATATTTTCTGCCTGACAAAAGTTTCCTGGAAACTTCATCATAAACAATTCCATGATATCTGTTCCTACTGTTTATTCCTTAGGAACAGATAGTGTAAATTTTTTTTCCAATGGAAATAAAAATCCAGAATATTTTCCCCTTTTGAAACTTTAATTATGAAGGAATTTTTATTTCATGACAACAACACATAGTGACTATCATTTCTATGTCATTAAGAATACCCCATTTTTCAATAAGACGGAATAACTGCAGTTTACCTATGTTGAAAACAACCAAAGGTCATCTCATGAACTCCAAATGGTACCAGGCCAGATGCATCCACACCGTAACTTGTAATGAGAACCAGCTTCAATAGGCCAAAGGACATAATAAAAATTTAATAAAACGAGCCTTCCAATTTGACCTTTTTTTCATTATTGAGAATATTTTTTTTATTGATACAACAATGAGTTTCATAGACCTCCCATTAATTTCTGAATTTACAGTAATGTCTTCATTCTGTATAACCTTAGTGATGCCATTTTTTTCAATTTTCATTTTGTTTGTGTTGGGCTATAGTTCTATTGGAATAGACCTTATCGCTATTTGGGAATCTGCGCCACTTGAACTATTTACGTCATACAACAATCACTTTTCCTTTGTGGCGTCAGACATTTTCCATTATGACGTCAAAATTTTACAGGAACCTTTGTGATGTCCAGTAATGGCGGACAAATATGGGCAGACATTGGCCTTGCTTTAGGCCTTACCTACAGTATGCTGGATATGGGCAGACATTGGCCTTGCTATAGGCCTGACCTACAGTATGCTGGATATGGGCAGACATTGGCCTTGCTATAGGCCTGACCTACAGTATGCTGGATATGGGCAGACATTGGCCTTGCTATAGGCCTGACCTACAGTATGCTGGATATGGGCAGACATTGGCCTTGCTATAGGCCTGACCTACAGTATGCTGGATATGGGCAGACATTGGCCTTGCTATAGGCCTTACCTACAGTATGCTGGATATGGGCAGACATTGGCCTTGCTATAGGCCTGACCTACAGTATGCTGGATATGGGCAGACATTGGCCTTGCTATAGGCCTGACCTACAGAACTCTCAGAAGAGTTGTGATGGTGCAGAAATTCCTAAATGTGCACAAAATGTGGCGATCTTCTTACATGAGCCATCATACTTAACAGACCTGTTCTAACCATACATACATAGCTAATTATAATTATTCATACGATATACATCCTGCACAGCAAAATGGATGCCCCTCTTTATGTGGGTTTTACTGCAAGATGAGAGATTAGTCTAAGGTAGTCCATATCTCTACATCCCACTTGGATCCACAAGGGGAAAAGAGAGTCAGGGGCGGATCCAGGATTTTAGGTTAAGGGGGGTGGAAACTTGAAATTTTGCCGAGCAGAGCTAGGCGAAAATTTTTTTGAGGTAAAATTATCAAAATATTCTTTGTTAAGCTGAGGACAACCAATGCATTGAAAATTTATGGGGGGGGGGGCACACGCCTGCCACGCCCGCCAAGCCCCGCCTGAATCCACCCCTGAGAGTAACACTCTTATCCATGTTGTTAATGAAATGAACAGATTCTGAAGGAGAAGTAAGATAAATAAGACAGCAAATAGATCTGTAAAACATATCCAAGTAAAATAAAGAGGTCAAAATTACGATTAATCTTTTAAGGTTATTTCTCAATTCAATATAATCCGATATACAAGGTTAAAAACTTAAGTCAACCACAATAGATAAACATTATATACTTATATTATCTGCACACTAGTGCATACTCACAATATCTTTAAATGTTATTGTATATCCTGCATCTTTCATGATTTAACCTAAAAAATGTTGAATTTTGAACCCCCCGTTTTTTCAAAATTATTAAAAGTTATTATATTACATTCAATAATACAAAATGTATCATGATGTAAACAAGTCATACCCAGCAGGCTGACACCTTCAAGGGCGATTCTTTTTTGGTATTACATGATGTAATTCTATTCATGTAAATTATCAATTTTTAATTCTACACATATATGAAATCATATGGTAAGGGTTAGGCCATACTGAACTCTTCATGCCATATCTTTTTGGGTGGGGAATGATAACTTCCATAATAAACTATTGACACAGAAATATGTCTCGCCTGTCAACAGAAAATTCAGAAAAAGACAATCTGATGGACAGCAACATTATAATTAATTCAAAGTCACTGGAACATGACATAGAGGGCAGGGACTTGAAATAGTAGTGCAACTTCCTACAAAATATCATTGATCTACCACAAGTAGAACCTATCAAACTGATTTAAGCAGAAAACTTAACATTGAAAATTGCTAATTAATTCAATTTGGGGGCTTGAGATAGAAGTCAGAATGACATGTACTGATAGTAATGCAACTTGAAAGACAATATCATTGATCTATCATAAGTAGTTCCTTAACTAACTTAAGCAGGAACATTGGAAATAGCTTATTAAAACTGAAAGTTGCTGGACCATAACCTAGGGGACAGGGCCTGATATGTACCAGTACTGATAGTAATGCAACTTTATAGAAAATATCATTGACAAAAATGCCTTCCTGGTTTTGTATAATTAACACGTCACAGAACAAGTTCTGTAGTTATACTAAACATAACACTATATTTCCTGTCTGTTTTTATTTTAACAAGTAATTAACACCTGAAATTGAAGTTTTCACAGGAAACAAGGAAGTAAAATACCCAGAGATGTGCATGAACTAGTAATTCATTAATTGATAGAATAGAAGATCCTTAAAATAACCAGAGATGTGCATGAACTAGTAATTCATTACTTGAATTAATAGTTGATCTTTAAAATAAATGAATCAAAACTTTAATATTTGTTAACTTAATTGCTATTGTATAGTGTACTCATTCAACAAAATGAAAATCAGATTTTAAAACATTAAAAATAATAATTGAAATTAAAAGTACTCTTTGTGATGGTTTAAAACTAGAGGCTCTAAAGAGCCTGTGTCGCTCACCTTGGTCTATGTGCATATTAAACAAAGGACACAGATGGATTCATGACAAAATTGTGTTTTGGTGATGTGATGTGTTTGTAGATCTTACTTTACTGAACATTCTTGCTGCTTACAATTATCTCTATCTATAATGAACTTGGCCCAGTAGTTACAGTGGAAAATATTTTGTAAAAATTTACAAAAATTTACAAAATTTATGAAAATTGTAAAAAATTGACTATAAAGGGCAATAACTCCTTAAGGGTCAATTGACAATTTTGGTCATGTTTGACTTATTTTAGATCTTACTTTGCTGTACATTATTGCTGTTTACAGTTTATTTCTATCTATAATAATATTCAAGATAATAACCAAAAGGTGCAAAGTTTTCTTAAAATTACTAATTCAGGGCAGCAACCCAACAACGTGTTGCCTGATTGGTCTGAAAATTTCAGGGCAGATAGATATTGACCTAATGAACAATTTTATCCTGTCAGATTTGCTCTAAATGCTTTGGTTTCAGAGATATGAGCCAAAACTGCATTTTACCCTATGTACTATTTTTAGGCATGTCGGCCATCTTGGTTCATGGGCGGGTCATCGGACACATTTTTAAACTAGTTACCCTAATGATGATTGTGGACAAGTTTGGTTAAATTTGTCTTAGTAGTTTCAGAGGAGAAGATTTTGTAAAGATTACAAAATTTACGAAAAATTGTTAAAATTGACTATAAAGGGCAATAACTCCTTAAGGGGTCAACTGACCATTTTGGTCAAGTTGACTTATTTGTAGATCTTACTTTGCTGAACATTATTGCTGTTTACAGTTTATCTCTATCTATAATAATATTCAAGATAATAACCAAAACGGCAAAATTTTCTTAAAATTACCAATTCAGGGCAGCAACCCAACAACGGGTTGTCCAATTCATCTGAAAATTTCAGGGCAGTTAGATCTTGACCTGATAAATAATTTTACCCCATGTCAGATTTGCTCTAAATGCTTTGGTTTCAGAGATATAAGCCAAAATCTACATTTTACCCCTATGTTCTATTTTTAGCCATGGCGGCCATCTTGGTTGGTTGGCCGGGTCACCGGACACATTTTTAAACTAGATACCCCAATGATGATTGTGGCCAAGTTTGGTTACATTTGACCCAGTAGTTTCAGAGGAGAAGATTTTGTAAAGTTAACAGACATTACGACGGACGACGGACGCCAAGTGATGAGAAAAGCTCACTTGGCCCTTTTGGGCCAGGTGAGCTAAAAAAGGGGAGTTTTTACCTAACCACAATATCCCCCTCCCTGATTTTCTCCTAAGTAAATAAAAGATCGTTTCTTTTATAGACAGGCCGTACTTTGACCTATAATGGTTTACTTTTACAAATTGTGCCTTGGACGGAGAGTTTTCTCATTGGCACTCATACCGCATCTTTTTATATCTATAGATATGCGCATAATATTATTTATATTGGTTGTTGAAATATTAACTTACCACATATTGAAGTGCAGACAGAAAGACAGACAAACCAACAGACAGACAGACAGTAATTACCATATAGAACACTGAAGACTAGTCACCAGCCCATGATTAATTAAGAACAGAGGGATAACAGAAGTTAATTAATTCTCTCCACTATAAATAAGCACATGCAATTTTCTTTTTTTTATATCTGTAATTCTATAAAATGCATCACCTGTCAATATCACAAATTCTTATGAATAACAGCAGATTTTCAGGCTAACTTCCAAGTACAAAAGTAAACAGGTATTTATCTCAACTTCTATCAGGTTCAAATTTCAGCTTAAATGTATTTTTTCTGAGCAAAGAGCTTTTGAAGTGTGTAAAGAATGTACAAATTATCAGGGCTTTATAGGAGAGGTACCCTTAAAACAACAATGGGACTGAGTTCACAACATATGCACCCCCTTCCTTCTATAAAGAAAACTTCAATATGCTTGTGATATTAGCCACCACAATTTTCAAAGATTTATGCCCTTGCACACCAAAATTCATAATAAGAAATAGAAAAAAAAAATAACTACCACCCCCAAAAAACAGTAATTGTGAATTATGGTAAAAATACTTTCACTGACCTGGCTATTTACATTCAAATAATAAATATACATTTATAGATCTATGATTTCAAAAACTAACCTTAACTAATTACTAAACTCCATATGTTCAAAATAACACTGTTTTGGCAGAAAGATTCCAATATTTGATATTAGATCATGTATGAATATTGTTCCCTGAGATATAATTCCATGTGTTGTTTAGCAATTAATGAGATATTAACAGTAATCTAAAAATCCTTACAGGTACTCTATTTAATATTTTTGCTAAAATTCCAGAGATTCATGATACAGTTAATAACATCAAGTTTGCATCAAAATAGTTACACTATACATAACTCCTGCATGTATATTTTTATTTCGTGCAGCTCAAATTAGCTCACCTGTGTATATTTTCTTTCCGTCCAGCTCAAATTAGCTCAAAAAGACAAGAACACCAGTTATCATGGAAATATTTCCACATGATAATCAAATAAATAATCCTTAAGTAAATTACAACTATTCCTTTACTTGTACTGTTGTAAACAACTGACCTGTTTTCAAAGATATATTTTGCACTTTTTGTCTGATAACAAATAAATCTCCCATAGATTCTTAAGATCAATTTCTCAGCCCTTATCAGTGCACTTTTACAGATAATCTTGGACTTGTTCAGCAGGTAGAGATAATCTCTAAGCCATGTGTTTTGTGCAATAAAGCATAAAATTTCCCCATGCCATGATTTCTGTTTCTCATTACAATTAATTAACATAGTAAAGTAAACATAGTCTGTCTGATCAAAAGATATAGTCAATTAACCAAAACAATGCTCCAATAACAAATTCTCTTAACTTACAATTTATTGTCAACATACATTAATTATTACAAGTCATCAAAACTGACAGAAGTCTTAACTATTAATAATGCAATTTTTGAATTAACACCATGATTTCTCAAATTTATCATGCTTTACCATAAAACAAGTCAAACTGGTAAAAGGATACCTAACCCTTTCCCTTATATTATTAAACTATATCATTTGATTTTGAATTACATACACCCATAAGACAAATGGAAGAATATTATGTAAAATCATGGTGTTATCAGTTTGTTATCAACTTAAATGACTTATATTTTATAAGTTTGAATATCCCTTTGGTATTTTCCACCCTTTTTGAATGCTGAAAATCATTCAAATGAAAGATTTACTCTGGAAATGTGCATCTACTGTTTTCCCTCCATTGGTAAGGACATCAGTCATTTGTACTTTACATATCTGATAAAATTAAAATTAAAAAAATATTAGCCTCTCAAATAAGGCTGACTTTATTACATAATGGAATAAAACAGGAGCATTACATTAACTACATGTGTGCAGCTTGTAAAGAAGAGGTAAAATACCATGCACTTATCTAAGGGGCTCTGAAAGGGTAAGGAAATCCTGCCCTGAAAGGGTAAGCAGATCCTTTTTTGAAAGGTAAACAAATCCTGCTCTGAAAGGGTAAGTAAATCCTGATTTGAAACGGTAAGAATATCCTGCTATGAAAGGGTAAGCAGATAATGCTCTGAAAGGGTAAGCAACTCCTGCCTCAGGACCTCAGGGAAGATTAGTAATTGTAACTAACTGTGTTTACCCTCTTTAAATAAAGAATTTATTATTATTATTATTATTATTATTATTATTATTATTATAATCCTGCTCTGAAAGGGTAAGCAGATTCTGCTTTGAAAGGGTAAGCAAATCCTGCTCTGAAAGGGTTAGTAAATCCTGCTCTGAAAGGGTAAGCAGATTCTGCTTTGAAAGGGTAGGCAAATCCTCTTTGAAAGGGTAGGCAGATCCTGCTCTGAAAGGGTAAGCAGATCCTGCTGTAAAAGGGTAAACAGATTCTGCTCTGAAAGGGTAGGCAAATCCTGCTTTGAAAGGGTAAGCAAATCCTGCTCTGAAAAGGAAAGCAAATCCTGCTCTGAAAGGGTAGGCAGATCCTGCCCTGAAAGGGTAAGCAGATCCTGCCCTGAAAAGGTAGGCAAGATCCTGCTCTGAAAGGGTAGGCAGATCCTGCTCTGAAAGGGTAGGCAGATCCTGCTCTGAAAGGGTAAGCAGATCCTGCTCTGAAAGGGTAAGCAGATCCTGCTGTAAAAAGGTAAACAGATTCTGCTCTGAAAGGGTAGGCAAATCATGCTTTGAACGGGTAAACAAATCCTGCTCTGAAAAGGAAAGCAAATCCTGCTCTGAAAGGGTAGGCAGATCCTGCTGTAAAAGTGTAAACAGATTCTGCTCTGAAAGGGTAGGCAAATCCTGCTCTGAAAGGGTAAGCAGATCCTGCTCTGAAAGGGTAAGCAAATCCTGCTCTGAAAGGGTAAGCAGATACTGCTCTGAAAGGGTAAACAGATCCTGCTCTGAAATGTTAAGCAGATCCTGGTTTGTTAGTGGCACCTGTCTCCAGGTGATGTGCCTCTTAACTGTAACATTTATAATTATAAAAATGTAGCAATGCCCTCATGGGCCCTTCAATAATAATCGTAATAATATCATTTGACTGATAAAAAAATTGTATTTGTTATTTACTTGATTTATCTAATGAAATTATCAATGAGGAAAATCCTATTAATTCAATCACTTATGGACATATAGAAATGGCATTTTCTCAGCCCATAGAAAAAGCACAGACTCTAGCTGTTTGTCAGTTCTGTGAAGAATCAACAAATATCAAGTGCAAATGTATTAACTGTGAACTATTTCTATGTGAACAGTGTTGTTCAAAGATACATAGTAAAATCAAGGCATCGATGGAACATGAAATTATAGATTTAAAAGATTTTGGAACAGAAAATTTCGCTACTTCCATGCGGAAAGTAGATCTTGAAAATATGGTATGTGGAACTCATAGTAAGATGAAATGTTTTTTTTACTGCAATAAATGCAGTGAGCCTACTTGTTCTAAATGTTTAATGGAGACTCATAAAAAGCATGACTATAAAGATCTTGATGAAGTGTATAATAATATCATCTCTGAAATAAAGGAACTAATACATAAATTTGAATCCAATCTTCAAATCTTGAGAAATGAAAAGGACAGACTGGACAAAATACTTTCAGATGGGGATCAAGATTTCCAAGAAACAAAAGGACTAATTCTGCAAACTGAGAAAGAAATGAAAGAGGCTATTTCAAAATATGCAAAAGACCTCTTACATGAACTTGAAGGAACATGGAAACAGTCAGAAAATATGATCAAAACCGAACTTTTGCCTTGACCAAGAAAGAGGATGAGATGGAAACCAAGAAGAACAACCTAAACCAAGCTTTGGAGGCCCATCAGGTGGCAGACATTTTCTCTACAAACAAAACCTGTGACAATTCATTGCAAAACTATTCAGTTAAACAAATCAAACCTAATAAAGTAAAGTTCATTCCAACCAAAGTGCAAATGAATATAGGATGTGGAATGCTTGGTGATCTTCATACAGTTCCAAACTTTACAATGGTAGACACTTATCATTGTGATTATAAAGATGTGACAAATATACTCATCTTCGATGATAATACTGCATGTATAGGAACTTTTCATAGTCAAAATGGTCAAAAACTGCAAAAAGTCAAATTTGAAAACCACAATATAAGAGTAGAGAGAGAAATTCCAATAGCAGTGTATGATCTGGCAAAGACAAAAACTGGAGAAATACTTCTATCATCTAAAAAAAATGATCTGAAACTTTATACAAAAACTGGTAAATTGAAGACATTTAAGGGCTTTTCCCCTTGAAAACTTTGGGTGTTCATGTAACAAACGATGATAGGATAACAGTGGGGTTGGTGGAATATTTAATCCTACCTGCATCAAAAGACAGTATCAGAAAACTTATAGTTATGAACCAAGATGGTAACATACATCATACTATTGAATATGCTAGAGACAATCAGAGACTGCTAACTTACCCTCGTAGAATTCATTCTTTCAATGATAAGATATTAGTTGTAGATATTATTAACAAAGAAGAAGAGGGGATGGTTGTAATGTTAGATTATGGGGACAACTCCATTGGACCTACAAAGGTTTTGAAAGTATCACTTCAAAGACGGTTTATAATTTTTTTCCAAAAGATGTGGCAATTACCACAACTGAAATGATTTTAGTGTCTGATTCTGTGAATCATGCCATTCATGTATTAAATCATGCTGGAGAAGTTATCTATAATACTAAAATAATGAGGTCCAATTTGTCAGCCGTCATAACGTAAAAACAATAAATCAAAGAATTCAACTTTATATATAACTAATATAGTACAATGGTGTTGATTAAAAATTACACCACTCCAGGCCCATTTGTTTTCCATGTAATTAATATTGCCAATAATTAAGAAGTTCCGGGTCGAGTCTGACACCGATACCAATAGTATATGAAACATATAGCTTCTGGTCGTATCACAAAATAACATGTAAGTTGAACGTTCTGGAAAAACTTTTTTAAGTCGAACTCAGTTGAACTGAAAAGTAATGCTTACAGTGTAGGGTTGCCTTGATGACTAAAATTAGGCGAGGTACTTTAATTCTGTCACGGACCGCGATGTCGCGGTGTGTTCTAGTTCTATGTAAGGATGTAAAAAAGCTTAGGAATAGAATTACCTTGGAGTCTTACTATAGACACAAATGAAGATTTGTGGATTGGGTGTAGTATATGGGAAGCAGACATAATAAGCAAAGCTAAAATAAGTTGTGTTAAGCTTACATAACTAAAAGTAGAGGCTTAGTGATTGGAATATGTAACATATTATTATATATATCAATCAGAAGTATTGTGTTTGTATAAAATTGTGAAATGTTTGCAGTTAAGTTAAAGGTTTACTTGAAATTGAATATGAAGTGAGCCATACATCAATATTTTACATTCATTTGCATTTTCTTTTATTTGTGTTCATCTGCAAATTACTACCATGAGGTAATAATGGTCTGGTCACCTGAGAAATAAAAAAAAAATGATATCTACATTCCAATTGTTTCCTTTATACCACTATAACTTGTTTCACTCTTCCTACATTTTAAGCTTTTTGTTTCCAACCATTTACCTAAAAATCAACATATTCACTACCTTTATAATTACTGTTTTAAAATTACCTTTGAAATTTCTAAAAAAAACAATTGTTAAGTATAATTACCCCCTGATGGTCCATGATTGGCTTAATAATAATACTATGTTATATACTGCAATAGTTTTTTGGATAAATCTGTGGATTCATTTGTTTTAATGGATACTAATTTTTACAGATAAAAGAAAAATTGTATTTTCTCAGATATTTGCTTTCTTACTTTTGCAAAAGTCTGCATACAAGGTTATAGAAAATATGTAATTTGTTGATCCTTCAAATTTTAGGTTTACATATACATGAGAAATCCACGAAAACTATTATCTAATGAATAATAATGAATCCACAGTATGACATAAGGACCTCAAATTTCTTTAGAGTACATATATATCTTATCTTACACCAAGATGTCATTAAATGAAACTGGATACCCTACATTTATCATGCTTTTAAATAACATATGATCAAATCCCTGAAAGTCCCCCTCCTTAGTTATTGAAGACTACCAATCTGTACTGACAATAATATCTTGATGTAAACTATATATATATATATAGATAGATACACCCATTTGGGGTTATGCCCTCAAGTTGTATCTAATATCTGTTATCAGTTCTTTAAATGTTTGAATGATCCATAAAATATATATTATTAACTTAAATGTAAATTATGACCATGTTGCCGTTTTTACCTTTAATAGTTTTCTTACAAAGAGGAAGTTAAACCCATAGTGACTGGATCATTACACCCAAAATGGCGTTTTCTCAGTCTATAGGGAAAGCACAAACTCCAGCTGTGTGTCAGTTCTGTGAGGAATCACCAGACATTAAGTGGAAGTGTATTAATTGTGAACTATTCCTATGTCAACTGTGCAGTTCAAAGATACATAGTAAAAGTAAGGCTTCTATGGAACATGAAATTATCAATTTAAAAGATTTAGAAACAATGAATTTTGCTACTTCCATGCGGAAAGTAGATCTTGACAACATGGTATGTACAAAGCATATTCAACAGAAGTGTTTCTTCTACTGTAATAAATGCTGCGAGCCGGCCTGTTCAGAATGTGTAGTGGAGACCCATAAACTGCATGACTTTAAAGCCATTGGTGAAGTGTATAAAGATATCATCTCTGAAATGAAAAAACTAATAGATACATTTGAATCCAATCTTCAGTCTCTCAGAAATGAAAAAGAAACATTGCAAAACATGCTTTCCAATGGTGATACAAATTTTCAAGAGACTAGAAGACTAATTCTACAAGCTGAGAAAGAAATGAAAGAGGCTATTTCGAAGCATGCTAAAGACCTTTTACAAAAACTTGAAACAAAATGGAAACCTTCAGAAAATATGATCAAAACAGAACTTTCTTCCCTTACAAGCATTGAGGATGTGTTGGAAACCAGGAAGAACAACCTTAATCAAGCACTGCAGTCTCATCAAGCAGTAGGTATTTTCTCTTCAAGTAAAAACTTGGATAAGTCATCATTACCAGAATATGCAGTTAAAGCAATCAAACCTTATAAGGCAAAGTTCATTCCTAGCAATATGCAAGTGAAAATAGGAAGTCAAATGCTTGGTGGTCTTTATACAGTTACAGACTTTGAACTTATAAACACTTATGAAAGTGATATAATAAATGTGCAATGCATACTTTTATCTAGTGACAATTCAGCTTTTACAGGAAGCATTAATGTAAAGTTAAAGAAAATAAAATTTGAAAATCATAATATCAAAGTAGAGGAAGAAGTTCATATAGAAGCCTATGATATGACATGGACAAAGGATGGAGAAATACTTGTGTCATCCTGTGAGAGTGGTCTGACACTATATACCAAAGATGGACAGTTAACAACATTTAAGTCCTTTTCTCCATTAAAAACTTTAGGAGTCCATGTTACCAAAAATAATAAATTAATAGTAGGGTTGAAAGAATCTATTCCTGCTACATTCCCCCCAGCAAAAGACAGTATAAGAAGACTTGTAGTTATGAACCAGGATGGTGACATACAACATACTATTGAATATGATAGGGACAATAAGAGACTTTTAACATTTCCTGTAAGAATCCAATCTTTGAATGATAAGGCCATGAAGGTAATAGTTGTAGATATTACGAACATAGAAAAGGAGGGTAGGGTAGTAATGTTAGATTATGGGGGACAACTCCATTGGACCTACAATGGTTGTAATAGTATCAATTCTGATCAGGCTAAATTCTATCCAAGGGATGTGGCAATTACCTCTACAGATATGATTTTAGTTTCTGATTGTATGAATCATGCTATACATGTATTAAATCATACTGGGGAGATTATTGTATCTAAGGTTGTTAAAAGCTTAGGTATAGAATTACCTTGGAGTCTTGATATTGACAAACATGACGTTTTATGGATAGAGTGCAGTCCAAGGGAAAATGACAAAAGTAAGAAGGCTAAGATACACAGTGTTATAATATATACAACTAAAGACTGAGTTATTACCCCAACAAAAACTAGAGGTAATCTCTGGTAAGAATGTGAAAAGTATTTTTTATTGAAATAAGATGAGAATAATATAAAACAAGAATGTGTCCATAGTACACGGATGCCCCACTCGCACTATCATTTTCTATGTTCAGTGGACAGTGAAATTGAGGTCAAAATTCTAATTTGGCTTTAAAACTAAAAAGATCATATCATAGGGAACATGTGTACTAAGGTTTAAGTTGATTGGACTTCAACTACATCAAAAACTACCTTGACCAAAAACTTTCACCTGAAGCGGGACAGACGGACAAACGAACGAACGAAGGAACAAATGGACGCACAGACCGAAAAACATAATGCCCCTAGGTGGGGCATAAAAAAAAATATGCCAAAATTAGAATAAGCACTGAAGTTAAATTATTTACAGCTTAATGTTACCTACCAAATAAGACTTATCACTGGGTTTGTACTTACAGGATCTGCTTACCCTTCCAGAGCACCTGAGATCACCCCCTCCCCCCTTTTGGTGGGGTTGGTGCTGCTCAGTCCTTAGTTTTCTGTGTACTGCTGTCTGTTTTTTCTTGGATTTTTTTGCTATGGCATTGTCAGTTTGAGTTGAATGTCCCTTTGGGATCTTTGGCCTCTCTCTTAAGAAAATAAAAATTGCCCCATACGAAATATCAAGGAAGCTATTCCTCCTTAGTAATATAGAGGTGCAAAATTAACTTCATTTTGAAATACAATGTAATGTGTACACAAATACACAACTCTAGAATCAAAATTTCTGATTTTGTTCCTTGTTTTAAGTTAAAAGGTAATGCAAACAAATTTCATGTTATTCTTTCTTGTGAAGAATGTGACATGTTAAAGACTATTGATTATGGCATAAGTGAGATACATAATGATAAGAACAACCATAAAAGTTGTGTATGAATTTTGTATTTTACATGGCTAGTTTTATATGTATATTTAATAAGTCTTTTTTTCTTTTTTACATGTGCTTAGTTAAAGAGTACTGTTCTAAATGTAATAATTTAAATGCTTCATGTGCTTACTTGGGAGGAGGCACGAAAAAAAGAATAACATGTTTTTGTCATTGTAATTTGTTTGTACAATTTTGTACTGTTTATTTTGTAAGTTAGTATATAAATCTTATTAGTTGTAGTTGGATTTTACAAAATTCATCTTTTATTTAATGTACTTATATACAAGAACCAATGGTAATAGTGTTTTATTGCTGAAGGAATTGTATAATCCCAAAAGTTGAAGGAATTTTTTCTCTTCATTCTTTTAATTTTTCACAGCAATAAAATTCTCAAAACAGTATATGAAACTGGAATAAAATTGTCAGTGAAAAATGCTTCTAATTTATTTTTATACTTATTTTCAAAATATAGTCTATTATCTAAAATTCCATGCTGGTAAATTTATCCATCAGTCCTATCTAATTGACATTCAAATTTGATTGTTAAAGAATTTTACAACATCTAAAAAGAAACACCAGGTTAAAGAAAGATAACTCATGATGAAAAATTATAATACCCATATTAGTCTTTGTTAAATTTGCACTTTTCAAAAAATTGTGCAGAATTTATCTTTGTTTCAAATAAAGAAATCCTTGGCATGATTAAAATTTTATCCTGTCCAGTACTGTAGACATAATTTCACATAACATTTCATTGCATATAAAGAATATTTATTATTCCAATCAAGGGCCCTTGATGGGCAGCATAACATGTACACATAAAACAATACATCATGATTTGTAACAGAAAACATTTTATATATTAAAATGAAACATTAAAAGTTCAGACAGATGTTATTATCTTCATTTATTTTTGGGTTATTACTTTTTTTTCTTGCAAAACACAAATTTTATTTAAAACAATGTTCCCCTTAATTTAAACAAGGAAAATAATTAAATTACATTATTAACTCAATCTTTTTCCTGGTTTATAAAATTCAATAAAATTTTTTGAAAGTCCTAATTAAAAAATAATGTTTTTCTAAGGTTTTATTAAATTCAAAATGTTTTTCCGTAATAGTTTTCATTTTTCAGGAAGAAGCTAAATTTTTATTTTTTAACCCCTTTTTTTTTAATTAAAATTTGAATTTTAATTTTATAACTTTCCCTTTATTCTACAGAATTTTTTCGGAAAAAGTAAATTTTTTTAAATTTTTAACCTTTTCTTAAATCATAAATCTTTATTTAAAAATCATTTTTAACAAAAAAATAATTTTGGAAAATTAAAATTAAATCTTTAAACCCGGAATATCTCTTGTTAAGTTAATGAGGTTTTTATTTGGCTTTTTTTTTTTTTGGATTTTTATGTAAAATTTTCATTATTAATCTGTTTAAATGTTTTTTCATAATTTGTCCTTTTATTTCTTTGGGTAATTTTATTAGTACCTTATTGTAACTTCATAATTTTTAAACAATCCTCCTTTCGTAAATTTCTTTACTTTTTCAGGAAATTTGATTTTTTCAATTGGAACATAACCAATTTTCCTTTTATTTATATGGACTTTTGAAGGTAACAAGTTTTTTTGGCAAAAGCATACCCTCTAATTGTTAACCATTTACTATTAAAACCCTTTAGCTTAGAAATTTACCAGGTGCCAAACTGAATTGTTATTGCCTTTTTTTCAAGGACTTAATAGAAAAATTTTATCCATTTAATTTTTCATATGAAATTTTGTATAAAAACTAAAGGATCATTTCCTAATTAAAATACTTTTATTAATTTAAACCTTTTAAATAAATTTTTAATTTTGAAAATTTCATTAAATGCTTACCTTTTTGGGTTTTCCTAATTTTCTTAAACATTTAAATTTTCCCAGGAAAATATCCAAATTTTTAGGAAATTATTTTAATGAAAATTAAAATATTGCAAAATTTTTTTTGGAAAAACCCATTTTTAATAACTCCGTTGCCTGGACAATCAGAATAATTAAGAAAAATTCCAAGGGGTAGCAAATCCAAAGACACTTCGAAAGGGAAGAAATTCTTAATAAGGTACTAATAAAATTTTAAAAAGGAACTATTCCTAAATAAATATATTAAAATTGTTCCTCTTATAAAAAGTTTTATATCCAATTTCATTATTTTCTAAAATTGAAAACAATTTTTAAATCAAAATTTTAAATTTTAATTTTAAAAAATTTCTTTAAATAGGCATTTTTTAAAGTTAATCTTTGAAAATAGCACTCTTAAAATAAAATTGTTAAAAGAATCCTAATTTTGGAAAAAAAAATTGCCAAATTTATTCCGAAAAAAGATTCTGAAGAAAATTTTGAAAGTAGGAATCTAGGGGAACTGACTTAAATGTGAATTAGGAACTCCTAAAGCTAACCCCAAAACCTAACGTAAAAATCTTTGAGAAAAAATTCTTAAGGGGAGATGGTAAGAAAGATTTAAAGCTGAAAAATCCGTTAAAGGGTAAATTAGAAACATTGAAGGTTATTCCTAAATACTAACCTGGAACAGATTCCTGATAGACAATTGTATATTGCAATCAATTTTATTTAAAGTCATGACATCTGTTTAATAAAACAAATTTTTTGAAATTTTAGAATTATAAATAATTTCAAGAAAAAATAATCAAATAAATAAAATGGATCTCCTTAAAGGTTTTAATTGTAACTTTATTAAATATCAATTTAAATTAAATTAAATTTATTAAATTGATCTAATTATTAACTTTTAAATGATTTAAATAAAAATTTGAAAAAAATTTTTTTCAAAGAATCTAAAATTTTTGAAATGGAAAAAATAAGAATTATGATGGAACTTGAAATTGGAAGGATTTTAAAATTTTGATGTTAATTATTCATCTAAATATTTAATTAAAAAAATTTAAATTCAAATTTAAAAAAATTTAAAGAAAATCTAGGTAAAATCCATGAAAGGGAATAATTTAAATAAATTTATGAAATAGATTAAGAAATATCAATAATAAACAAGAATAAAAATTGAAAAAATTTATTAAAAAAAGGTGACAAATTAGAAACCTAGTTTCCAATAAATTCCTTAAAAAATGTTTAACAAAATAAAATATACCTAATAATTTATTTTAACCATAAAATATTGCTTTTTAAATTTAACTAAATAAACAATTGGTTAATTGGATATAATAAAAGAATTTTATTAAAATAGTAAATTAAATTATAAATGGTCAATAACTCAAAGTCATGAACAGTAATATAGTAGAATTAACTTATTGATTTACAATAATATTCAAATTAAATTTATTAATTTTTATTAAATTAAAAAGAAATCGGTTTAATTGATTAATTTATAATACTTTGGGTGGTTAATAATCTCTAAAAGTGTTTATTGCAAATATATTTAACATGGACAAATTAATCAATTGTGGGGTTAATTTTTAATATCATTTGGGCAATTTTTTGCCCAAATTTTTTAAAAATGAAATTAATTCAAAATTAAAATTTAAAATTTTAAATATAAAAAGATTTTCAAACTTTTTTTAATTTTAAATTTTTTTGCCCCGGGGCAAATGTTTTTAATTTCCAAAAATTAAATTATTACCCAAAATTTTCAAAATTAAAAATTTTTTGGGGAAAAAATTTTTTGGGGAAAAAACGGGCCAAAAAAGGGAAAACCATTAAACCGGTTTTAAAGCCCTTTTTTGGGAATTTTTTTCCCCAATTTTTTGGTTTTTATTTTAAAACAAAACCAAAAATTTTAGTTTAAAAATTTTTAATTTTCCTTTTTTAAAAAATTTAAAACCCAAATTTTTAAAATTTTTAAAAAAAAAGGGGAAAATTTAAAAGGGTTATTTAAAGTATTTTAAAATGAAGTTTCCAAAATAAAATTTTATAAAAAAACCAAAATTTTAATTTAAAAATTTTAAAAAAAACCCCCAAATTTTAAAATTTGATTTAATTACCAAAATAAAAATTTAAAATCCAGTTTTTTCAAAATAAAAAATTAAATTTTAAATATTTTTTTTTAAATTTTCCCTTTGGGTTTGGGTGGGGGCCAAATTTTTTAATTGGATATTCCCAAAGGGAAAATTTTTGGAAAAAAATTTTTGTAAAAAATTTTAAAACCTTTTTTCCCAAAAAAAGGGTACTTTTCCCCATAAAAAATAACTCCCATTTTTTTTCCCAAAAAAAATTTGTTTTTTTTCCCCAAATTTATAAAAAAAAATTTTAGGAATTTCCTTAAAAAATTTAAAAATTTTTAAATTTTCTTATTTTAATTTTTTAAAATTATTCCCTTTTGTTTTAAAAAAAAAAAAAAACAAAAAATAAAAAAAAGGGGGGAAAAAAAATTTTTAAATTTTTTAAAAAGCCAAACCCCAAAATTTTGTTTCCTTAAATTTTAAAATTAAAAAAAATTTTAAAAATTTAAAATTAAAAAAAAAAAAAATTTTAATTTTGGTTCAAAAAAATTTTTAAAAAAAGCTTTTAATAAAATGTTTAAATTTTTAGGCTTTTGGGATTAAAAATTTTTCCCAAATTTACCCTTTTTTTAAAAACCCCAATATTTGGAAAATTTTGAAAAATTTTTTGTTTGCAAAAATTTTTTAAAAGGAAAAAAAAAAATTTTAAAATTAAAAATTTATAAATTTAAAAAAAATTAACTTTTTTATTTTTACAATTTATTATAATTTTTAAATTTTTCAAATTTTATTTATTAATAAGATAAAAACCCAAAAAAATTTTTTTTTAAAAAGAGAAAACAATTTCAAATCTAAAAAAAATTTTCTAAAAAAATTTTTAAAAGTAAAACCAAATTTGTCAAAAATTAAACCATTTAAAATTTTATTTTTATTTAGGGCCAAAACTCGGGGTTTGCCCAAAAAAAAAGAAAAAAATTTTCCCCTTTTTAAAAAAAATAAATTTTAAAAATTTTTTAAAAACAAACGTTTAAAGGGAAAAAATTTTTTTGAAAAAAAAAAGTTTTCTTTAAAAATTTCCCCCCTTTTTTTAAGAAAAATTTTTAAAAGATTTTTTTAAAACAGGGTTTTAAAAAAAAATTTTTAAAAAATTTTGTTAAAAAAATTCTAAAGGGAAACCCTTTAAAATAAAATTCCAAAAAATTTTAATTTTTTTAAACCCCAAAAGGGGCAAAAAAAAGCAAACCCGGGAAGCCCAAAAAAAATTTTTAAAAAAAATTTTTAAGTACAAAACCGTTAAAAAAAAACCCCCAAAAAAACTTTTTAATTAATTTCCCTTAAAAAAAAAAAAAGGGTTTTTTTTAAATTTAAAAATTTTTTAAATTTTTTAAATTTCAAATTTTAAAATTTTAAAACCTTTTTAGGGAAATTTTCCGGGAAAATTTTAAAGTTTTTTTTAACACTTTTTTAAATTAAATGTAAAATTTTTTAAAAAAAATTTTTTTAAAAGTTTTAAAAAATTAAAAGGGAAATTAATTAAACCCTTTAAACAAAAAAGGGGAACCCAAAACAAACATTTTTTAAAAAAAAAATTCTGAAAATTTTGAACTTTTTTAAAATTTTTTAAAAAAATCAAATGAAAGGGAAAAAAAAAAAAAAATCCCCCAAAAAAGAAAAATTTTGGAAATTTTTTAAAAATTTTTTTTCCCTTTAAAAAAAATTATTTTTTAAATTTTATATTAAAAAAATTAAAATTTTAAAATTTAAAATTTCCAAAAAAAATTTTAAAAAATTAAAATTTTTTGAAAAAAGCGTTTTTTTGGGGTCCCTTTGAAAACAATTTTGAAAGTAAGAGATTTAAAAAAAACCCTTTTCCTTAAGGGGAAAATTTTAAAAAAATTGGAAAGAAAAATGTTTAAAAAAAACCCCTAAAAAGTTCCCCAATAAATCTCCTCGTAATTTTTCCAAAAAAATCCCTTTTAAACTTTCCCCAAAGGGAAAATTTAAAAGGGAAAATTTCAAAAAAAATTTTACAAAAAATTTTTAAAAAAAAAATCCTTTTGAAATACCTTTTCCCTTTTAAAGTTTAAAAATTTTTAAAGAAAGAAACCCTTTTTGAAAAAAAAACCCCTTTGAAAAAAAAAAAATTTTACCCTATTAAATTTTAAACAATTTTAAAAATTTGGGCTTTTCCGGGTTTTATTTTTTTGTTCTTTGTAAATTTTTAAATATAAAAAGGTTTCCCAAAAATTTTTAAAAAAAGTAAAATAATTTAAAAAAAAATTTTTATTTCAAATTAAAAAATTAATAAAAATTTTTTAAAAAAAAAAGGGGTTTAAAAAAAACAATCTACTAAAGGTTTTAAAATTTAAAAAACTTTAAATTTTAAAATTGTTTTCCCTTTAAAATTTTTTCTTTTAAAAATCAAACTTAAAAAATTTATTTAAAATTTTAAAAAAATTTTACTAAAAAAAATTTTAAAATAAAATAAAAAAAGAAAATTTTTTTTAAAAAACAGGGATTTGTTTTTATTTTAAATGAATTTTAAATTTAAAATCCCCTTTAAATTTTAAAATTTTTCCGAAAAATAAAGAATTTATCTAAAAATTTTTTTCCCCATTTAAAAGAAAAGCAGACCTTTGAAAAATTAAAAAAAATTCCCCAAAAAAAGGCTTTTTTAAAAGGAATAAAAAAGCAAAATTAAAACCTTTTACTTAAAAAGGAAAATAAAATTTTAATAAAAGGGCTTTGGGGAAAAAAAAGGGGTAAAAAGAGACCCTTTTAAAAAAAATTTAAAGGGAAGAAATTTTTTTAAAAAAATTTTCATTTTAAAAATTTAAAAAAAATCCAAATAAAAATTTCAAACCCAGAAAATAAAGGGGAAAACTTGTTTCCCTTTAAAAAAAAATTTAAATTTTTTTAATTTTTATTTAAATTCCAAAATTTAACTTTGTTTAAAAAAAAAATAATTTGATGCGACTGTCATACAAGTGAGAGGTTTAGCACTATAAAACCAGGTTCAATCCACCATTTTCTACATTTGAAAATGCCTGTACCAAGTCAGGAATATGACAGTTGTTGTCCATTCGTTTGATGTGTTTTATCATTTGATTTTGCCATTTGATTAGGGACTTTCCGTTTTGAATTTTCCTCGGAGTTCAGTATTTTTGTGATTTTACTTTTTTCTCACTGTGGAGTGCTACCTTTACTGTATTTCTAAAAGATTTGTATAATTGCACATGTTTAACTCCTGTCTTCTCTTGTTATCAGTTCTTTAAATATCTGAATGATAAAAACATTATCTTAATTATGACCATGTTGTGTTCTACCTTACAATGGGGAAGTAAACCTATTTTAAATCACTGATAGTGACTGGATATTATATCCAAAATGGCCTTTTCTCAGTCTATAGGGAAAGCACAAACCCCAGCTGTCTGTCAGTTCTGTGAAGAATCACCAGAGATTAAGTGGAAGTGTATTAACTGTGAACTATTCCTATGTCAACTGTGCAGTTCAAAGATACATAGTAAAAGCAAGGCATCAATGGAACATGAAATTATTAATATAAAAGATATTGAGACAGTGGATTTTGCCAAAACAATGCGTAAAGTGGACCTCCAAAATATGCAATGTACAATTCATGGTAAAGAAAAATGCTTTATCTATTGTAAAGACTGCAGTGAGCCTGCTTGTGCGAAATGCACAATTGAGCTCCATCAAAAACATGAATACAAAGCCCTTGATGAAGTTTATGAAGGACTTATTGCTGACATAAACAAAGTAGAAGACAAAATTGAATCCAATCTCCTGTGTTTAAAAAAAGAAAAGAATAACCTTTTAAAAATACTATCAGATGGGGATACAAATTTTCAAGAAACAAGGGACATAATTCTACAAACTGAGAAAGAAATGATAGAGGCTATTTCTAAACATGCTAATGAACTTTTACAAGAACTTGATGCAAAATGGAAGCCTTCAGAAGATATGATCAAAACAGAACTTTCTACTGTGACAAAGAAAGAGAATGAGTTGGAAACCAGGAGGAACAATTTAAACCAAGTCATGCAGTCTCATCACGTGGCAGACATTTTTCTACAAGTAAAAACTTAGATAAGTCATTACCTCAATATGAAGTTAAAACAATTAAACCTTATAAGGCAAAGTTCATTCCTAGCAATATGCAATTGAAAATGGGAAGTCAAATGCTTGGTAATATTTATACTGTTCCAGAATTTGAACTTGTAGACACTTATCAAAGTGAGGTTAAAACTGTGCCATGTGTACTTTTATCCGGTGACAATACTGCTTTTATAGGAAGCCTTAATGATGTAAAGTTACAGAAAATAAAATTTGAAAATCATAATATCAAAGAAGAGAAAGAAGTTCAGATAAAAGTCTCAGATATGACATGGACAAAGGACAGAGAAATACTTGTATCATCTACAGAGAGTGACCTGGTACTATATACCAAAGATGGTCAATTAAAGACATTTAAGTCATTTTCTCCATTGAAAACCTTAGGTGTCCATGTAGCTAAAGATAATAAGATAATTTTAGGTTTGACAGAACATTTTGCATTACCTGTACCAAAAGATTGTATAAGAAGACTTGTAGTTATGAACCAGGATGGTGACATACAACATACTATTGAGTATGATAGGGACAATCAGAGACTAATGTTATTTCCTTATAGAATAATAACTTTCAATGATAAGATAGTAGTTGCAGATATTATAAACTGTGCATGGGAGGGTAGGATTGTAATGTTTGATTGTGGGGGACAACTCCATTGGTCTTACAATGGCTGTAATAGTATCAATTCTGACCAAGTTAAATTCTATCCAATGGATTTGGCAATTACCTCTACAGACATGCTTTTAGTGTCTGATACTTTGAATCATGCTATACATGTTTTAAATCATTCTGGGGAGCTTATTGTAAGGAAGGATGTCAATAGCTTAGGAATAGAATTTCCTGTAGGTCTTGATGTCGACAAAAATGAGGTTTTATGGATTGGGTGTGGTCAATTACGAAAAGACACAGGTAAGAAGGCTAAGATACACTGTGTTAAACTGATATTTATAACCTAAAATAGACCAGACATTATCAGCTGGAAAACATCTTTGTGTTAAATCTGATAGGTCAGACCAGGGATTTGGGGCCTTACAATATTTATTGTCTAAGAAGGGAAAGGAACTACACTTCAGCTGAAGTATTTTATTCATTGTTATTGTTCACTTGTTTCAGTGTTTATAAATTCTACTTTGAAAAATCACTCAGGAACAACTTCCCTGCCATTTTTTTTTTTATCAATTAAGTTATTGGTTCACCAAAAGAAGTCAGTGTCAGAGTACAGTCAAGAAAACAAATAATTAAAGGGAATATAGACTATATATCTTAAGACAGCTACCAAATGAATTTACAACCACAGAACATATAGAGGCTATTAATTAGACTTCTATCTGATTTATAAATATGTATTGTTTATGTTTTGGCATGTGACTCTCATATATATATTAAAATCATTAAATAACTGACAAACAACTAAAACCCTTTATGTCTAGTTTGACAAAAAGTGTAATTGATTAATCATGATTAAGTTAGGTAATACATAACACAATACTTCTTTAGATAACACCTTAACATACATCTATGTCATCCAGATCATTATAACACTACTTTTCTATGAGAATTCAATGTGTAGACAACTTAATCAATTTAGAATCAAAACGTTTAATTGAATTTCTGATACATTTGTTTTTTGTTTCAAGTCAATGAGTAATGAAAATAAATTTAATTTGAAAAAATATTTTTCTTGTGAAGTATGTGACATGTTGGAGGTCATTATAAAAGGCAAACGTGAGATTCATAATAATAACAACAACAACCTTAAAAGTTGTGCATGAATTGTGCATTTTACATGCATGGTTTTATATGTATATAGCTCTAATAATTATCACTTATTTTCATGGTTTCTTAGTTGGATATTACACTTTCATTTAATATCTTTATTAAGAAGAACTGCAAATGGCTATATTGTTTTCTTGTTGAATGATTAATATAATTCCAAAAGTTGGAGTTTTTGTTTTTCTTCTTTCATTTTTATAGCAATAAATTTAATAAAGTAAGATGTATAAAACTGGAATAATATTGTTAATGAAAACAATTCTAATTTATTGATTCATTTATTTTCAAAGCAGTTTACAATTTAAATTTCCTACATGTGAATATTTGTGTAGGATTTCTGGAGATTTGAAATATTGATCCATCACTATTTTAATTGTAATAGAATTTGTCAAGATAAATTATGACAAAATCTGCCTAAAATATTTTAGAAAAGCAGGTTGAAGAAAGATAACTCATGTTGAAAAATTGTAGTTTTGTCTAAGTAATTTATCAATTATCACCTGAATATATGTAATTTTATGAAATAAAGGAATATCTTTACAATTTTTGTTTACTTTTCAAGCAATATTCAGCTTAACTGTTGTGTACTATTAGTCATCATTTGTCATCCAATTTAGTCTGTCTCTTATATATTAACTTTTATATAGATCGTCTTCTTTGAAACCAGTTTTGGGATAAGATAAGATAAGATAAGATAATTTATTGGTTCAAAATCCAAAATTATAGGATTGTTACCAAGACAATAGACATTGACTATACATAAACATACAAACATAATCTAACCACATTTATAGACATTATATATATAACTGTATATCCCCTCCATTATTAAAAGAAAATATTGTTACAATAACAAATGAATGTATATAATCTCTGCTGAGGAGGTAGTACCACAAAGTTATTAAGTACTCAATAAAGCATTTCTTGGTTTTGGGTGATAAGTCTAATTCATGTCCATCAAACAACATGACAACTTTCACAAAAATATATACATTGTAATATTTATTATGTAAAGATAAATACAATTGTTTGTTTACTTTACTCTGTTATAGGGGGCCTCAGTGGACGAGTGGTTTAAGAAGTTACTACTGTAATCACTAGCCAGTCAACACTGAGGTTGTGAGTTCGAACCCCGCTCGTGCGGGTGCACTCGACTCCAATCTTAATTGACTAGGATTGTCAGTTTTCCTATCGAAGGTCGGTGGTTTTCTCCGGGCACTCCGGCTTCCTCCACCAATAAAAACTGGCCGCCACGAAATAGCCCAAAAGCGATGCTTAAAAGTGGCGTTAAAACACCAAAAATCAAATCAAATTACTCTGTAATATAAATATGACCTTTCATTCTTCAATATGCAGTGTGTGGGTCACATGAAAATTAGACACAACAGTAGTTGATCGATTATTAAATTTCATAAATTTTTTTAAGAATACAAATTAAGGTAAAAAACAAAGGCATCGACTAAATAAGGATGGAGACTGAGCCCATCTACAGGGTTAGCATCTCATGCTTACAGACAAAATAATTATGATTTCTAAATTGTGAAAAAATTACAGGGACAAAGTGGGTAAAACTATACTATTCAGCAAAACAACAGCTAAAATATTATAGCAGAACATTAATTTTAAAGCTAATACTAGTTTAATTTCATTTCTCTTTTAAAGAGCCCCTGTATGGAGTATGCCTTATTCAAACAACAGAAAAAGTTGGCACATAGAGGGGCATAATAAATTATTTCAAAAAGGAAATTGCAGCTGACATATTTTCATTCAAAATGTCCACCAAACCTAACAAGCACAAAAATTAGAATACATCAAATGTTCATTATACAGTTGTGTTATAAGGATTGAACAGGAATCACCAAATACACAGGGGTTTCATTATCTTTCATGTTGACCAGTACATTCCTATTTGAAGGTGGTACTTTTCAATATATTCAATGAACATGTTATATAAAAATTTCTGAATTCAGGCGGTACTTATCAGTAGCATAGGAGGGTAAAAGTACCGGGTACCGCCTCCTAATGAATGGCCTGAATACAATTATTCTCTAAAATCACAACAACACACAAACAAAGACAAACAACAACAAACAATGCACTGTAAGTTTAAAATGGAACTGTGATTAATTCAGCTGAATCATTTTTACTCAGAACATTTCATCAAAATCAGGGTTGGATTCAGGATTTTTGAAAAAGGGGGGCATAATCCTATAAAAGTGAAGAAATACAGCTGAGCGAGGAGAACTTTTTTCAGACAATTTTTTGCTAAAAAAAAATGATATATTTTCCTATCAAATGGGTATGCCTCCTCTGAATCTGCCACTGAAAATTAATAAAAAAATTTAGTCACCTCTATGAGTTGTCTTTGCTGATGTTTAGTTTATCACTGTACAATAATTGGATACATTTAAATCACATGTAGGAATAAATATGGAGTATTCTTCAATGAGACAACAACTCGTATAAATAAAGGTCACAGTCGTTTAACGATGTTTAAATCTCATTAATCAATTAAAAAGAGACAAATCAAGGAACCAATCAAAAACTGAAGGAATCGTATCAACTCCAAAAGGAGCAATGCCAGGTGCATCCCGAAAGTTTTTGACAAAGGTTAGCCTGTCTCCTGCTATATACCAAAGCAACATACAGTCTTCAACATTAGAGAGGTATTTTTACAATATATGTTAAGTTATATATAGTCTTTAGTTCAAAAAGTTGGGAGCAAATTAAAATAGTGATCTTCATAATATACCAAGGATAATAATCTTGACTGGAGACAGTCATGTCATGCATACGTTAAGGGGTGACATTTTGTTCTGGTAACCTACTTTTGACCTAATTATGGCTATTTGACTTACAAAGAGTTAGTTGTAAGGTTGAACAAGTTTTCAAAATTAATAGGATTCAAACAAGAGGTATTATAATGACGATCTTGGTTGAAAACTGTAGAAGCTGGTTACATAAAATGGGTCATGTTAATTAAAGATGTACAAGTTTCACCATCTAGAAATCTGCAAAATTTCTCAAAATGTAAACACAAAAAGAGATGCCCATTTTTATTGTATAAACAATCATTCTAGAAACTTTGAAAGCTCTGGAATGAAAACTAAAAGATATATGTTGCTTACATAAAATTCGGGACACTCTTTTCATTCCCAGTCCTACATTTACCACTCCATAAGTTACATTTGTACTTCATGCAACCCAGCTAATGATAATAATTAAGTGAGATAAAAAAGGGAGGCTGCTGTTAAAGATATTCCCTATGTTTCCCACAGCACCCTTGATATAAGCAGCAAAAATACAAAACAAAATTTCATCACCGTTATTTCAATCTCCCCATTGACAATTATTTATATATCCATAAGGAGCAACCATTTAACTTCAAAAGAAGAGGGGGTATTGTGTTTTGTCTGAGTCAGAAATTTTTCGCGCAATGCACAAACATTTATCTTTAGTTTTTCGATGCTGTCAATCAAATTATTTTTTTCAAAATTTAACACTATAAGGTATGGGGAAAATCTGGATTCAGAATTTTTTTTTTTTGGTCATCTGTTTGACCACAATATTTTTTTTCATTAATTAGGGATGAGAATATTTTTTAGGAAAAAACCATAACCCCCCCCCACCCCCTTGAAGATAAATGGTCATTCCATAATCAAGACAATTGACTGTGCTAATCAGGTTATATGCCATTTTGGTACTTCTTCAACATAAAATCTTACACTGAAGACAAAATGAAGTATAATTCCTACCTGTGCACACAAGCCATATATCTTCCCCTCAGTCTGATGAAGAGCCAATGAGTCATGATATCACACAACATCATGTCTGACTGTATGTTACTTATTATAGAAGCACAACAACATTGTATATCTTGTCAAAGTAAATGCAAAGTTTTTGTTGAAGCTAATTCAACACAACATCAAAGTGAGCAAAATACAAACAAAACATGTTATAAGGGGGTGAAGAATGGGGTTCACTGAAGGATGGACATATGCTCTTATGCACCAAATACAGATTGATTGTTCTTTGTTTAATGTCAAGTGGCCAAATAAAGATAAAGAGAGAGCATATACACCTGCTCTTATGCATTCTAGACTCTGCTCCAAACAGAAATTGATAGAAAGATAGAGAAGGGAAAGAGAGTATACACATGCTCTTGTGAATTGTACTCTGCTACATATAAAGAGATTGATAGAAAGATAGAGAAGGGAGAGAGAGTGTAAACACATGCTCTTATGAATTGTAGACTCTGCTACATATAAAGAGAATGATAGAAAGATAGAGAAGGGAGAGAGAGAGTATACACATGCTCTTATGAATTGTAGACTCTGCTACATATAAAGAGATTGATAAAAAGATAGAGAAGGGAGAGAGAGAGTAAACACATGCTCTTATGAATTGTAGACTCTGCTACATATAAAGAGAATGATAGAAAGATAGAGAAGGGAGAGAGAGAGTATACACATGCTCTTATGAATTGTAGACTCTGCTCCAAATAAAGAGAATGATAGAAAGATTGAGAAGGGAGAGAGAGAGAGAATATACACATGCTCTTATGCATTGTAGACTCTGCTCCAAATAAAGAGATTGATAGAAAGATAAAGGGAGAGAGAGAGAGTGTAGACTGCTCCAAATAAGGAAATTGATAGAAAGATAGGGAAGGGAGAGAGAGAGAATACACACATGCTCTAATGCATCGTAGACTCTACTCCAAATAAAGATTTTGATAGAAAGATAGAGAAGGTAGAGAGAGAGAATGTGTACACATGCTCTTATGAATTGTAGACTGCTCCAAATAAAGAGAATGATAGAAATATAGAGAAGGGAGAGAGAGAGTATACACATGCTCTTATGCATTGTAGACTCTGCTCCAAATAAAGAGATTGATAGAAAGATAGAGAAGGGAGAGAGAGAGTGTAGACTGCTCCAAAAAAGGACATTGATAGAAAGATAGGGAAGGGAGAGAGAGACAGAGAATACACACATACTCTTATGCATCGTAGACTCTACTCCAAATAAAGATTTTGATAGAAATATAGAGAAGGTAGAGAGAGAGAGAGTACACATGCTCTAATGAATTGTCGACTCTTCTTCATATAAAGAGATTGATAGAAAGAGAGAAGGCAGAGAGAGAGAGAGAGTATACACATGCTCTTATGAATTGTAGATGGCTACAAATAAATACATTGATAGAAAGATCGAGAATGGAGAGAGAGAGAGTATACACATGCTCTTATGAATTGTAGACTCTGCTACATATAAAAAGATTATTAGAAAGATAGAGATGGGAAAGAGAGAGAGAGTATACACATGCTCTTATGAATTGTAGACTCTGCTCCAAATAAAGAAATTGATAGAAAGATAGAAAAGGGAGAGAAAGAGAGTGGAAACATGCCTTTATGGACTGTCATCTGCTACCAAAAAATAGAGAGATATTTTTGTATTTTTTGTAGAAACATGACCCAATGCACTGTAGACCTAAGGATTCTAATAAAGGGATTGAGAGAAAGATCCATAAGGAAGAAAGAGAGTGGAAGCATGGTCTTATGCAGTGTAAACTCTGCTCTCAAAACATTAGATAAAGAGAAAGATCCAGCAGGGGGAAGGAGAAAGAGAGTAGAAACATGGTCTTATGGAGTGTAAACTCTTCTATCAAAACATTAGATGAAGAGAAAGATCCAGCAGTGGGAAGGAGAAAGAGAGTAGAAACATGGGCTTATGCAGTGTAAACTCTGCTCTCAAAACATTAGATAAAGAGAAAAATCCAGCAAGAGGAAGGAGAAAGAGAGTGGAAACATGGTCTCACGCAGTGTAAACTCTGCTCTCAAAACATTAGATAAAGAGAAAAATCCAGCAGGGGGAAGGAGAAAGAGAGTGGAAACATGGGTTTATGCAATGTAAACTCTGCTCTCAAAACATTAGATAAAGAGAAAAATCAAGCAGGGGGAGGAGAAAGAGAGTAGAAACATGGTCTTATGCAGTAAACTCTGCTATCAAAACATTCAATAAAGAGAAAAATCCAGCAGGGGGAAGGTGAAAGAGAGTGGAAACATGGTCTTATGCTGTGTAAACTCTGCTCTCAAAACATTAGATAAAGAGAAAAATCCAGCAGTGGGAAGGAGAATGAGAATGGAAACATGGTCTTATGCAATGTAAACTCTGCTCTCAAAACATTAGATAAAGAGAAAAATCGAGCAGGGGGAAGGAGAAAGAGAGTGGAAACATGCTCTTATGCAGTGTAAACTCTGCTCTCAAAACATTAGATAAAGAGAAAAATCCAGCAGGGTGAAGGAGAAAGAGAGTAGAAACATGGTCTTATGCAGTTTAAACTCTGCTCTCAAAACATTAAATAAAGAGAAAAATCCAGCAGGGGGAAGGAGAAAGAGAGTGGAAACATGATCTTAGGCAGTGTAAACTCTGCTACCAATAAATAGAAAGATCAGGAAGGGAGGAGAGAGAGAGAGAGTAGAAACATGGTCTAATGTGCTGTAGTCTCTGCTTACAATAGATAGAGACTGATCCAGATAAGGGAGAAAGAGAGTGAAAACATGCTCTTATGCACTGTAAACTCTGCTACCAATGAAAAGATAGAGAGAAAGACCTAGAAGGAGAAAGAGAGTGGAAACATGTTCTTATGCAGTGTAATCTTTGCTACCAATAAATAGAAAATAAAATGCTTCGCTGAGCGCAGCCTGATACGACTGCAGAGGTCGAACCCTGAACAGTTGGGGCAAATTTGGACACAATATTCAAGCTTGATACTGGCTGAATTTGGATTGTGATCAAATTTTTGACATAATACAGGTTTCTGACACAAAATAAATGTGGTCAAAGATCTTATAAATCCATTGTGCAATACTGTGCAACTGAAGATTTCTTCTTGAAACTTTTCAAAAATTCAAAATTTTAAAAATTTTGAAAAAAAATATGAATCCCTTAAAAAAACTGGGAAAAAAATCCCCCCCCCCCCCAACTTTTTGAAACCTCCCTTGGAGCAATAACCCCAAACTCAATCCCAGCCTTTCCTTTGTAGTATGGAACCTTGTAGTACAATTTCAGAGAGATCCATACACTTACACACAAGTTATTGTCTGGAAACTAGAAAAATGCTTGTGTTTGGCACTTTTTTGGCCCCTAATTCCTACATGTTTGGGGCAATTAACCCCAAACTCAATCCCAGCCTTCCCTTTGTTATATGGAACCTTGTAGTACAATGTCAGAGAGATCCATACACTTACACACAAGTTATTGTCCGGAAACTAGAAAAATGCTTGTTTTTGGCCCCTTTTTGGCCCTTAATTCCTAAACTGTTGGCCCCATAACCCCTAAAATGAATCCCAACCTTCTACTTGTGGTATTAAACATTGTGGTACAATTTCAGAGCAATCAAAATACTTCTACACAAGTTATTATTCTGAAACTAGAAAAATGCTTGTTTTGGGCCCCGTTTTGGGCCCCTAATTCCTAAACGGTTGGGACTATCATCTCCAAAATCAATCCCAACCTTCCTTTTGTGGTATTGAACCTTCTTAAAAAATTTCATATAGATCTATTCACTTAAACTAAAGTTATTGTCCGGAAACCAATGTGTCTTGGGACGAGGACGACGACATCATACCATTATACAATCCCAAAAAATTTTTTGCGGTCGTATAAAAAACCAGAAGGAGAAGGAGAAACAGATGGACAGACGAATTGATAAACAGGGTAGCTCTACTACTTTTATTTCCATTATAAGGAAATAAACTATGGAGCTAGTGAAACTTTGTTGCTATATCTAGATAGAAAAAGTCTGTTGAACCTTTCCTTCTGGTAGCTAACTTAGCTTGTTTCTCTATGAATCCTTTGGCAGATGAAAATTATCATTGACCAAATTAAATGTACTGAAAACTGCAACCTACAAGTAACTTAATTATCATATTTCTAGGAACCCTCTTCATTTTGGGCCTTCATTCTAACATCTCCTTTTTGAAAAATCATCATTTATAAACAAAACGAGATCGTGAGGCATATCAATTGGACAGCAACCAAATAAAACAAAAATTAAACAGAGATCCAGGTCAACATTTCAACATTTTAACATACCGCTGCTGGTGGACTATCAGTCCCGAGGGTATCATCAGCTCAGTAGTCATTACCTCAGTCGCTGCTGGTGGACTATCAGTCCCTGTGGGTATCATCAGCTCAGTAGTCATTACCTCAGGCGCAGCTGGTGGACTATCAGTCCCTGTGGGTATCATCAGCTCAGTAGTCATTACCTCAGGCGCAGCTGGTGGACTATCAGACCCTGTGGGTATCATCAGCTCAGTAGTCATTACCTCAGGCGCAGCTGGTGGACTATCAGACCCCGAAGGTATCATCAGCTCAGTAGTCATTACCTCGTTCCCTGCTTTGTGGACTATCAGTCCCCAAGGGTATCATCAGCTCAGTAGTCATTATCTCGGTCCCTGCTGGTTGACTATCAGTCCCCGAGGGTATCATCAGCTCAGTAGTCATTACCTCGGTCGCTGCTGGTGGACTTTCAGTCTCCGAGGGTATCATCAGCTCAATAGTCATTACCTCGGTCGCTGCTGGTGGACTTTCAGTCTCCAAGGGTATCATCAGCTCAGTAGTCATTACCTCGGTCGCTGCTGGTGGACTATCAGTCCCCGAGGGTATCATCAGCTCAGTAGTCATTACCTCGGTACTGACATGATTTATGACAAACTTTTCTAAAATTGTCTGTTTATTTATAAAGAAACTAAGGTTTCAACTTCTTCAAGTAAAGTTGACCTTAGATGGATTTGGCTACTATACTTTTAGGTCCTTTTTGGTCATATTACTCTTAAACTGTTTCGGTTCTTATACATGCTTTGCTTTCAAATTTTAGGCTTTGAGATTTCCTGATGAAGGTAAATCCAGAAAAGGGCTTCGGACTCATCAAATCTACAAAGTAATCTACAAAGTATTGTTTTCATTTTTTAAAAGACTGTCACTTTTTAAGATACTAGACCTGCCATCAATACCAAATCCCCAGAATTACAAGAAAACATTAAGACAACCAGTGACACACATAATAAAATTGAGAATGGAAAGGGGAATGTGTCAAAGAGACAACAACCCGACCATAGAACAGACAACAGCAGAAGGTCACCAACAGGTCTTCAATGCAGCGAGAAATTCCCGCACCCGGAGGCGTCCTTCAGCTGGCCCCTAAACAAATATATATACTAGTTCAGTGATAATGAACGCCATACTAAACTCCAAATTGTACACAAGAAACTAAAATTAAAAATAATACAAGACTAACAAAGGCTAGAGGCTCCTGACTTGGGACAGGCGCAAAAATGCGGTGGGGTTAAACATGTTTATGAGATCTCAACCTCCCCTATACCTCTAAGCATATGTATAAAGAAACCTCACATACACTGTTGTGCAGTCAAGTTCAGTAATTTGGTTTGTCTATCAAGTCAATACATTTCAAGGGCACAATTATTGCTATTTCAAAACCATAACAATAATATTATTGTGGAAGTCAATAAATAATTAATTATCATGAAAATTCATAAGAAAACAAAATCAGAAACATTACTATTCTGGCCAATTCAACTTCCTGAATGTACATGAAATATTTGCCACTAGATATAGACACAAACAGCAATCAATATATAAAAATAAGATGTGGTATGATTGCCAATGAGACAACTCTCCACAAGAGACCAAATGACACAGAAATTAACAACTGTAGGTCACCGTACAGTCTTCAACAATGAGCAAAAAAGCTATAAAAGGCCCCAAAATGACAAATGTAAAACAATTCAAAAGAGAAAACTAAAGTATAGTTTGACAGAACTCAGTAGTAAATGTTTAATCTTAATAGCAGACAAACAGTTTTTTAACTGAAGATCTGGATGGGGTTTTCAAACTAGAGGCTCCCAAGAGCCTGTGTCGCTCACCTGATTCTACTTTGGTTTTGGAAATCATGTAAAAATAGATCAAAATCATAACAGATACCCTAATAATGATTGAGGCCAAATTTGGTTTAATATTGGCCCCGTAATTTAATCAAAAGCAGAAGACTTTTGTAAAGTTTACAGAAATTACCAATAAATTCATTGAAATTGTAGAAAATGACTTTATAAGGACAATAACTCCCACAAGATGTCAATTGACAATTTTGCTCATCTTGACTTATGTGTAGATCTTCTTTTCTTGATATTTTTGCAGTTTACAGTATATCTCAATCTATAAAGATACATGTATTAAGGTCTTCATCAGCACCTCATAAGGAACATTTATGCCATGTTTGGTTTCATTCCATTCAGTACTCCTCTAGAAGAAGCATTTGTATGTATTTCCCATTAGGTCTTATGTTAAACTAAGTCCCTGCTGGCAGCCATCTTAGATGATGCACCTCATTAGGAACATTCATGCCATGTTTGGTTTCATTCATTCTCTTCAGTGGTTCTCTAGAAGAAAACATTTGTATGTATTTCCCATAGGGTCCTATGTTTAACTTACTCCCCTGCTGGCAGCCATCTTGGATGACAAATCAGCTACAAAGTAACAACACTTGGTCAGCACCTCAAAAGAAACATTCATACTATGTTTGGTTTCAATCCATTAAGCGGTTTTCTAGAAGAAGACATTTGTATATATTTCCCATAGGGTCCTTTGTTAAACTAAGTCCCCGTTGGCAGCCATCTTGGTTGATGGAATTGCTCAAAGTAACAACACTTGGTCAGCACCTCATAAGGAACATTCATGCTATCTTTGGTTTCATTCAATTCAGTGGTTCTCAAAAGAAGACATTTGTATGTATTTCACGTAGGGTCCTTTGTTAAACTAAGTTCCCGCTGGCAGCCATCTTGGATGATTGATTGGCTACAAAGTACTTGGTCAGCACCTCATTAGGAACATTCATCCCATGTTTGGTTTCATTCAATTCAGTGGTTCTCTGAAAGAAACATTTGTATGTATTATTCCCTTAGGGTCCTATGTTAAACTAAGGCGGCCATCTTGGATGATTGATTGCCTACAAAGTTACAAAACTTGGTCAGCACCTCATAAGGAACATTCATCATGCCATGTTTGGTTTCATTCCATTCAGTGGTTCTCTGAAAGAAGACTCCCATAGGGTCCTATGTTAAACAGTCCCTGGCGGCCATCTGGCGGCCTCATGATGGAGGAACATTCATCATATTAGGAACATTCATGCCTTGTTTGGTTTCATTCCATTCAGTGGTTCTCTAAAAGAAAACATTTGTATGTATTATTCCTTAGGGTCCTATGTTAAACTAAGTCCCGCTGGCAGCCATTTTGGATGATTGATTGCCTACAAAGTTACAAAACTTGGTCAGCACCTCATATTAGGAACATTCATCATGCCATGTTTGGTTTCATTCCATTCAGTGGTTCTCTGAAAGAAGTCGGCTTCAAAGTAACAACACTTGGTCAGCACCTCATAAGGAACATTCATACCATGTTTGGTTTCATTCCATTCAGTGGTCTCTAAAAGAAGACATTTAAAATTGAGAATGGAAATGGGAATGTGTCAAAGAGACAACAACCCGACCACAGAACAAACAACAGAAGGTCACCAATAGGTCTTCAATGCAGCAAGAAATTCCCGCACCGGAGGCGTCCTTAAGCTGGCCCCTAAACAAATATATATACTAGTTCAGTGATAATGGACGTCATACTAAACTCAAATTATACACAAGAAACTAAAAGTAAAATAATACAAGACTAACAAAGACCAGAGGCTCCTGACTTGGGACAGGCGCAAAAATGCGGGCGAAGTTAAACATGTTTATGAGATCTCAACCTCCCCTATACCTCTAGCCAATGTAGAAAGTAAACATAACAATACACACATTAAAAGTCAGTTAAAGAGAAGTCCGAGTCCGATGTCAGAAGATGTAACAAAAGAAAATAAACAAAATGACAATAATACATAAATAATAACAGACTACTAGCAGTTAACTGACATGCCAGCTCCAGACCTCAATTAAACTGATTGAAAGATTATGTCTTCATCATATGAATATCAGGCACAATCCCTCCCGTTAGGGTTTAGTATCATACCATCATAAATATATGAGAAGAGCATAACCCGTGTCATGCCAACAACTGGTTTTAAATAAATGTGTTTAGTTCGATGCAAAGACCCTATAAGTGAATCAATATTAAAGCCAAAATATGCAATCTTTAATGACCTGACAACAGTATCGTAACTATATCCCTTCTTAATAAGTCTATTTAAAGGTTTTGTTAGCTTCTGAGGTGAATACTGACATTTTAGTGCTTTATAAAGAATATTCCATAAAAGATTGGATGTGAAATACCTGAGCGATATAAGAAGTCTGCATGTTGAGCTATATTTACGAATGATGTCCTTGTACCGATGATAAAATTTAGTAAATGTTTTGACTAGTTTGTGATATCGAAACCCTGGTGTAATAATTTTCTGTAATACATAAATTTCTTTCGTTAAAATCTGAAACGTTGTTACATACACGAGCGAATCGTACAAGTTGAGATATATAAACACCGTAAGTTGGTGACAAGGAACGTCACCATCTAAAATGGATAATTAACGATAGGAAATGAAAAATCATCTCTTTTATCATAAATTTTTGTATTAAGCTTTCCGTTAATGATATAGATATCAAGATCGAGGAAAGGGCAGTGGTCATTGTTAGTATTAGCTTTATTTAAAGTAAGTTCAACAGGATAAATTTCTTTAGTATACATACTGAAGTCGTCATTATTGAGAGCCAATATATCATCCAAATATCTAAAAGTATTATTAAATTTTGTATGGTTCTCTAAAAGAAGACATTGTATGTATTGTCCATAGGGTCCTATGTTAAACTAAGTCCCCGCTGGGCCATCTTGGATGATGGATCGACTTCAAAGTAACAACACTTGGTCAGCACCTCATATTAGGAACATTCATGCCTTGTTTGGTTTCATTCCATTCAGTGGTTCTCTAGAAGAAGTTCAAAATGTAAAAAATTAACGACAACGACGACGGACGATGGATGACGGACGCCAAGTGATGAGACAAGCTCACTTGGCCCTTTGGGCTAGGTGAGCTAAAAGGAGAAATGGGCAGAAAAAAAATTGAGACAATAAATTATAGAAATATACCCTTTCAGACTCTCATATCTAAATTGTTCAAATCATTTAAGGATGTTTGCTCCTCTTGTTTTGATTTTGCCAGATTTTCGGAATCCTCTGATTTTATCCATTTATTGCCATCAAAAAATTTGCCCACTAACCCCTACTTTTCTTTTCATAATTTTATTACATATATTTTAAAAGCCAGATTTTAAAATCTTATAAAATCCTTGTTATTTTTCATAGTTTTGAAACAAAACAGCGGACAATGTTAAAAGTATGAAAATCTAGAGAAATTATTTCCGCCAAATTTTCAATGGCTTATATCTCGAAAACAAGCATATGGACTCTAATTTTTTCTTCTTTTTAGTTCCTTTATTTATATACTATCATTTTAGAACAGTCTTTTAAAAGCTTGTTATTTGGAAATAGAGTAGCGAACATCCTTAAGAAAAATAAAACATATTACTTACATATATTGGTACTGCATGTTTCACATACTTACAGACAATGTTATAACTTTCTTTTCACATTTTCAGCCTTATTCCGCAGTATACCAAACTTCACAGTAGATTTGCCTGCAAGTCTTATCGAGACAGATATCAGACAATTTCTAACTTTATCAATAAAGAGTTCTCTTTGACTCATAGTGTTATCCTATCAGATACAAATGTTTCAAGTATGTTTGTCCAAAATAAAACCAATTCTAAGGGTTTCTTTATCTGTTTCTTAGTATGAAAACATAAACATCAATAAAGCACGAGGTCTGATAGTGGTAAATAGTTTGCAATTTATTGAAGACATCAAAATATTGTGAAATCAAGATATTTAATAAAATGTTCTGATAGCTTTATCTTCCACTCCAATCTTCAATATCTAATTCAGCAGATGATAAAATCCAACTTAAGAATGCCAGTAAAAACATAACTATCATCTGAATAGCAAAACGTCAGCAGATGTTAGCAGTGAAATACTGTGACGTCAGCAAATGTTAGCAGTGAAATACTGTGACCATTAACAGTAAAAACATAACTATCATCTGAATAGCAAAAGGCCAGCAAATGTTAGCAGTGAAATACTGTGACGTCAGCAAATGTTAGCAGTGAAATACTGTGACCATTAACAGTAAAACATAACTATAAGATCTGGATGGGGTTTTCAAACTAGAGTCTCTCAAGAGCCCGTGTCGCTCACCTGATTCTACTTTGGTTTTGGAAATCATGTAAAAATAGATTAAAATCATAACAGATACCCTAATTATGATTGAGACCAAATTTGGTTTAATATTGGCCCCGTAATTTAATCAAAAGCAGAAGACTTTTGAAAAGTTTACAGAAATTACCAATAAATTCATTGAAATTGTAGAAAATGACTTTATAAGGACAATAACTACAATAAGATGTCAATTGACAATTTTGCTCATGTTGACTTATGTGTAGATCTTCTTTTCTTGATATTTTTGCAGTTTATAGTATATCACAATCTATAAAGATACATGTATTAAGGTAATTTCCTTAAAATGAGAAACTTGGTAAGTACCGGGTAAGCACCTCATAAGGAACATTAATACCATGTTTGGTTTCAATCCATTCAAATGTTCTTTAGAAGAAGACATTGGTTACATATTTCCATTAGGTCTTATGTTAAACTAAGTCCCTGATGGCAGCCATCTTAGATGATGGTTCGGCTACAAAGTAACAACACTTGGTCAGCACCTCATTAGGAACATTCATGCCATGTTTGGTTTCATTCATTCTCTTCAGTGGTTCTCTAGAAGAAAATATTTGTATTGTTTCCTTATAGGGTCCTATGTTAAACTTACTCCCCTGCTGGCAGCGATCTTGGATGACAAATCAGCTACAAAGTAACAAAACTTGGTCAGCACCTCAAAAGAAACATTCATACTATGTTTGGTTTCAATCCATTAAGAAGAAGACATTTGTATATATTTCCCATCGGGTCCTTTGTGAAACTAAGTCCCCCGTTGGCAGCCATCCTTGTTGATGGATTTGCTACAAAGTAACAACACTTGGTCAGCACCTCATAAGGAACATTCATGCTATTTTTGGTTTCATTCAATTCGGTGGTTCTTCAAAAGAAGACTTTTGTATGTATTTCACATAGGGTCCTTTGTTAAACTAAGTTCCCCATTGGCAGTCATCTTGGATGATTGATTGGCAACAAAGTAACAACACTTGGTCAGCACCTCATTAGGAACATTCATCCCATGTTTGGTTTCATTCCATTCAGTGGTTCTCTAAAAGAAAACATTTGTATGTATTTCCCTTAGGGTCCTATGTTAAACTAAGTCCCGCTGAGAACCATTTTGGATGATTGATTGCCTACGAGTTACAAAACTTGGTCAGCACCTCATAAGGAACATTCATCATGCCATGTTTGGTTTCATTCCATTCAGTGGTTCTCTGAAAGAAGACATTTGTATGTATTTCCCATAGGGTCCTATGTTAAACTTAGTCCCTCTCTGGCGGCCATCTTGGAAGATGGATCGGCTTCAAAGTAACAACACTTGGTCAGCACCTCATAAGGAACATTCATACCATGTTTGGTTTCATTCCATTCAGTGGTTCTCTAAAAGAAGACATTTAAAATTGAGAATGGCAATAGGGTCCAATGTTCAAAGAGACTAAGTCACCACCATGGCAGACACATCTTGATGATGGTCACATAGGTCTTCAATGCAGTAACAACACTTGGTCAGCACGGCTCAATTAGGGCCAAACAATATCATGCTAGTTCAGTGATAATGGTTCATACTAAACTTCAAGTGGTTACTCAAGAAAGAAGTAAAAAATACAAGACTAAATAACAGATGCTCCTGACTTGGGACAGGCGCAAAAATGCTGAGTTAAACCATGTTTATGAGATCAACCCCCTACCTCTAGCATATGGAGAAGATAACTACAACATTAAGCGTTGATCAGTCGAATTCTGGATTGTGATCTACAATAATACATTACACAGACTATAGCAGTTTCATGACCAGTCAATAAATGATTGAGAAGTCATATAGAATATAAAATTCTTAGAATTAGACATACCACTAATTATAGAGCATAACCTTCATGCCAACAACTGTTTTAAATACATGTGTTTAGTTCAGAAAACCCAAATGAATCAATATAACCCAAAATATCAATTTTAATGACTGACAACAAATAAGTTCAATTGACCCTTTAAAACTCAATTGGACCAAGTTTGATCTAGGTATTAATTTTAGGACCTTTTAGATCCATACAATTGTGGACAAATCGATAAGGAGCCCATAAATCAATAAGTCTACAATAACAATGGTTAGATTACAGATATCAAAGAACCCATTATTCAATTTTTGTATCAAATTTCGTAAACTAAAGTTTTAATTTGACCCGATTTGGACCAATTAGAAAACAGTGGTGCAGCGTCATAATCTCAAAATGTAAATTAACATGATTGAAGATTCATGCATATCAAATTTGTAACTCCTAAGAATTCAATGAGGTGTTTGTTAAATATCAAACTAAGTTAGTAATTTTTGGACCCTTTGAGACCTTAATGTAGACCAATTTGAAAACAGGACCAAAAATTAAGAATCTAAATACGGTTAGATTCGGCATATCAAAGAACCTAATAATTCAATTTTGATGAAATCAAACAAAGTTTAATTTTGGACCCTTTGGACCTCAATGTGGACCAATTTAAAACAGGGCCCAAAATCCAAAAACTTAATAACGATTAGATTCAGCATATTAAAGAACCCCAAGAGTTCAACAATAAAACCCCATTGAAATTGGTCAAGAAATAGCAATTTATACAAAGTATCTTCTTTTGACAATACTGTGCAATTGAATATTCTTGCAATTGGCAATACTGTGCAATTGAATATTTCTTGCTATTGTGCAATACTGTTCAATTGACAATTTCTTGCTATTGCAATATTGTGCTATTGGATATTTCTTGCTATTGCGCAATACTGTGCAATTGAAGATTTCTTGCTATTCGCAATACTGTGCAATTGAAAATTTCTTGCTATTGCACAATACTTATTATTTAATAATTTACACATCCTGTTAGGTGTGTATCTCCTGCCATATCATTATTATTTGCTTTTAAATATAAATCAGAAATAACCAACTTAAAATGGAAAATTTTAAAGAAAAAAGGAAAAAAAACGCCCCCAAAATTTTTGAACCCCTTATGATTCATCACCCCAAACTCAATCCCAGCCTTCCTTTGAGGTATGGTACCTTGCAGTACAATTTCAGAGATCCATACACTTGAACACAAGTTATTGTCTGGAAACTAGAAAATGCTTATTTTTGGCCCCTTTTGGCCCCTAATTCCTAAACGTTTCAGGCAATTACCCCAAACTCAATTCCAGCTTTCCTTTGTGATATGGAACATTGTAGTACAATTTCAGAAAGATCCATACACTTACACACAAGTTATTGTCATGAAACTAGAAAAATGCTTGTTTTTGCCCCTTTTGGCCCCTAATTCCTAAACGTTTCAGGCAATTACCCCAAACTCAATTCCAGCTTTCCTTTGTGATATGGAACCTTGTAGTACAATTTCAGAAAGATCCATACATTTACACACAAGTTATTGTCATGAAACTAGAAAATGCTTGTTTTTGCCCTTTTGGCCCCTAATTCCTAAAATTTTGAGGCAATTACCCCAAAATCAATCCAAGCATTCCCTTTGTGATATGGAACCTTGTGGTACAATGTCAGAGAAATCCATACACTAACACACAAGTTATGTCTGGAAGTTTTGAAAATGCTTATTTTTGGCCCCTTTTGGCCCCTAATTCCTTAACTGTTGGTACCATGACCCCAAAATCAATCCCAACCTTCCTTTTGTGATATTGAACCTTATGGTAAAATTTCATAGAGATCCATTCACTTAAACTAAAGTTAGAGTGCGAAACCAATGCGTCTTGAGACGACGACGACGCCAACGTCATACCAATATCGACCAAAAATTTTTTGCGGCGTATAAAAATTAACGACAACGACGACGGATGATGGATGACGGACGCCAAGTGATGAGACAAGCTCACTTGGCCCTTTGGGCTAGGTGAGCTAAAAAGGAGAAAATGGGCAGAAAAAAAAATTGAGACAATAAATTATAGAAATATACCCTTCCAGACTCTCATATCTAAATAGTTCAAATCATTTAAGGATGTTTGCTCCTCTTGTTTTGGATTTTTGCCAGATTTTCGGAATCCTCTGATTTTATCCATTTATTGCCATTAAAAAAATTTGCCCACTAACCCCTACTTTTCTTTTCATAATTTTATTACATATAGTTTAAAAAGCCAGATTTTAAAATCTTATAAAATCCTTGTTATTTTTTCATAGTTTTTGAAACAAAACAGCGGACAATGTTAAAAGTATGAAAAATCTAGAGAGAATTATTTCCGCCAAATTTTCAATGGCTTATATCTCGAAAACAAGCATACGGACCCCTAATTTTTTCTTCTTTTTAGTTCCTTTATTTATATACTATCATTTTAGAACAGTCTTTTAAAAAGCTTGTTATTTTGAAACAGAGTAGCGAACATCCTTAAGAAAAATAAAACATATTACTTACATATTCTGGTACTGCATGTTTCACATACTTCACAGACAATGTTATAACTTTCTTTTTCACATTTTCAGCCTTACTCCGCAGTATACCAAACTTCACAGTAGATTTGCCTGCAAGTCTTATCGAGACAGATATCAGACAATTTCTAACTTTATCAATAAAGACTTCTCTTTGACTCATAGTGTTATCCTATCAGATACAAATGTTTCAAGTATGTTTGTCCAAAATAAAACCAATTCTAAGGGGTTTCTTTATCTGTTTCTTAGTATGAAAACATAAACATCAATAAAGCACGAGGTCTGATAGTGGGAAATAGTTCGCAATTTATTGAAGACATCAAAATATTGTGAAATCAAGATATTTAATAAAATATTCTGATTAAAACTGATAGCTTTATCTTCCACTCCAATCTTCAATATCTAATTAAGCAGATGATCAAATCCAACTTAAGAATGCCAGTAAAAAAACATAACTATCATCTGAATAGCAAAACGCCAGCAGATGTTAGCAGTGAAATACTGTGACGTCAGCAGATGTTAACAATGAAATACTGTGACCATTAACAGTAAAAACATAACTATCATCTGAATAGCAAAAGGCCAGCAAATGTTAGCAGTGAAATACTGTGACGTCAGCAAATGTTAGCAGTGAAATACTGTGACCATTAACAGTAAAAACATAACTATCATCTGAATAGCAAAACGCCAGCAGATGTTAGCAGTGAAATACTGTGACCATTAACAGTGAAAAACTGTGACAGTCAAATTCTTTTGATGCCAGCTCATGTCACGGATGTTGATGAGAAAGTAAATGATTGTCAAATGTTCACTGTGGAAAACTATCACTGTCAAATTCTTTACATGTCAACTGGCATTTTAACAGTGAAAAACTATGACACAAACTTTTGTAGTCTAATAATCAGATTTCAGAGTTATCTCCTGTTTTCAAAAAAAATAGTTCAGATTGTCTCCCTTTACATTCACTATGACTTGGAATTCTAACATCAATTCACAAGATGTGCAGAAGTTTAAAAACAAAAATTAAAAATTCTTCAATGATCAACTTGGCTCATTCCTTAGTCATTCTGTCATAAGAATTATTTCCCTTTGCAATTGACTAATTAAATATATCAATTCTTTTCAGCACTATTAATAATGCAAGTTCTATTCTTAAATTTCAACAATAACCGTTTCTCAAAATCCATATAAGTCAAAATTTAATCCAACTATTGACTGACAACAGCAACTATTTGTTACATAAAGTTTTCTCTAACTGACAATTCAAACGAATGCATCATACAGATATAACTGGATAATTCTACATAAAACATGGAGAAATGTTGGCAAGATCTGCACATTTATAATGAAGGAATCATACAAACGAATTATTTAACATGTACTGAAGAAAATTTGATATGACATGTGAATGTAATTTTCAAAAGGAAATAATGAGGTAGAAAACAAAGATAAATTGGTAAGTAGAGAAAGAAAAGAAAACATTGAAATCTGTTACTTATATACAAACTATTGGATTTATACTCATTAAGCTAACAAGAAAAACAATAGAAATGAAGATTTAATTTCCAAGAAACTAATCAGAAGGTCTTATTCATAACTTTGTACATGTATGCATGACAGAGTAGGTTTAATAAGGACCAGATATGGCCCCTATTTCTAGCTTAAATTTCTTATTAAGGATTCACAACTATCGAAAATATTCTGATAGCTAAAGCAATGACTATAGAAAGACAATAGGTTTTTTTTGTTGAAATTTTATGTAGTAAGCCTTTTTTTCATGATTTCACAATTAGTACAAGTTTTTGAATGCGTATAACGTTCATTGGTCAATTTCTATTTGTATTTCAAGGATGGGAAATATATAGCTCTTATGCATTTACCATTATATTTAATATAACAAATAACCTATTTGACTAGAACATTTAGTTAGTAAAACCCTATGGTCTTTGTCTCCTAGACCCAGTAAAACCCTATGCTCTTTGTTTCCTAGACCCAGTAAAACCCTATGCTTTTTGTTTCCTAGACCCAGTAAAACCCTATGCTCTTTGTTTCCTAGACCCAGTAAAACCCTATGCTCTTTGTTTCCTAGACCCAGTAAAACCCTATGCTCTTTGATTCCTAGACCCAGTAAAACCCTATGGTCTTTGTTTCCTAGACCCAGTAAAACCCTATGCTCTTTGTTTCCTAGACCCAGTAAAACCCTATGCTCTTTGTTTCCTAGACCCAGTAAAACCCTATGCTCTTTGTTTCCTAGACCCAGTAAAACCCTATGCTCTTTGTTTCCTAGACCCAGTAAAACCCTATGCTCTTTGTTTCCTAGACCCAGTAAAACCCTAGCTCTTTGTTTCCTAGACCCATTAAACCCTATGCTCTTTGTTTCCTAGACCCAGTAAAACCCTATGCTCTTTGTTTCCTAGACCCAGTAAAACCCTATGCTCTTTGTTTCCTAGACCCAGTAAAACCCTATGTTCTTTCCTAGACCCAGTAAAACCCTATACTCTTTGTTTCCTAGACCCAGTAAAACCCTAGCTCTTTGTTTCCTAGACCCAGTAAAACCCTATGCTCTTTGTTTCCTAGACCCAGTAAAACCCTATGCTCTTTGTTTCCTAGACCCAGTAAAACCCTATGGTCTTTGTTTCCTAGACCCAGTAAAACCCTTTGGTCTATGTTACCCAGACCCAGTAAAACCCTATGCTCTTTGTTTCCTAGACCCAGTAAAACCCTATGCTCTTTGTTTCCTAGACCCAGTAAAACCCTATGCTCTTTGTTTCCTAGACCCAGTAAAACCCTATGCTCTTTGTTTCCTAGACCCAGTAAAACCCTATGGTCTTTGTTACCCAGACCCAGTAAAACCCTATGGTCTTTGTTACCCAGACCCAGTAAAACCCTATGCTCTTTGTTTCCTAGACCCAGTAAAACCCTATGCTCTTTGTTTCCTAGACCCAGTAAAACCCTATGCTCTTTGTTTCCTAGACCCAGTAAAACCCAGACCCAGTAAAACCCTATGCTCTTTGTTTCCTAGACCCAGTAAAACCCTATGGTCTTTGTTACCCAGACCCAGTAAAACCCTATGGTCTTTGTTTCCTAGACCCAGTAAAACCCTATGGTCTTTGTTTCCTAGATCCAGTAAAACCCTATGGTCTTTGTTTCCTAGATCCAGTAAAACCCTATGGTCTTTGTTTCCTAGACCCAAATGTGGTAACAATCCAGACAATTGTGTCAACTTTCACCAAGATATATTTTGACCTATTTAAGTTGTAAACGTCAACGCCCTGTAAGAAAACCGAAACAAACAAACATATTCCCACTTTCTGTCATGTTTAGTCAACAACTTGATATGCTTTTTATCTAAAACAATGGACTTATATATGGGGCTAAATAGTGCCTTTACAAAACTTACACCTTTATAAATTTGTTTGACCATGAGCCATATTGTATGGATACCGAGATATACCAATCTATTGTTGAAGGCTGTACAATGAGTATTGACCTCTAAAGTTTTAATGTGAGTTTTTTTGTCATTGGGTTGCTGTTTTACAGGAATAAGACTAACATTTTCTAAGAAGAGGCCCAACCTGCCACAATATGAAAATTAAGATAAGCACTATGGTCATTTCATAAAAGTTCAAGGGCCCAACCCAAATTTCGTAGCATGGGCTACTGGGCCCTGCTAATCTTTTTCCCTGCCTTATTAAATTTTATTCATATTTGTCTTACATACTCTCTTTAAAAATAAAGTTATTGCATAAGCTTAATTTCAGAATTCAGGATTTTAATGAAAATATTTCAAATAAATACCATTTTCAGGCAGTGTGCCAAAATATGTTGAATTCTGATGTTTTCATTAATCTACAGCATGAACAAAATCCTATTTAAAACATGCTTTTATTTAGAAAACTACAAATTTCCACCCAAAATTTAATCAAAGATGCAGCCTGTAACATAAAATAGACAATTATCATAATCTTTATTTTTTTTAATAATCTTAGTATATCAACCTTATATAATGAGAAGCACTTGTACAAAGATTTCTTCATCTTGAAGTGGTTTACATGGGTTAATTAAGTGAAATAAAACTGTTGTAATTGAATTATCTCCCCTCTTTCATAATTCTCTTTGATCTTGTTACTGACCCAACTAATGATCCAATTAGACATTATTTCTTGCTTTGAATCTACAAGTACTGTGAGATTAAACCACACCCCTTGCAAAGAAGAAGGAAAAAACTAAAACTGATTGAAATCAAAAACAAAATAGGAGGTGCGAATGGCAAAATGGTCATCCCCTCCCAATAATTTTCATAGATTATGATTAGGTGTTTAGGAGAGGACCTGCTACACATGTGTACTATTAAAAGTGTGCAGATATGTCTTAGTCTCATTAATCTGCAAAGACTATTTAATTCTTTTTCTTTTGAAATCAAAACATTCATTCACTTTTAGCTATCACAACAATAATGTAAAGTTTCAAACATATGAGTAAGAGCATTCTCCAGTTAGTGTGTGGCATGTAACTGTAAAAATGCCCTTGTCTCTGGAATGAAAAACCAAAGAAATTAAAAAAGTCAAAAGGAAACTTTCATCTGAAGAATTAACCTTTCCATATAAGTTTTCATGAAATTTGATCAAACATTCTCCAATCTTTTGTACAAAGTGTAAATGGACAGATAGAAAGCAAAATTAAACATTGTTCGTCTATTAACAGGCATACACATACCTGGCATGTATGAACATCGTGTCTATCAACAGGCATACACAGACCTGGCATGTATGAACATCATGTCTATCAACAGGCATACACAGACCTGGCATGTATGAACATCATGTCTATCAACAGGCATACACAGACCTGGCATGTATGAACATCGTGTCTATTAACAGGCACACATACCTGGCATGTATGAACATCCTGTCTATTAACAGGCATACACAGACCTGGCATGTATGAACATCATGTCTATTAACAGGCATACACAGACCTGGCATGTATGAACATCATGTCTATTAACAGGCATACACAGACCTGCCATGTATGAACATCGTGTCTATTAACAGGCATACACAGACCTGGCATGTATGAACATCGTGTCTATCAACAGGCATACACAGACCTGGCATGTATGAACATCGTGTCTATCAACAGGCATACACAGACCTGGCATGTATGAACATCGTGTCTATCAACAGGCATACACATACCTGGCATGTATGAACATCGTGTCTATTAACAGGCATACACAAATCTGGCATGTATGAACATCGTGTCTATTAACAGGCATACACAAACCTTGCATGTAAGAACATCTTGTCTATAAACAGGCATACACAAACTTGGCATGTATGAACATCGTGTCTATTAATAGGCATACAAAACCTGGCATGTATGAACATCATGTCTATTAACAGGCATACACAAACCTTGCATGTATGAACATCAGGTCTATTAACAGGTATACACAAGCCTGGCATGTATGAACATCTTGTCTATAAACAGGCATGTACAAACCTGGCATGTATGAACATCATGTCTATTAACAGGCATACACAAACCTGGCATGTATGAACATCAGGTCTATTAACAGGTATACACAAACCTGGCATGTATGAACATCATGTCTATTAACAGGCATACACAAACCTGGCATGTATGAACATCGTGTCTATTAACAGGCATACACAAACCTGGTTTGTATGAACATCGTTCTATTAACAGGTATACACAAACTTGGCATGTATGAACATCATGTCTATAAACAGGCATACACAAACCTGGCATGTATGAACATCATGTCTATTAACAGGCATACACAAACCTGGTTTGTATGAACATCGTGTCTATTAACAGGTATACACAAACTTGGCATGTATGAACATCATGTCTATAAACAGGCATACACAAACCTGGCATGTATGAACATCATGTCTATTAACAGGCATACACAAACCTGGCATGTATGAACATCCTGTCTTTTAACAGGCATACACAAACCTGGCATGTATGAACATTGTGTCTATTAAACCCTATGGTCTTTGTTTCCTAGACCCAGTAAAACCCTTTGGTCTATGTTTCCTAGACCCAGTAAAACCCTATGCTCTTTGTTTCCTAGACCCAGTAAAACCCTATGCTCTTTGTTTCCTAGACCCAGTAAAACCCTATGCTCTTTGTATCCTAGACCCAGTAAAACCCTATGCTCTTTGTTTCCTAGACCCCGTAAAACCCTATGGTCTTTGTTACCCAGACCCAGTAAAACCCTATGGTCTTTGTTACCCAGACCCAGTAAAACCCTATGCTCTTTGTTTCCTAGACCCAGTAAAACCCTATGCTCTTTGTTACTCAGACCCAGTAAAACCCTATGCTCTTTGTTACCCAGACCCAGTAAAACCCTATGCTCTTTGTTTCCTAGACCTAAATGTGGTAACAATCCAGACAATTGTGTCAACTTTCACCAAGATATATTTTGACCTATTGAAGTTGTAAGGGAGCTACCATTTGATTTTTATGGGGGGGCTAGGATGAAATTTGAAAAAAAAGGCAGGACAGAAGTTTTGAGTAAAAAAAAAGGCAGGATGACAAATTATGTATAAAAAGTCAGGATAGACTAATAAAAAAAAAAGGCAGGACCGAATAAAGTGAAAAATAAAACGGCAGGACCGAGATTACAACTAAAAAAAAATGCAGGACACAATTTTTCATCCTAGCCCCCCATAAAAATCAAATGGTAGCTCCCTAAAGGTCAACATCCTGTAAGAAAACCTCAACAAACAAATATATTCCCACTTTCTGTCATGTTTAGTCAACAACTTTATATGCTTTTTATCTACAAACAATGGACTTATTTTGGGGCTAAAAAGCGCCCTTACAAAACTTACACCTTGACCATGGCCATTTAGAGTTTGGCATATTGTATAGATACCCATGATATACCAATCTATTGTTGAAGGCTGTACAAAGAGTATTGACCTCTAATGTTTTAATGTGGGTTTTTTGTCATTGGGTTGCTGTCTTATTGAATTTTATTCATATTTGTGTTACATACTCTCTTTTAAAATTAAAGTTATTGCATAAGCCTAATTTTAGAATTCAGGATTTTGAATGAAAATATTTCAAATAAATACCATTTTCAGGCAGTGTGCCAAAATATGTTGAATTCTGATGTTTTTCATTAATCTACAGCATGAACAAAATCCTATTTAAAAACATGCTTTTATTTAGAAAACTACAAATTTCCACCCAAAATTTAATCACAGATAAGCCTGTAAAATAAAATATACAATTATCACGAACTTAATTTTTGTCTATTAACAGGCATACACAAACCTGGCAAGTTTGAAAGAAATTATATAGTTCACTCCCAGACATGAATTCATATTTTCTTTATTTTAGATTTTGTTAAGTTGATATAAAACATCATACTATCTACCTTAAAGTGGTTTAAACAAAATTAGATAAAAATACATTTTTAACTGCAATAAATAATAGTGAATGCCAATTTTAAATGTGAAAATTTTGAGGATAAAGTAATTACTTTAAAAAGTTAAAAGAAATAAATATTTTTTAAAATATATCATGCCTAGTACAGACAGAGTAATCTCCCTTATTCCAAAGATTCTTATGATACTAATATTGACTTAAATGCTAATCACAATACTGTGGACAGTTACCATTTAAACCCCACTCTCTCCTTTAATGCCCCTCCCTAAAAACCATTAATGTTCAGAGTCGGCTTTTGGGCCAAGTGAAAAGCAATGATAAATATATTTTCATCAACAATGAGACTATGTCATGTATGCCAAACCATTCTAATAAGATATATAAAGATTTATGTGTATAATCTGTATAAAAGTTGGCACAGAATCTGGTTATACATAGAATCTGCTACTCCTGAGAATATTGTGTTTCTTCAGGCAGGAGGCATAATGTAACAAATTTGTTTAAAATTCAAAAAAAGGTTCAATCTTTTTTCTTAAACAACACATTTATTTCTAAACAGAAATCATGGATTTCAATACGATTTTTGTAAAAAGAATTATGTATTATTTTGTTTTCCATCGGAACTTTTTAAGAGAGTACAGTACACATTTTAAAAAGTCAATTTGCAATTGGGAATCAAATATACTCAACAACTCTAATAACACACCACTTGTGCTTGTATGTATAGTTTTCTCAATCTCTAGTTTTTTGCAATTAATTTACTGAACCTTAATACATTTTATGAATCTTAACCTTGAAATTAATCATGGGTTGACAGAGAAATTTTCTTTTTACTGGTGACAATGGGTATTTCCTCCATAAAAGTAAAACAATAAAAGTCTGAGATAAGTCAATTTCAAATTGGTAAGAAGAAAAAAAATTGATAAAGAAACAGAACATTGGGTTTAATAAAACGCTTAAAACACCTGTCAGATACATGTAGAGAGTCATGATCATTAGATTTCTGGTTCAATGCAACACTAAACACCTGTTCAAATACATGTAAAGAGTCATGACCATTAGATTTCTGGTTCAATGCAAAACTAAACACCTGTTCAGATACATGTAGAGAGTCGTGATCATTAGATTTCTGGTTCAATGAAACACTTAAAACACCTGTTGAGGTACATGTAGAGTCAAGTCTATTTTGGTTAAATCCGTAAAAATGATAAATTTAATGAAAATAACAGTTAAGGGAAAATTTCAAAAGTTCTGGATGGAATCAATTTTGAATTGAGATTTTAGAAGTTGTATGAACTTTGTTTCCTAACTATTTCACAAAAAATGTGTTAAATGCTTGTTCTGTGGATAGTTGACACCTGCTATACTCCTGGTTAAATGTCTTTGAAGAATATCTAATGCAAGAAACAGTGCTACTTCTCTTGACTTTGCATTTAACTTTTGTATGCCTCGAAATTGTATATTAAATTTTGAGATGGCCCCAAGACAGATGCTTTATATGATAAATTACATGGGGTTTTTATATCAACTTTTGATAAATTACATGTTCAGTTTTGTAAATTTAATTAGATCTGTAGCAGTGTTTCTATTTAATTGAAATTCCAGAATTATTCTTATACTCAATGGGAGATAACTCATGTCATCTTCCCCATCAGTGATTTTTTAATGGTGTAAAGGAGATAACTCATGTCTTTATTAAAACATTTATTGATGAATGGCACCTTGATTATTTGATTGCTCATTTAGGATTACAAAAGATGAGACAGTTTGTTAAAGATATATTTTTCCCATTAAGCCAGACACAACTAACAATTTTAAAATTGTCTAGAAACCTATAAAAGTTATTCTTGGCAGCTTTTCTAAAATGTCAATGGCACTACACTTTGGGTACTTGAAATAATATTGTTTCCATTTCTTGTGGAATTTTAGAAATGATAATTCAAGTTTTGTATTCAGTTTAAAACATTTATAATATCAGTTACTCGTGCATTAAATATATATGATGAATTCTTCTTCTCACAAATAAAATTGAGAATGGAAATGGGAATGTGTCAAAGAGACAACAACCCGACCACAGAACAGACAACAACAGAAGGTCACCAATAGGTCTTCAATGCAGCGAGAAATTCCTGCACCGGGCGTCCTTAAGCTGGCCCCTAAACAAATATATATACTAGTTCAGTGATAATGGACGTCATACTAAACTCAAATTATACACAAGAAACTAAAAGTAAAAATAATACAAGACTAACAAAGGCCAGAGGCTCCTGACTTGGAACATATTTAAATCATTTCAGCCATTCAGGTGATGTCTGTTTCAGATGCAAATAGAAAAACTTGAAGAACAATTTATTTGTATAGAACTGACAATGTATTAGAAAGAATTTGAAGAGTCCATGTAGTCATTAGTTCATCAGCTGTTACCAATACATTGGTCAGAACAAACAATGCAACTCAGGACCAAAATATTCATTGATCAACGAGCCTGCCATAATTGCAGCCTCCTGGTAAATCATTTTGCCTTGAAATTTTCAGAAATTTTTGAAAAAATTTGGCCAGTCAGGATGAAATCTTTTTCCAGGACAATATGTTTTCTTTTCCAGTGTTTTGATTAACCTATCTGTACCCAACAGGATCATAGTAACATAAAAAAATATAAGTTAGATAAAAATGTAGGAGTTACATTGTAATCTCTGGGTGATTTATCATTGCTTAATCTGCCAAAATCACCATTGATTGTGCCAACAAAACAGCAGTATGGGAAATTATTATACCATAACTTAGGGCAGGCTTAAAAAATTCTGTTACGACAGCACTACAAGATTAAAGAATTTAGGACATTACTAAAATTCTTATACTATAACTTCGGTCAGGCTTAGAAAAATTCTGTCAGAACAACAGCACTACAAGACGATAGAATTTAGGACATTACTGAAACATTCATCCAATGTTTAGGTGGGTTAAGAACAATTCTGTCAGGACAACAGCACCACATTATATAATTCAGGAAATTATTATAATATTCATCTACACCTTAGGTCAGACTAAGAACAAGAATGTGTCCATAGTGCACGGATGTCCCACTCGCACTATCATTTTCTATGTTCAGTGGACCTTGAAATTGGGGTCAAAACTCTAATTTGGCATTAAAATTAGAAAGATCATATCATAGGGAACATGTGTAATAAGTTTCAAGTTGATTGGACTTTAACTTCATCAAAAACTACCTTGACCAAAAACTTTAACCTGAAGCAGGACAGACGGAGGAACGGACGGATGGATGAACGAACGGACGCACAGACAGAAAAACATAATGCCCCTCTACTATCATAGGTGGGGCATAAAAAATCTGCCATGACAACTGTACCATATATACTATAGAGTTCAGGAAATGATATTTATCTGTCCTTTAGGCTGAGCCAAAGTTATTCTGCTTAAATATACAATGTAAGTCCTACACTGGAATTCAAGAACTTGTTTATTTAGGCAAGACCAAATTTATTCTGGTAAAATGATAATACAACTTCTTAATACTTCAGGAATTTGTTTATAAGGCCAGACCAAAGTTATTCTCCTAACAAAATATTATCAATCTATAATATTTCAGGAATCTAAATTTTTTTTAAATTCTGATATGAAAGAAATGTTCTACACAAATACACAAATGATGAGATTATAGTTGTGGACTTAAACCCCCAAAAAAAAAAAAACAAAAAAAACAACCCCATTCCTGTGTGACGGTAAGATTGTAGATTAGTCAAACCATTTTGGCATGTCTTTTAAGTATTTCTTCCTGATTTTTTTCTTTAAAAAGTTCATGGGTCCTTAGAGGTAGATCTATTATGAAGTCAGGAGCCTGTAATTCAGTGGTTGTCTTTTGTGACTGTAATGTCATATGTTTTTTTCATTCATTATTTTGTACATAAATCAGGCCGTTAGTTTTCTCGTTTGAATTGTTTTACATTTGTCATTTCGGGGCATTCTATAGCTGACTATGCGGTATGAGTTTTGCTAATTCTTGAAGACCGTATTGTGACCTATAGCTGTTAACTTCTATGTCATTTGGTGTCTGGTGGAGAGTTGTCTCATTGGCAATTATACCACTTCTTCTTATTTTTTATACATACATGTGAAATAAGAAACCAGGTATGTGTCCATAGTACACCATGGCCACTTGATCTTTCTCGTTTCCAAGTTCAGTGAACTTTTCAAGTTGATGTGACCACTAAATCCTTATATTAAAACTTTAACCTGATACAGGACAAACAGACAGATGCACAGACAGGAAATCATTATGCCCCACTATTATTCTAGGCAGGCATGAAAATCAAGTGCTGGATATGTAAGTAGTGTTTAAGGGCCTACAATACAATTTTGATCCCACAGTGATTTTTTAGCGTACTAGCTATTTTCCACCTAATCAAATTCAAATATGTAATAAAAATATATCTTCATGTTCTTCATTTCGAGGGACTAAATTTAAAACATTTACCGATAAATTGCTTCTTTGAGCGCAGCTGGATACAACCGCAGATGTCCAACCCTGAAAAGTTGGGGCCAAAATGGACACAATATTCACGCTTGATACAGGTCTGAATTTGGATTGTAATTAAATTTTTGACACATAATAGGTTTCTGACACAGAATAACTGTAGTCAAAGAACTTCAAATTGGTCATATGATTTGAATTTATATTCAATTTTTGGTTTTGTGCAATACACTATGCTGTTGAATATTAACCCCAAAAAAAATATTTGAAGAAATTTTCTTTTAATTTCTGAAATCTGAAATGAGAAAAATTGTCCCCCTCCAATTTTTTTCACCTCCCCCTTTCCCTTATTCCAAAAAAAATCTTTCCCTCAAGATATGGTCAGTATCTCAATTCAAATTTCTAATGGAGTTTGCAACCATAATTACCCATTTAAATACATCATAAAAGTCTTGAAATATAAAATGACATACATAGTCATGGCTAAAATTAAATATTAATTAATAGTAACTGCTAAAATTAAATTGACAGCTAATCACCTCAAGACAATCATCATTTATTAATACATAATTTTCAAGCAGTGTAAGGGAGGTAATCAAACAATGTTCTTTAAAATTGATTTGGATTACCTCCCTTACACTACTTTTAAATTGTCTCAATTGTCCTTTAACCAGAAAAACCCTTGTTTTTCCCCTTTTTTTGCCCATAATTCCTAAATGGTTTGAGCCATAACCCCCCAAAGTCAATCCTAACCATCCCTTTGTAGTATGGAAACTTGTGGTATAATTTCAGAGAGATTCATACACTTTAACACAAGTTATTGTCTGGAAACTACAAAAATGCTTATTTGGGCCCCTTTTTTGGCCCCTGGACCATAACCCCCAAAATCAATCCCAACCTTCCTTTAGTGGTTATAAACATTGTGTTAAAATTTTATTGATTTCTATTTACTTATACTAAAGTTATTATCCGGAAACCATCTGTCTTCGGAAGACGCTGACAACGACGACGACGACAACGTGATACCTAAAAATTTCTGTTTTTTTGGACATTTCTATCTTTTGGACAGACATACTTAACTTTTTTGTTTCAAAAGATAAACACATGCGGATTTCTGTAAAAAGATTTGGAAAATCTTCTTTACAAAAGTATGCTCTAAATTTGTGTTAAAATTCTTTGGAAATTTCTCATTTTTATTACATTTTCATGATTTTAGAAAGTATTATATATGATTTTATTTTAAAATAATTCATTGGTGATCTCTTCATAAAAAAGGAACAAATAATCTTCATACAAATTAAACCAAGCTAAACATCATTTAAAAAAAGAGGGGTTCATGCATGTAATTGTTTTCAAGCTAATGATTAAAATCACCAATAAATTGCATAATTTCCCGATAAGTCACAGTTAGACGTCCCAAAATATACCATATTTATTTTATTATTACGTTAGCCTGGGATCCTGGCTCACTGCTCGACAGTAGAGCCAGGCGGAATACAACGACATGTTTTCGTCAATTGGATGTTAGAATGATGCATCGTGGGATAGCGTCATTTCTTGACACATGGCGGGAAATATTTATATTGTCACGAATTTATTGAAAATTATTTTTTCATTTCATATGAAATGCAAATTTCGAAAAATTTAGCATATATAATTCAAACGTTATTGAGTTACATCGTGAATCAACTGTTAATTAACGATCCGATCGAAATATTCCTCGTTTATAGAACATGCACATGCGCAGTAATTCAGTCCTGTTCAGCGCTGATAGTTGGTCACGTGGATTGTATTACGCCTGGCACTATCGACGAAGTATTAGATTGGGTCAGGATGCCAGGCTATTATTACGTTAGCAACATTGTTACCTCTCCTGTAACTGTAGTGTATGCTGGACAATCAGCTGTCACCATTTTTAAAGGAATGTATCAACTGGGTGTCAATAAGATTCTAATTAGGAAAGCTGTACATTTGGATATCTTTAAAGATTAATTAATTTAAATGTTTTAAAAAACAGGAGACTCTGGCCTTAAATGTTAGTCTTGCATGTTTTTTAATTTTAGTTCATTTATATGTTTTGGAGTTTAGTGTGACGTCCATTTTCATTGAACTAGTACACATTTTTGTTTAGGGGTCAGCTGAAGCCCGCCTCCGGGTGCGGGATTTTCTCTCTGTGTTGAAGACCCATTGGTGGCCTTCGGCTGTTTTCTGCTCTTTGGTCGGGTTGTTGTCTCTTTGACACATTCCCCATTTCCATTCTCAATTTTAAACTAATCAATTTTTTGTTTGTCCTAGTGCTATTTTTTCATCTGTTTTCTTATTTTTAAAAAGAAAACACTATGGATGACCTTTCTTGTGGTGATCAATTCATTGGGTACCAGCTTACATCAATATCCAATGGTTTCCAATACAAGGGTACAAAAGGGCCCAAACAAAAATTCCCAAGGGGACTGGCAGCCAAAAATCAGAAAAGTATAATAAACACCACAAAATTTTGACCATAATGGTCAGGCCCCTTGCATCTGCCTGAGATATCTGATACAGGCTGATAAACCCATTACAGAAACATGCAATCACAGAACACCCATATTTTACTCAATGTGACCTAAACATGTCAAGAAGTTTTGTATTTACAACATTATCTAATATCTCTGCCAAATCCTCAGGTTAAATTAGACATTTTTGTCAGAATTAATATCACTAGTAATGATATAGTATATTTATGTTATTACTAATTAACAATCTGTTATAACAAGTACTTTACATCTTATACAAAGAGGGTTCTCAGGGATTCATATATTTACTTCAATTTTTCAATTTGTTCAAAGAAATCAGATTGTAACATTTGGACAATCAAATAGTAGGGATAGAGGGAGTTGACTAACAGTTATTGTTTCAGGGGGCCATAAGGTGTTGCCTGTGCATAATTATAACCTACTATTAGCATATTGAAGAAAGTAAATTTTGATTATCTCCCCTTTAACATATTGTGCTGGAATTATATTTTTTTAAGCATATCTTCAGATTGTATTCCTAAATTGTGAAAAGTTTTATCAATATCTGTCTATTCGTTTCGAAGGAGTTGCACTTACAACACAATGAAAGTAATAATATAATACTTCCATGGACAGACAGACAGAGGGATGACCGGGTGAATTCTATAAAGCCACAAAAACTTAACAGAATCTCTTGACATGATGCAGTGGTGACATCATACTTAGTCTATGGATTTTTATTTCTTCCATTTTGAATTTTAAAATACAGAAAACAATTCAATGGAACACAAACATGAACTAAAACCACATGCTTCAAAAGAAGAATAATCATCAGTAATTCAAATTTTATCAAAACTTAACAGAAGAAGACATTTTTTTAGGGGTTTTGATTGAATGGACTATTCTCCCTCATAGGGAATGATAATAATATTAATAATTCTCCACAGTGTATTTCATGATCTTTCATCATTAGCACCAATATGCTATATTGTATATGGTATAGGGGAGGGTTGAGATCTTGCAAAACATGTTTAACCCTGTGACATTTTTGCACCTGTCCCAAATCAGTAACCTCTGACCTCTGTTAAGTGTTGTGTTTTTTTAAATTTTGGTTCATTCATATGTTTCAGAGTTTAGTGTGGCGTTCATTTTGCTGAACAAGTATACATTATTGTTTAAGGGCCAGCTGAAGCCCTCCTCCAGGTGCCAGATTTTCTCACTGCGTTGAAGACCCACTGGTGGCCTAGGGCTATTTTCTGCTCTTTAGTGGGGTTGTTGTCTCTTTGACACATTCCCTGTTTCCTTTCTCAATTCTATTTATATTATTTTTACAATTAAGAAAATGCTTCTGTAGATTAAGAATTTTTGCAATGATTTTATTGCAAAAATTGGGACTACATAGGTTTAAAAAAAAAGTCACATTTTATCTTTTGATACCATAATTATATGCAGCAATTCCTGAAATCAAAATAATATATCTGGCATTTTTGTCTTTTATTTTCAACAATCAAAATAATAATTGCATGCAAAAATATCTGAATTTACACTCGTATGTCATTAAATGAAATTGGATTTCCTGCATTCATCATGCTTTATCATACAATCAGGTAACATGGCTGACCCCTCCCCCTTTTTAATGATTAAAATATAAAATCTGTCATTTTTGCAAAAACCCTAATATTTGGGTGTAAATTCACATCTAATATATACTAGCATTTTTTTTGGTTAAAAAATGGAAGTATTTTGTTGACATATTATACTTCAAGGGTAAAATAAATAGGCTGCATTTTTAAAAAGCACTTTTGACTAGGATGCTGTAAAAAAATAAAGTGGAGTTCACTGACTGCATCATATATTTTATCTAAATTCCTCAGGGATATGTACACATGAGAGATTAGACAAAGAAGGGTTTGTTGCCATTATCTCTTTAATCTACTACAAGATAGGATGATGGCCCCCATACAGAGTCTAGCTACTAAGAGATGAAGTTTATGAGGCTATTTATCTTTGTTATAATGTCTACCAGTAATTAGTGAGTAATTAACACATGTGTATAAAATTAACATGTGACATCATTGGGTGAGGTCACTATCATTCTGTACAAACAGAGGGAGGGCAGTGGAACCACAACATGCATCAATAAAAGCATGTTGAGGTCACTTAGAGAAGTCAGTCTGGCCATCAAATTATTTAACTCTGTCTCTTTGTTTGCCAAAAAATTCCAAACTTTTCTATATTGGACAATCAGCAAAAATTCATTTTTTATTAAGCTCATGAAGCTGTTAAGACAATCAGGTCCTTAATGCTGTTGGAAAATTTATCAAAGTCAATATGACTAAGATCTATTTATTTTTCATATAACTATATTATATACTATAAACCCACGGCTTTATTATAGTCTAATTAATTGTATTGTGAGTGTGTATTTAAATTATATGTATCTATGGTAATCAATGTTCTTTTTCCTTATAAATGTATTCTCTATATGCCCCTTGTGGGCCCTTAATTGGTAATAAAATATGTTCTTAAACTGTTCTATACCAAATACACTTAACATAAAGGGTTGCAAGAAAGAAAGAATAATATGGAACTGATGTAAATAGTAAAATGAAAAGAGGTTACTTAGGAAAGGATGGTAGACATATAAAGTCCTATTCTAGATTGACCTAGACAACCAAATCTACACTTAAAATAAAATGCTCCATGAGGCAGCTTGATACGACCGCAGAGGTCGAACCCTGAACAGTTGGGGCAAGTATGGACACAACATTCAAGCTTGATACAGCTATGAATTTGGATTGTGATTAAATATTTGACACAGCATAGGTTTCTGACACAGAATGAATGTGGTCTAAGAACTTAAAAATTTTAAATTGGACATTCACCTATTATGGTCCAATATCCAAAATCTAACTACATGGTTAGATTCAGCAAATCAAAGAACCCCAAGAGTTAGATTTTTGATGAAATCAAACAAAGTTTAATTTTGGACCCTTTTGACCTCAATGTGGACAAAGTTGATAACGGGGCCCAAAAATCAAAAATCTAAATACATGGTTAGATTCAGCATATCAAAGAACCCCATATATTCAATTTTTGTTGAAATCAAACAAAGTTTAATTTTGGACGCCGATTTGGACCAACTTGAAAACTGGGCCCATAATCAAAAATCTAAATACATGTTTAGATTCAGCATATCAAAGAACCCTAAGAATTCAATTTTGTTACAATCTAACTAAGTTTAATTTTGGACCCTTTGGACCTTAATGTAGATCAATTTGAAAACGGGATCAAAATTAAAAATCTAAATACATGGTTAGATTCAGCATATCAAAGAACCTCATATATTCAATTTTGTTGAAATCAAACAAAGTTTAATTTTGGACCCGATTTGGACCAACTTGAAAACTAGGCCCATAATCAAAAATCTAAATACATGTTTAGATTCAGCATATCAAAGAACCCTAAGAATTCAATTTTTGTTAAAATCAAACTAAGTTTAATTTTGGACCCTTTGGACCTTAATGTAGACCAATTTGAAAATGGGACCAAAAATTAAGAATCTAAATACACGGTTAGATTCGACATATCAAAGAACCCCAATAATTCAATTTTGATGAAATCAAACAGTTTAATTTTGGACCCTTTGGACCTCAATGTGGACAAATTTAAAAACGGGGCCCAAAATCCAAAAACTTAATACACGGTTAGATTCAGCATATTAAAGAACCCCAAGAGTTCAAGAATAAAACCCCATTGAAATTGGTCAAGAAATAAGCAATTTATACAAAGTATCTTCTTTTGCACAATACTGTGCAATTGAATATTTCTTGCAATTGTGCAATACTGTGCAATTGAATATTTCTTGCTATTGCGCAATACTGTACAATTGACAATTTCTTGCTATTGCGCAATATTGTGCTATTGGATATTTCTTGCTATTGCGCAATACTGTGCAATTGAAGATTTCTTGCTATTGCGCAATACTGTGCAATTGAAAATTTCTTGCTATTACACAATTCTTATTATATAATAATTTACACATCCTGTTTGGTGTGTAACACACAAGTTATGTCTGGAAGTTACAAAATGCTTATTTTGGCCTTTTGGCCCCTAATTCCTTAACTGTTGGTACCATAACCCCAAAATCAATCCCAACCTTCCTTTTGTGATATTGAACCTTATGGTAAAAATACAAAACTACAGAATATTTGAGTCATACCAATATACGTTGTATAAAAATAAAACTACATAGCATAAGGTGGGTTCATTTTCAGCAGTGATTTGTTAGATAAAAGATACATCCAACCCAGGATAAAGGGGGGGGTTCCAACCATATGTCCCCATTCAAAAGCATTGATCGTCAAAAAAAAGGGGGGGTTCCAACACCCGAAAACCCTCTCCCCCCTGGATCCTGCACTGACTATCAACGGAGTTCAAATGAAGGGATTTAAGCAACTATAAACCACCGTTCAGCCTTCAACAATGAGATACTATATTAATCGTGATGTTCTTGTGCTTTCAATGGTATTTTAAAATAGAACAACATTTCAATCTAATTCAGTTCCTTCAAACGGTTGAAATTACATTTTTAACATGTATACATATCTCCTATATATATGTAAGTTAATACAGATCCCCCTCCCTATGTAAAAAAATCCAACAAAAAAAAATGTTTAAAGATGTTTTCAGGGCACTTACATACAAACTATCAATAACATTCCCTCACATTTGAAATGAATAAAAAAATAATAAAGCTATAAATTCTTTGACAGATAACCTTATCTCACAGCTACAGCTGTATTTCCTGTTTCTCAACTTAGTCAAAATTTTTCCTCTGATTAGATTTTTTTTATTGGTTCATCTTACTTATGCAAATAAATGCAACATCATCTTAATTAAGCCTCTACATTATGTGTTGTTACGTAATCATTACAGATGTCTTATGTTTTTTAATTTTTTTGTCAGGTTGCTGTCACATTGACATTCTCCTTTCAATCATACATATAACAAGAATGTGTCCATAGTAAACGGATACCCCACTCACACTATCATTTTCTATATTCAGTGGACCGTGAAATTTGGGTAAAAACTCTAATTTGGCATTAAAATTAGAAAGATCATATCATAGGGAACATGTGAACTAAGTTTCAAGTTGATTGGACTTCAACTTCATCAAAAACTACCTTGACCAAAAACTTTAACCTGAAGCAGGACAGACGGACGGACGAAGGAACAGACGCACAGACCGAAAAACATAATGCCCCTAGGTGGGGCATACAAATAATGAGATGTGGTATGATTGCCAATGAGACAACTATCTACCAAAGTTCAAATAAAGGGGATTTAAGCAACTATAATCCACCGTTCAACCTTCAACAATGAGAAGAACCCAGAACGTATAGTGGGCTGTAATATGGTTTTGTGCTTTTTGTTTTTGTTTGTTCATCAAATATGTCTGAGGGCTATTCCATAATTAAACGCACGGGGGTGGGGGAAAGAGAGGCACTTTTTTTAGACCCAAACCAGTCCAACTATATAATCTAATTAGATCCAAATCACCAATTATATAATTTAATTATCATTCTACTTACAAAACTTCTAAGGAAAAATGCTGTTGCCAGAATCCATTAATCTGAGTACATCCCAATTCCCCCTCACCCCATGCCTTTATGTAGAACATGGTTTTGGATGTAACGTGTCAGTTTTGATCTTCTCCAACATTTAATACATTTGACTTCCAAAAAAAAGAAGAATCCTTCAAAGTTATTCAAGAAACATCCACAGTGTAGAAGGTAAAAAATCATACATTTAAATTGGACAAAAGTCCCGAAAATTAAGTATATCAAACCAAATGATAAGATTTCATGCACACAGATTCTGGATTTGATATTAGGGGGAGGGGGTTGATCCTGAGAGGACCTTATACCTTATCTCTACACGAAATCAGCTATAATTTAAAACTAACAGGTGCTTGCTCTTCCTCAACCTATAAATCCTGCTCCAGAAATATACCTGTTGAATTGCTGCTGTGTATTGTACATTTGTCTTTTGGGGTTAAATTATGAACACTGACATGACTGGGAGCATATTACCAAAGGTCAAGAGAAGACCATCCCAAGATAAAATAAATTTTCAACTTTTATTCCTTTGAAATATAGACATCTGAAAATCAGAAATAACATAACTCTGTGTACCCCTACTGCATAATCTCTTGTTAATGTCCATTCAAGATAGTCAAAATTTACTGTTTATACATATGTTATCCTTGACACTTAGACAATACTCAATCATCAACCCTCCTACAATAATGATTGATAATATATTTACATATTATTCCCATTCACATAATGTTCGATGACATAACATCACTTCAAAATATAATAATCTGCCAAACTATTTCTGAGTATCTTCAAAGTACTAATCTGACTCTACAAAACACTTTTCCTTACCTTCAGTAAATTGAGGGCCAACTTTTTCATCATCCTGAGACAGAGGGTAGATATAACGTCCCCTAAGACTGACACAACATTCCTCCCTAATATCAAAGATCATCTAAGTCACAAGCATCACTGTTGAGAACGTTCCCACACTGATACATAGGGATGAATTATATTTCCATTAACTGATCATTATCATCGAGTTATTGATGATTATCAAAGACTAACTATCAGAAAGGTTAATTTTCTGGTAATTCACGCCTCAGCTAACCTCATTTTTTTACTATTGGCAACTTTCACTTTATCTTATAGGTAGATCAGGTTCTTATTTCACTATTTCATTTTTAGTTGATTACCTACCTGATTTACCTTTCTTGGACTAGTCCACTTTAAGAACTGGGATGCTTATCTGATTCCCCTGTGAAAAGATAAGAAAACATTTTCTATAAATAGAGGCACTAATGGGAGAATTAGAACTAATCAAAGGAAAAATAATTTAACCTTCAACATTCTGATATTTATCAGAAATTGACAGCTGATTCTAAGATTTTCAAAATTGAACAGATGGGTGATTGGTTTATGCTAAAATAACCCTATCTATGCTGTTTTCATATTCTATTGAAATATATATATCAAAAAATAGAAAAGTTTGTTTTCCAACCGAAGGTCCTACCTCCTCTAACACATTTTAGGGACATCTTTGGCAAATTACTAAGAAGTCCAGAAAATATTACCTATGTACAAAAAATTTATCAAGAATACTGGGCAATAATATGACACCATGCCTACCTCACACTAGAAATATAAGATGTCAGTAAGGCAGGAAATCTGGGCCAAAACATTTTTCAGATAGGGGACTGTTGGCAACATAAGATATATTTTTTGGTCTTTTGATTATTTTTGTTGTTGTGTTGCTGTCTTATTGGCATATATAACCACATCTATTAATCATATATATATATTTAAGTTTAGAGTGGTCTCCAATTATCAGTCGACTGACAAATTCAGCAATGTTGACTTTTTTAATATTCTGATCATTGTAGGAAATTAAAGTTTTTCTCTATCTATTGTAGCTTTCAAGATAACAGACAAAAACATAACACATTTTTTAACCAAATACCCCAATGATGATTGTGGCCAAGTTTGGTTCCAATTGGCCCAGTAGTTTCTGAGGAGAACATTTTTTGTATAAGTTAATGGACAATTGATGCCTTAATTGTGATGAGAATTGAGTTCACTTGACCCTTCAGGTCAGGTGAGTAATAAAGGAGGCTTGTTTCTCTCTTATTTAATAATACTTATTACACAGAACAAAATCTTTTCCCAAAAAATAAAATCTTAAAAGTACCAACCTATGAGTAAGTGATAATCTTACCTAACAGAATCTTTTAGGTCAAGATATTAAAACAAAATATGTTTTACTCATATTTATATGATGACTTGTATCAAAAGATGAATATCCCCACAAATAAAACCTTTCTCTAAAAGATAAAATCTTAAAACCAACACCTGATGAGAACACTTATCTAACATGTCTAATAGGTTTTAGTTTTAATGTTTTTTTTCTTCAAAAAATTATCTACAGTCAAGCACAATGAACCTTTTGATATATATTCTGTCAAAAATCTATTTATAACATGATATATAATGCACAGATGATGAGGAGGATGATGATTGATGGATGTTTTATGTCCAGTGTCAACTATTACATCTATATTAAAGATGAGAACATGCTCAGGTGATTTCGATATGAACCCTGCATCATTTTTATTAGACTAGAATTATCTATTTTGGTTTGACCTAGTCTGGGATCTTAACATCAACCTGATGCACTAAGTGTTACACCAGTGACCCCATGCACAGAGAGCGAGTCCATTGACCTCCAGAATTTGAAGCAAGACCATCAATCATCTTCACTGGAAGCGAGACCAGGGATCTCCAGCACTGGCAGTGAGACCATTGATCATCTGCACTGGGAGGAAGACCAGTGACCTCCTGCACTTGAAGGGAGACCATTGACCTTTGACCATTGGGAGGGAGCATGCCTCAATGATACCTGATTGAGGCTGTTACTAGTGAGATGGAACTATTCACATATAGACAATTAAAACTAAAGGCTCTAAAGAGCCTCAGAGTCGCTCAACTGCATCTTCAACAATGGCCTTTTTATAGTAAAACTCATCATGAAAGGGCAATATCTCTATAAAGAGTTAACTGACAATTTCAGTCATGTTAATGTTTTTGTAGATCTTGTTTTGTTGATCATTTTGGCTATTTAAAGTTTCTATCTATCAATAACAGTTTTAATGATATTAGGCAAAAACGCAAAAAAAATGGTAAAAATCGTCTTAGACAGCAATAACTCCAATAAGTGTGAGCCATAAAAGTGTCCTGCGAAAAAGTGTCCACACAGACACTTTTCACAGAAAAGGTATATCTAAATGTGTCTGATGCTGTGAAAAAGTGTCCACACAGACACTTTTCACAGAAAAAGTATATCTAAATGTGTCTGATGCTGTGAAAATGTGTCCATTCAATTGGACACAATTTCATGAATAAATACTATTAAGTTCTATCCTATACAGGTTGATTTTCAAATGGCATGCATTAGTCCTCCTGTCTATTGTTGAAGACTATTGACCTCTAGATGTCTTTGTGTTAATTGCTGTGGCTGGGTTGCTGTGACATAATATAACAACTCATCTTTCATAAATGTTTTGTTTAAATAAAAGTTAACAAATCATTACTGAATAACAATATCATGCACTGTAATGAGGCATTTCAACCAAATGGAAAATATATTAATTCTTAATTTAACCAATCAACATTCAAATTTAGAATCAAAGGTGTATACACTTTTGAAATCTTCATTCATTCTCTACTGGCATAAACTCAAAACAAATGTCATACAAATGAAGTTTTTGGTAATTTAATGGTTTATTTATGAACTGGAATAAAATCGTACAAAAGTTTTTTTGTGACACATACAATTATACTAACATTTCACCAGTGACAGGATAATGCTTCCCTTAAATAGTAGATTTTAGCATTATATAGTCAAAATAAGAATTTCAAAGCCTTTTCAATTTTTATGCATAAGTGGCATTCTGACTATCTATCTGACAGGTTTTCATGTGTCAATATTTGTGTTTCTAGGCTTTAATCAAGTTGTATTATTTATTTGTGAACTCTGAATCTACAGAAAAGTAGATTATTACAGACAAAATGTGCAAAATGTGCTGTGTGAATGGTCCTTGTCTAACGGCCTGTTTGAAGCAAGTAAAATGTGAGGAGCTTGGTACATAAAAGTTGAAGTCCATAATGAAGATTTCACTAAATTTGTATAAAAAGCACTTTACAATGTCTTCTGTAACTGTTTCATTTCACATACTATCTTTCTTTTCTTCTGTAGGATAGCAAGTGGTTCAAATACATGCCTGTTGAGACTAAAATTGCATGCAAGTTTTTCACTGAAAAGTGAAAAATCTTTGAATCAGATCATACTGTCTGCAAAAAAAGTTGAATGCAAGAGTCCTTTTGTACTTAGACTTCTTGTATCATGTCACCTGGGTATAGAAATGAGAAAAAAGAAACAAATTTTTATTTCCTATAGCCTCTGTATGAATTTTTAAATGTAAACATGTGCTACAGCATAAATTGTCCCTAAATTATTTTCGATCTTACTTGGCCTAAGACCATTTTATACTCATATCATATGCTATTTGTAATTTTTCTTTCCATTAAAAGTACATTTAATACATAATGCAGGATTATTTATAACAAAAATACTTCACGAATTTAAAATTGCTGGAAAATATTACATCTTCATTTAAGGCCCCCTTCATTCGAAAACCTCTATTTTCAGGTACAGGCTCATATAAATTTGACTTTTGAAAAATTGTAATAAATCTGATACATTGAATGAGTATTCTATTGCTTTGAATACATGATATATATTAAATATTAGGGCATTTAAAAAGTGTTTTTTTGCAACATTTGAATTTTTAAAGCCCCAAATGTTGATAGTTGAAATTCGTCAAAATTTAACACGTAAAGTTGAATATAAAATTAATCATATTATTGTCTATAACATATATCCTATTGCCATGAAACTTGGTCAACCGTCTTAAGCTTTGGTCATACCAAGTTTTATCAAGATTGGTTAAGTCTTTCTAACCTATTAGGTCTGGGAACACAGTTATCGTCCTTCGATTTTCGTTGTCCACGATTATAGTGCCTAGTGTGTTTTTTTTATACCCTTTCGAAATTTCATTCTTCATGTTTTATGCCTCAAATAGCAAGTAGGGGGATGAAATCACACTGTTAAAATTTTAAAGTAAAGAAGTGATTTGGTCCAGCTAAAAAAGGTTAAAAATTAGTATTTCGAAGCTGTCAAAAGAATTCAAGACACCCTTAACATAAAATTGTCCATATTTTGAGTTAGAGCTGATGACGTTTTCTATAATTTCGATACAATTTGTCCCAAAAGTAGTACACCACACTGTAAAAATATTATTGAGAAAGCATAGGTGGGATTTTTTAAATTTTCATTTATTGTCTAAAAGAAATGCACTACGAAATAACTGTGTTCAGGGGCCTAATATATATTTAACCAAGAGATGAACAACAGCTTCTGGTGGAGATCATGTGATTTTCTAATAAGAATCATGCTCTCCTATTACACACCATCCCCTGGTGTAAATTATATACACCAATTCAGGCTAACGCCCTCAAGGTGTATCTAAAACATATTTAACCAAGAGATGAACAACAGGTCCTGGTGGAGATCATGTGATATTCTAACAAGAATCATGCTCTCCAGTTTCCCCTACCTAAAGACAACCATAGACCACTAGAGCATAGAGCACTACATGAATCCACTGAATAATATACCATAAGTAAATTAATTGTAGGTTCGATAAGGGCTAAAATTGGCTCCCATTATTAAGTACATTATGTCAAGATAAAGGTGTTTCATGTTTATACATTAACCTCTGATGAGGTGAAAAAGAACGAGAGAAATATTGATTTCATAACATGCACCAAGAATTGATATCAACTTGAGTAATTTAATTTCGATATAATAATATGTATGAACCTTTGTCAAGTTTAAATTAAATAACGAGAGTTCAAAACCATGAGCTGTTGATAAATAAGGTAAAATAAAATTTTATGTTACATAGAAAATTCAGAGAATTGTTGGTAGAACACTTATTCATATCACATCCCTTTCATTTTTATCTGGGCTATTTTTGTTGGTGGGTTGCTGTCTAAAAAAATTGAAGTATACCCAACATATCCTTCTATGCATAGTTTTAATTTCAGACCTAGTACACATTAATTCGATCAAATACATTATTGTTGGACCAGAATGCTTAACAGAACAAACAATTTTGGGGTTAAAAAAAGAACGGTGGGTCTTACTTTCTGGAGTACCATTCAGTAAAAATACCATGAATGTCCAAACAACATTTGCATTTTCAATATGGTGGTTTAATTTTTTTTTGTCTTTAATCATCTTAATCCCAAAATGTTAATAAATAGAAGGCAGAATATAGTATTGTTTATTATTTTCAGTTGTGTTAAGATTGCTTTGCTATTGAAGTCTTCTCAAAATTTATTGGCTAACACCGGTATCTTGATTTTGATTTAAAAAGATCTCAAAATGGTATTAATGACAGTTTGAGAAGCACTTAATCAAATATCTAAGACACAATTCAAATACATATATATATATATATATGAGCTGCGACCTTATGCAAGTGTATTTATACATGTTCATGTATAAGACTTTTATTGATTTTAGAATATTTTAATACAAAATAAAAGATGAATTTTGGCCTGTGCTGTAACATCATGGTACGCAAATTCCAATGAGTACCCAAATTGCACCTATTTAGCAAAAATAGCAGAGGAAATCTTACAAGTTTTCCTAGAGACTAAACAATTTGTATTTTTATGATTTGACACTATGCACGTCTTTCAACATAGGTAAATATATGTAAATATACACAAAAAGTTCACAGTATATGTAAACAGATGAAGTGTTCACTGGAAAAAGTAAAATGTACGGAATCGTCTACATGCCATGTCCACAAAAAGTCATCTTTTAAAAATTAGCAAATAAAATATGTTACAATCATTCATTTCTTAAAAAATTAATAGTAAGCATGGACTAATGTCAAATTGTTCTAAATATTTAAAGAAATAAAAGAAAATATCTGTTATTCGACTTTTAAGGATGTGAATTTAAGCATAGATGCAATTTGGGTACTCCTCATTACAGAATCATTGATCGATTGGAGGTCTGTTCAAACCCATTTTTCTATGATTCAATATGGATTCAAAATTAAATTGGTGGAACCATATATTAAATAATGATACATCTACAAAATAAACACAGAATGGAAACTTTTGTCCAGATCATAAATAAACGTAGGTGAAAAAACTGTCAAAATAGGTGCAATTTGGGTACCCTCACGTTACATGCTGTAAGGTTCTCATAAGAACTCAATTTTCAAACAGTTAGACTTTCTGTAGAGATTTTTTCAACCTGAAAAAGGTTAACAGATGTATTGATATTAATTTCCATAAGGTCGTTTTCTATTCCATGCAGCTAATATAAAGATGTATATTTTTTAAAGTCTTAAAAAACAGAGGCGAGAGATACCAAAGGAACATTCAAACTCATAAGTCGAATATAAACTGACAACGCCATGGCTAAAAAGGAAAAAGACAAACAACAGTACACACAACACAACATAGAAAACTAAAGACTGGGCAACAGGAACCCCACCAAAAACTGGGGTGATCTCAGGAGATCTTAAGAATAATATTTAATAGATTTATAATAATAAATTATTTTTTGATCTTTGAATTAAAATTGCCAAAAGTGGCCTTATCACACAAAGTGACATGGTTCTTAGTATCTTCTATTGAACTTATACATAAGATATTCTAATAGAAGTTAGTCCCTGCTATTAGTACATTGTAACTGTTCATTAAAAAAAAAGTATTGCAAGGGAGATAACCAAAACAAAATTTTACAAATCAATCTCCAATAAAATTTTTACACAAAATGTTTGCCAAAATTGATACAATAAACCTTATGGATGTTGTAAATGCTGTAATATATTTCAAATTGTAAGATATTTGTTTGAGAGTTATGTTTAATACAAAACAGGTGTTCATATCAATTCAATATTCAATTTCAAGAAAATGGTGGAGCTGTAATTTCTATTATTGTAGAAGTTTTTTGACATAAAAAATACCTAGATCTACTAACTTGAAAATTAGAGTCATAACTATTGTTCATTGATAAATTGTTGTCACTGGCCTTGATTAAAAACCCTGTGTCTCGCCAGTGATTGCTGCTGTCAGTGTTAAAGTGTAATGTTGACTTCAAAATTGAGTCCATTTATTATCAGTAAAATACGGATTTAAAAAAAATTTTAAGTTTCTCTGTAGATGCTATTTCTTGGTCTTGAAGATTATCTTCTGTCAAAGTTTCATAAAATTCCAAGCAGGTTTGACAAAGTTATTGATGTCTAAAAAAAACTTTAACCACAGACTGAACCTAAATGTTGACCATGCCGCAAACAACAACGGAACCTAGGATCGCTATGTCTTGCTTTCATGAAATAAATTTTCAGGCTCAACAAAAATGATAATAACAGGCTTCACTTTTGGTCACAGGTCCACCAGCCTAAGCTTGTCAAATTTCTACCACAGGTCAATAGATTCTATACAAAATTTCCCCTCAAAATAATCATTTGGCATGTTGCATCCAGAAACCGGTCTATATTTAAAGTATCATTATTTAAAAGGACAACACTATCTTGAACCAATCACTATTATTTGATTTCAAACTGCTTTAGTGAAATATACAGGAAAAAATTCCTATTTGTGTAAACTTATCTTATAATCTACTAACTTCAAAATTAGTATGGGTCAAAGGTTCTAGACCTATTTGAGATCCTGGGAGTATTTTTTAATTTCTAAGTTACATCAGTAAAATAAAAATGAGAATGGAAACGGGGAATGTGTCAAAGATACCCAAGGCCACCAATGGGTCTTCAACACAACGGAACATCCTGCACCCGGAGGTGGGCTTCAGCTGGCCCCTAAACAAAAAAGTGTACTAATTCATAGAAAATGAACATCAAAACCAAAGAACTCTAATTCAGTACACTGATGATTTGTACAGGACAGAGGACCTTATACTTGCTTGATATTCTAATGGATCTTTCATTAATAGGACAGAGGACCTCATACTTGCTTGATATTCTAATGGACCTTTCATTATTAGGACAGAAGACCTCACACTTGCTTGATATTCTAACGGTCCTTTCATTATTAGGACAGAGGACCTTATACTTGCTTGATATTCTAATGGACCTTTCATAATTACGACAGAGGACCATATACTTGTTTGATATTCTAATGGACCTTTCATTATTAGGACAGAGGACCTTATACTTGCTTGATATTCTAATTGTCCTTTAATTATTACAACAGAGGACCTTATACTTGTTTGATATTGTAATGGTCATTTCATTATTAGGACAGACGACCTCATTCTTGCTTGATATTCTAATGGACCTTTCATTATTAGGACAGAGGACCTGATACTTGCTTGATATTCTAATGGTCCTTTCATTATTAAGACGGAGGACCTAGCTTATACTTGCTTGATATGCTAATGGTGCTTTCATTATTAGGACAGAGGACCTTATACTTGCTTGATATTCTGATGGACCTTTCATTATTAGGAAAGAGGACCTCATACTTGCTTGATATTCTAATGGACCTTTCATTATTAGGATAGAGGACCTTATACTTGCTTTATATTCTAATGGACCTTTCATTATTAGGACAGAGGACCTCATACTTGCTTGATATTTTAATGGACCTTTCATTATTGGGACAGATGACCTCCTTTCATTATTAGGACAGAGGACCTTATACTTGCTTGATATTCTAATGGATCTTTCATTATTAGGACAGAGGACCTCATACTTGCTGATATTCTAATGGACCTTTCGTTATTAGGACAGAAGACCTCATACTTTCTTGATATTCTAATGGTCCTTTCATTATTTAGACAGAGGACCTCATACTTGCTTGATATTCTAATGTTCCTTTCATTATTAGGACAGAGGACCTTATACTTGCTTGATATTCTAATGGACCTTTCATTATTAGGACAGAGAACCTCATACTTGCTTAATATTTTAATGGACCTTTCATTATTAGGACAGAGGACCTCATACTTGCTTGATATTCTAATGGACCTTTCATTATTAGGACAGAGGACCTTATACTTGCTTGATATTCTAATGGACCTTTCATTATTAGGACAGAGGACCTCATACTTACTTGATATTCTAATGGTCATTTCATTATTTAGGTTAATCTGAACCCCTGTCTACTTCAGTACTATTCTGGTAGACTTAAAATAAAACAGTGGTTATCCAACAAAAATGTTTAATGTTATTAGCTTTTGACTCCCAGATCAAAATAGACCTTCTCAAATAGCCAACAGAATATATAAGGGTCTGGAGTGGGTTGACAGAATGGAGAATAATGGGCAAAACGTGCAAAATAAAGGGATAAAGATTTAAAATAGAGAAATTTAGGCCAAAATAATAAAAAATAGATAATAATGAGGTGCTGAAATATAAAAAATAGAGAATAAGGGTTAAAATAAAGAGTAGACAAAAACTGTCTAAAAAGTTAAAGTGTAAAGAAAGGAAGTACCCCATCTAGACCCTCATATAGAACATAGAACATATTTTATTACCAATTAAGGGCCCAAAAGGGGCATATAGAGCATATATAGGTCGGGAAAACCAGGGCTGGGTAATACTTTGCCAACCCTTCATATAGAGCATATATAGGTCGGGAAAACCAGGGCTGGGTAATACTTTGCCAACCCTTCATATAGAGCATACATGTATAAGGAAAAAAATGCAAATTATTGTAGTCTTAATACTACCAATAGGGTCTTTTACATTTGGCTCTTATAACTTATAGTTTACTTGATTTTCTAGTAATACTTTTATTATAATTAAATAAAACAACATGTAGGGAAATCTAAATATCCAAAAATTCAAATAATTCATGTAGACCAAAAAATAAGATGACTGTAGGTCAAAGAACATGCAAGTTGGTCAGAAAAGAAAGTATTGAAACCAATATTCTGCTCCTAAATTCTTTTATGTAAATATAAGAAGATGTGTATGATTGACAATGAGACAACTCTCAACAAGCATTGACAAGAGACCAAATGACAATAGAAATTAACATTTATTGGTCACTGTACTGCCTTCAACAATGAGTAAAACCTATACCGCATAGTAATTCATCCAAAAAATAAAATCAGTTAATGTCTGAAGAATATGTCTTACATTTAAGCCATTACAAAAAATGAATGAAAAAGTTATAACAAAGCTGACTGAAAATGAATGTTCTAATTAAAACAAGTTACATATAATGAACACCTATAAACATGTAATCAATGTTAAAATATAAAACATTCAATTACTTACTTGTATCAAAACCTCTTCTTACTAAGATTATTAAAACAATATGGTATTTTTCAAAATTGCTAATCAGCTTATTCCAATTATAAATTGAAAGGTGTAACAGCTTATCATCCTTAAATCTCCATGAACAATTTTAATTGGTGTTAGTCCAAAACTGCATCAAATGCGCATATATCTACTTAATACATGTTAAAATTGAAGAAAACATGCAATTTATAACTTCTGGCAAGTCATCAAAGCAAACGTTACAAAATAACCCCTCAAAAAAACACTCTTGGAACGTTCTAATATTAGAACTATTTGTTTCAGATGGTATGATTGATGAATATGTTCTGGTAATTATAGATAAAACTCTTACTGACTCAAAGTCAATTAAACTCAATACCACCTAAATGTATGAATCATTGATGATTTGTTTGTAAAATCTCTATTGGTTGTCTCCCTTGGAATAGTCTACACATTTTTTAAAGTTTTAACTTTGGATTATAGAAAACATGTACACATGACAATGCTTTTTTCATGGATTATCAGTGGCGGATCCAGAAATTTTCATAAGGGAGGAGACCCACTGACTGCCTAAGAGGGGACCCACTCCAGTCATGCTTCAGTGATTCCCTATATAATCAACCAAATTTTTTCCACAAAAGGGGGGGCTGGGCAACCCCCCCATAAATCCGCCTCTGATAATTGCCAGTTTTCATGCAGAAGGCTGGTGGTACCCTCATTTGATATTCTGGAGGGGGCAGGGGGCAGGAGGATTTGGTCTGGGAATAACTGAAAATAAATGACTTAGCTCAAGACAGGATGAAAATGAATATACTGCAACATAAAATGCAGGATAGTTGAGGATACAAAATTGTACAAAAGTGAAAATTAATTATGGGCATTCCTTATTATCCAGTCCTTGTTGAAGCCAATGATTGTAATCTAAAAAAATACAGATTGTTTTAAAATGATAGTCACTGTCGATTTTTATGTTTTTTTAATGTCAAAATTTGCAAGGATTTGTATAGTAAATAATTGATGGCCTTAGTAAATTTTAATATTGTTTGAATGTTGCAAAAATCAGTATTTAAATAACAATTTATCAGGACTTTGTCCTCTTTCACAACTGGGACTATTATACTAACATATTATGTCCCAGTTGACAGGTAACACCATTTAGGGAGCAACCATTTAACTTCAAGGGTGGGGTTATGGTTTTTAGTCTGAGTCAGAACATTTTTTTTAGTTTTTACGACGATATCAATCAAATTATTTTTTTCAAAATTTAACACTATTACAGTCTTCACGACAAACTTTTGAATCCACAAGCCCAAAGCTCAATTTAACGAAAATTTTAGTTGGATTCTGTTGGCTTGTAGAGAAGAATTTTACAAGCCCAAAAGCAATTTTACAAGCCTGGGCTTGTGGTCTTGTGGTTAGCGTGAAGACTGCTATTAGGTATGGGGAAATCTGGATTCAGAATATTTCTTTTTTGTCATCTGCTTGACCACAATATTTTTTTTCATCAAAATGGGGATTAGAATATTTTTTTAGGAAAAAACGTCTCGCGCGTTTTCATGCTTCATTGGCGGCATTTTCCTTTGATCTATTGTTTTTTTCTCTTTGATCTTTACATTTTTTGCAAAATCTCACGCATTTGTTTCATAAAACTTGGCAGCACTGCTTTCGGGAGGGGATTTGGTGCTGTGTCATTGTAAGATTGCACTTTCATAAGTGCCTTCTGAGAATAAACGGTATTACCCTATTATTGTCTTTTATCCAAACTGATATTTATGATCATTTATGATCTAAACGTAAAATACACATGCTGAATTTGAACCGGAAACCCTTTTTCTAATTGTCAAATCAAGTTCCGATTATAGAAGAATACAATTTCCGGCAATTTTATCCTTGCGTAATTGATAAGTCGCATTCGAAAGTAACACACACAGTAGTTAGCTTTTTTTATCTTCAGATAGAATATTAAGACGTGCCCATGTGATTCGTCCAATAAAGAAATTTGAAAACTTAAATATGTAAAAATACAAGTTGAAGTTGCAAACTATCACCATTTTCTACATAAGGAAATGCCTGTACCAACTTGCAAGTCAGGAACATGACAGATGTTTTCCATTCGTTTGATGTGTTTAAGCTTTTGATTTTGCCATTTGATAAGGGACTTTCCGATATGAATTTTCCTGGGAGTTCGGTATTTTTGTTATTTTACTTTCTACTAAGGGTGCAGATTCGGGTTTATTTCTGTGAGGCAAAGAGAGGAGAGGGTAATTAGGTAACGAATTGCCAGTGGCGTAGGAATTAGGGGGAGGCACATATATGAAAGTGTCAGACAAAAAAAAACTTTCCTGAAGGGACTGGTAATTTTCTTTATTAAGGGAACTGGGAGGTACACGTTAGATGTCAGATATTATCTTAATTAAACCATTGAAATATATGCTCTATCATGAGTTTTTCAAGAATCCTAAGAAGGAACAGATTATATTATTATCAATGCTTTTATTATATCGAAACTGAGACTGCAAAAACCAAGACAACGCAATCTGAAAACATATTAAAACCCAGGCATATCAAGCACTCTTCCGACCCAAACATGAATACTTTTAATCTGCTTGGAACCCTCACACAACCGAATCGGTATCTAAAATTGAGATGGTCCAACGACGAGCTCCTCGGTATACCTGCAACAGATACCACAATACAAGTAGTGTTAAAAATATGCTTACACCAATAAAATTGCCATCACTACCAGAACGTAGAATACGCACAAGATTGAAAATGATGTACAAGATACATGTATCATACCATCTTGTTGCTATTCCATCTGACATACTTATACAAGCAGACTCAAGAACCAGGAAAACCCATACACTCACATACAGGCACATATATACATCCAAGGACTCATACCGACACTCATACTTCACAGCTTCATGTGGTACTTGTTCAGACACCGCCAATGATAGCTTCAGGGAACAGCTCACTCCTGCTGTTCTATGTACTATACTGCTTAGTAGCATAAATTAAGAGTGCATATAGTTTTAATTACAAATTGTTAACTTCAATTTCTTTTAATTTGGGGTAAAACTTAATAAATAGTCCACGTATGCAACAATATGTAATCATCGAATATCGATGGGATATTGTATAACTAAAGAAGAAGATCAAATCAGTATAATCTCTGGTATTGTTGTTCTGGACAACAAATAGAAGACGGCCATGACTCACATCAAACAAATATTTTATTGAAATCGGACAACAATGATATGACACAAGAGATATAGTTCAGACATCTGAATCAAGTGTCCAAAGTAAGAATGATAAAGATAGCCTATATGCATACATTTAATGGCCCGAGAACACAGTTATTGCGTAGTGCAATTCTTTAAGACAATCAATGCGAATTAAAAATATTCGCACGTGCACTTCCTCAATAATATTTTTACAGTTTGGTGTAATACATTTGGGACAAATTATATCAAAATTATTGAAAACTTCATCAGCTCTAACCCAAATACGGAGAATTTTATGTTAAAGGGATCTTGAATTCTATTTGACAGACTAATTTTTAACTTGTTTCAACTGAACTGGCAAATCACTACTTTGCCTTAAAATTCATGATCCAAATTTTTTAATAGTCCAATTTCAACCCCCCCCTTTACTTCCTATTACTGAGGGGCATAAAACACGAAGAAATTAATTGGGAAGGGGTATGAAAAAAATTGCAAGTAATACACTGTCCACACTATAGGGAACTCTGTCCCCGGGCTTACTGCTAAAACACATATGATCACATACAGATAGTGACAGGGTTAAACGTGTTTGCGAGAGTTCAACCATCAACTCTCTCCTAAAATGAGAAGTTGATGATAATAATCGCAACAAACATTTAATTTGAATCACAGTTCAGGATCCGGAACGCTCGCGTAGACAAAGTGCATGGTATGCCATATTACTGAAAAGGAACAAAAATGTGTCAAAAAGAAAACATTGTAATTTATTCTGGAATAAACAATCTGAGTTTCCATGAAAATTTTGATTCATTTTGAACGAATTCATACAAATATATACGAAATAATCTCGCCAAATAATCTCGCCAAATAATTTGCAAAAAAGTTGGTTGTTGTGTTTGACCATTTGATATATGAATAGCCTTGTGAATATTTATATTTTGCATTCCAACTAATCAAGGGGAACACAGCTGTATATTCGATAATGGTCGATGATATAAAGTTAGAATATCGAAAGTTATTTCAAGATGTTATTTTTGTGAAGAATATATCTTTAAATATTTTCACGTGTTTTTGAAAATCCGTATATGGTATGATTCGATCATCTGACAGTGGAAGGGAAGATTCAACTACTGACAATATAATTGATCGATTGATTGATATTTGGTGTTTAACGCCACTTTCAGCACTATTGTCCATTTCGTGGTGGCAAGTTTTTATTGGTGGAGGAAGGCGGAGTTCACCAGCGGAGCTAACCACCGACCTTCGGCAGGAAAACTGACTGACAATGATTTGAATCAACGAGACGGACAGTTCAATGGTAGAAAAAGATGATTGATTGATTGATTGATTGATTGTTGGTATTAAACGCCACTTTCATCTCAGCACTATTGGCTATACCGTGGCGGCCAATTGTGTTGGTGCCACGAGAGAACCAACGATCTTTAGCAGGAAAACTGACTAAAAATTTGGTTTTATAAACGTGAAAGACAGTTCAATGGTAGAACAAGGAGATGTACCCTTGTTTGGATCTTTAATGCATGTAGCAATTTAAAAAAAAAAACAATCAGTTGAATATTATATATATCAATCTAAGGTGTCTGTCCCAAGTCAGGAGCCTGTATTTCAGAGGTTATCAATGTTACTGTCTGTCATATTTGTTGTTCGTTAATTGTTTTGGTATAAATAATTTCTTTGGTTTTATCGTTTGAATGGTTTCATATTTATTTTTTATAGTTGAAAGCCATACGGTGATGATATCCTCGTTATTTGGACTCTTATAATGGATATAGTTTTCTCATTGCAATTTGACCACATCTCCTTATTTTTATAAGAACATCAATACTACTTCCGACGACATAAAATGTTTAAATAATTAACTATAATCAACATCTGAATTAACGAAAAACCTTATAATATTAAAAAAACAATTCAAGTTCAACATTTGGATTGATTGATTGATAACTGCTTAACGTCACATCAGCATGAAACCCTCAACTTCACTTCAATTTGGTTACATAGTAACATCCGCAAGCAGACACTAAGGAATATTTACACACGCGCATAGCAGAGCCTCACATTTTTTAAAAGAATAAACGTATTTACACTGTTCATTTATGTAGAAGTTTAGCATACTCCCTTGACTGCCATCTTATTAAATGCGCCCAATTCTGGGACGGCTATCACAGGAAGCGGTAGCTGGTTCCATAAGATGATTGTTCGTGGAAACAACGAGTATTTATACACATTTACATTTGTCATAATTGTCTGAAATTTCCATACATGGCTGTGGCGAGTTGATTTCATTTCTGCCATAGTAGGTGATGTTGAACAGGCACGGTAATAAGGTGGTGGACTACCTTATACAAGATGATTACGTCTGATGTTTTTCGCCTCTGATCTAATATTTCCAAATTTATTTTTTTGCCATTTCTGTTGTGCTGTTTGTTTTTTTTTTTGTAATAGCAACCCAACCATTAGAAACTGCCATGAAAAAACGCTGTCGAGTAAGGTAAATGTGAACTTTCCTGGATTGAAAAAAAAATCTATTCTCAACTTATTTATACAACTAATCTTTTATTGGAGTTTTACATAGAAGAAGAGGTGCTCATTTCACAAATCCCGCTTTTTTGTAATTTTTTCAACCTCCCACTTTTTTCAAGATCCCACTTTTTTAACCCGTATATTCCATATCCCCACATTTTTACCCCTATATCCCACATCCCCAAAGCGTACCATTCCCCTCATAGAATACAACTCTAGTACCTTAAATTATGAAAAATTCATGTTTAGAATTGACAAGTGTTGCAATATAAATACAACAGACCTTAATAATAGAAGATGATTTATGACAAATTTAGCGTCCGATGATTGGGTATTTTTTTGGATAGAATTCCTACATGGAAAAACCGTGCATAGATTATCCCTGCCAAGTTTCATTCTCATTGGTCTAACTATTCCAAATGAGAAGTAAGATATATTGTTACCTTCTTCAGTCTGAATGGTAACTGTGTGTGACGTCGCAAATATTTACTTGCCACTTGATTAACATCGAACTCGACGTTTATTTGTAGATCGTTTTACAATTATCAATGTTGTAATTAAGAAGGGGATCGGAGGTGGGGGTTGGAGTTATTCTCTGTTTTATTATTTTTGCTTTTTTTTCTCTATTTCATATTTAGCACCCAATTATTATATGTCATTTTCTTTTTATCAAATTTTATATTCTTGACGGGGGCTTATTATTATTTTCTATTCTGTAACCCCCATCCAGACCCTCATACAGGAACATAAGAACCCGGTAGTGTTGAATACTATAAATATTCAATCATACATTGTTTATTATGAAATATTTTAAATATCAAAGTCATTCGAAGGATTGTATATCAATATAGAAATGAATTAATTATTATATTGCTATTTTTTTCCCACTTACCACTTTTTTCCCCTTATATCCCATATCCCTACTTTATTTACCCTCTATGTCCTACATCCCCACTTTTATTTTACCCCTATATCCCATATCCCAATTTTGTTACCCTCTATATCCCACACTTTCACTTTTTTACTCCCTATATCCAACATACACACTTTTTTATCCTGTAAATCCCACACCCCAAAAGCGAGATATCCCTCATATAGAATACCTCAACTCTGATATCTTAATCTATGAGAGTTCGACATTCGACATTTGTTTGTAGATTGTTTTACAATTATCAATGGTGGAATAAAGAAGGGTTCTGTGAATAAGGGGGCATATTTTTTTTTTTTGGGGGGGGGGGGATTTCTCTTCTATTTCATCGTGAGGACATTTTTTTAATTTTATATTTATGACCTTATTTTTCTGTTTTCTCTTTTTTTATCCAATTTTCTATATTCTTTATGTTTTGGCTCATCATACCCTTTCTGTAAACACCCTTCAAACCTTTATACAGATCTATACAGATGAGTACACGAACATAAAAACCCGGCAGTGTTGAATACAATAAATAATCAATTATACATTGTTTAATAAGATCTTAAACATCAAAGTCATTCGACGGATTGTATATCAATATAGAAATGAATTGTTATACTGTTAGTTTGTAAACACAGAAATCGTGCTATCTAATCTCTCTAATGAACCCGGTAGTTCTTTGAACAGTCCACCTTTTAAAATTCATCCGATCTCAAAGAACTCTATTGTTGTTATAGATGTTGATATGCCTTAGTCTTCCTCATTGCTAAATATTATGTGCAACTATAACGGTATTCTATGACAAGCCATTCTCGTCTAAACTACTTAAAGCATTTTTTGTATTCTATGGCAAGCCGTTCACGTCAAAACTATGTTGAAGCCGTTTTGTTGGTAACTCTATGACAAGCAGTTCTTGTCAAAACTATGTTTAAGCCATTTTCCGGTACTGTACGTGCACGAGGCTTCCATGTGAACCGAAAATTTGATAGACAAATATCTAAGACAAGCTTTAACAAAAAAGGGACAAGATAGTAAAAAAGAAGAAATAAGCGGGAAAAATCTTCATCATGATACGTGTTTCCATCACTTCTTTATTATTGATTATGCAGTTTGTGCTGTTTGCTTTTCACGCAGTTGCAAATATTTTGCGAAAATCCAAGAAGAATCTGTTTAAAAGATAACGCATGCGTGTTGAATACGCCAACGAGACATGAACTCAAAACACAAACATACCAGGATTAGACAAATATCTTAACCATATATCTATAGCTGTAATCGTGTAATTGTCTAGCTAGAACAAACTGTCAATAAAGTTGACATAAGTTTCTGATTTTGGATAGACATAATATAATTTAGGGGCCTTTTAGAGCTTTCTATGCGGTAGGGGTTTGCATAATGTTGAAGGCCGTATGGTGACCTATAGCTGTTAAATTTGATATCATTCGGTCTCTTGTGGAAAGTTGTCTAATTGGTAATCATACCACAACTTTCTTATTTTTATAGAGTAAAAGGGGTTGAAGTTTTTCAAATGATTAGACACTAAAGTTACTTTCATATATTTTCGCTGAACTAGTATACATTCTTGTTTAGGGACCAGCTGAAGCCCGCCTCCGGGTTACACATTCCCAGTTTCCATTCTCAATTATATTAATGATAAAACCTAAATATTGAATTTACGTCCATTTTTCACACGTAGCTTCGTACTTACTGCATCACTACTATCAGTCTAAATGATATAAATAAAGAGAGAGGATACAAGAGAGAGGATATCAAGGGGGCAATCAAAAATTAAAAAAAAAATGAGAAACACGAACCCCGCCACGATAGGTATGATATCTGGTCCATCTGTAACATCAGAAAGCGGAGAACCAATCAATGTTAAATATTATGCCCCCTCTGTAACAAAGGAAACAAACACCTCTGAAATTAAGGTTAGATATTTTGGTCTCCTCCGGAACATCGGGAAGCACAGAACCGCTTTATGTTAGATATTCTGCCGCCTCTGTACATAAGGGAATTTGGGAAACCACACAACCTAATTGTAATATAGGGACCAGACAAGTTCTGATATTCTGGTCCCCTCAATTACACAGGGAAGTGGAAAATTCTTGGAAAACCAGATGGTCACAGCTCTTCTTATTGATTTGTAGATATCGATAACAGGTGCTCGTTGCTAAAACATATTTAAGTAAAGTGAAAAGCGTATATATCAGTGATATAAGGATAAAAAGTACATAATATTTTCTATTTGTCAATATCTTAAGCAGGAGGAAGTAAAGTTGAAGTATGTTAACTTTACACTTAGTCTATTGTCTGACTTGTAAGATAAATCTAATTTGATATATGAAGTCAAATATTTAATTGTACCATCAAATAAATGAAGTGATATGCATGTATGTGGGTTAAACAAACCAACAACATTTATCATGTTTAAAAAATATTCTGGTACAACAGAATGTAAAACGACGGTCAATTATCTTTGTTCTCACATAGATATACATAAATTTTTTCCTCTCTTTGATCTGCGTCCATTCTCTTTTCTAATGCAGTTAGATGGGATTGAGGTTTATATGTGACAATACACAAGGAAAATAAGTAAAGGGTCGTTTTCTTCACAAACTTCTTTTATCCGGTACAATTAAGTAAAGATTAGTAACTTTTCAGGTTGGAGCAGCGCCTTCCATAACGTTCAGTGGCAAATATTTCATAAATGTTCAGCGAATCACTATGTCTCGTATATAACCTTCATTCTGATTGGTCTTATACTATAGTACCTGCAGTCTCATATATAACCTTCATTCTGATTAGTCATATACTATAGACCTGCATATTCGATGTTAGTTCACGTTTTCATTTGTTGAATTAAGAAATACGTGTATGATTTGGTTTTCTCGTTTGAGTTGTTTCAAAATTTTTCATGTTTGGGCCTTCTATAGCTTTCTACACGGTATGGGTTTTGCTCATAGTTGAAGGCCGTACTATGACCAATAATTACTTACACTGACGTCCTTTTGTCTCCATTGGATAGTTGTCTCCTTATTTTTCAATATGTTATTTTACCCGAAGCAGACAGAAACGACAATATTCATATGATTGTATTTGGTGTTGAAATAGCATGGCATGTATGTATACTGCATGAGTGAAAGCTTTCATATTTTTGAATACGTTTGATCCATATCATTTCCATTCCCAGAAATACTCCATGATTTAACTATACGCTGATTCTCACATCATTTAAACGTTTTATGGGTCAAATGGATCTCTGCATCTTTGAATTGATAAAGTAATTGTGACTGCTTGAGATTTTTCAAACAACCGTCTTTATTCTTATGTACATAATCGGCCAACCCTGCCTTAAGAAATATATCAATTTTATCATTTATAAACAGTTATCGAAGCAGTCATGAGGAAGTCATCCCCATTGGAAAATTCATCCCTTAGCTCAACGTACTGTAGACTGGTTCCCTGTCCTTTATCTGTTTGGATCTGACAGATATAACAACAAAGGTATCTGAGATACCCGTATGTTGCAAGGAGAGGACCAGCCTAAACGTACTGATGTAGATTTTATGCCCAACAAACGCACAAATGACGTCAAATAACGTCACCTAAAACCAAACACTTTGACGGAAAGATAACGATTGGAATCAAGCGTAATATGCATGTCATTTACCCGAAAGAAAACAACAACAATAAGTACTGTTATTGAATATGCATTATATATATAAGCATCATGACTGAAAGCGAGAACACAAGAATTCTTATTTCCGGACGAGGTTTTGTCACAAGGAAGACTTTCACAAAACACCAAAAAATTCTGTAATTAATCATCATAAAAATAATATTTTCCGCTTAAAATTTGCTGAATGAAAATATGATACATATTAATATCATTTCTATTGTGACAAACGGATTAGAGATAACTTAACACTACATTAATAAGATGAAATTAACACACATTATTTCATTACCATTCATCATGTAATATATAATAATTTCCATTGGGATAATCCAAAACGTAAAGGTTACTTAACATAATCTTAAAGCGAAATAAAGATTATGACAAACTTTTAAAATTTCTTTCAAAAGTCTCCTTTCATTTGAAAATTTAGAATTTGACAAGATGAAACGAACAGTTAAATTTAAAATGAAAAAGTTAAGATTTTTTTATATTCAACTATAGCAGTGTATTCATTTGGATAACCAATATTCCCCTCCGTTGAATATCAAATTGGAAATGTATTCTTTATGATGACCAGTACACCACCTCTGATTGGAAATGCATTTTTGTGACAATTTAGTATACACAACCTGTAAAAGATCAAATTGGAAATGTACTATTTGAGATAATTTGACTATTTGGAAGTGCATAGTTTCTGATGACCAGTATACACACACCGTTAAATATCAAATTGAAAATGCATATTTTGTGATGACCAGTATACCTACAATATATAAAGAGGGTGGGTGACAGATTATTTCAGTTTTCCAATATTTCATGTCACGTGACAACTTGTATGCAGAATGCATCCTCTTATATATTTCTATATATTTACATTCTCCTGTGTTTACACAATTAAAGGTAAGTGGATATTGATATTAAAAAGAAAATATTTGTCCCTTAAAAGCGAATAAAGTCAGTCTCTTCTGCTGTTTGAATGCAATGAAACATCTTCAGCAATTAAATAGTGTGCTTTGTCAACGACCATTCTTCTCTTATACATAGATGAGAAGCATGACGTTTTTGAAAATTAGTTGTTTGATTTTAAATTTCAGGACAGAAGCGCGGGAAAACTATTTTGTTTCTATTGAATATTTGTAATAAATTAAAACAACATACACATAACCCACTGGTTGGTAGCTTTCTTTAAAGATATCTAACGACAAGGAGTGATTTTTAACGGAGAATATCACAAGTTTTTTATTTAACCCCAAACTTTTACATGATTTCCATCTTTGTTCCTATAGGTAGGCACATCTGGTGATTATAATCATAATTTTAATTTAAGCGTGGATAAGGTTTTCTAGGAGAGTTATCACAACTTCCGAAAGAAGGAAGGGTGGAGGTTCATTTGAGACCCCAATGTTGGAGCTATGGTTTAGGCAAATCTGGCGATTACTCATTAGGGCCTTTGAACCAGGAAACCATGGGCAAGAATCAACATTTGATATTAATAAGCGTGGACACAACAAATGCCGTCGGGAATTTTTCACAACTTCGGAAAGTAGGGATGGGGTTGTATGAGACCTCAAAGTTGGACCTGAGGTGAAGGTAAATCGGGCTATTGCCTAACAGGATTTTTGATCCAAGCAAGCTTTATGAAGGTGTCTAAATTTGCATCAAGTTTGGACAAAAAGTATTGACGTCGGGATTTTTTCACAACTACCAAAAGTAGGACGGGATGGGGATAATGTTTGACAAGTTGGATCAATGGTTCCCAGCATGATATTTTAGCCCAGTATATAAAATTGGGCAATTACCCACATTTGCACAAAGGGTGAAAAATTATGCCAAAGGGAATTTCCCACAACTTCCTCAGTAAGATGTGGCGTTATGACAACCTTTATGGAATTATTCGGGTTAAGTGTAGATAAAAGTATTGCCATGAGGGATTTTGTTACAATTTCGAAAAGTAGGGAGGGTGTCATGTTAGACCCTAATATTGGACTTATGGTGTAGACAGATCGTGTGATTGACTGGCAGGGCATTTTGGCCCAGGAAACCATAGGCCTACATTTCTACATTTGACCAAATTGTCGTAAGGAGGGAGGTCATGTCATATCCTAGTGATGGAACTATGCCCAATAGTGTGGGAAAAAACTCATCATTGATCATCAGGATTAAAGTTTGTATGCCGGACGCCGTAACGCCATGAACGTCGATTTGCATAGTAAAGCTACATTTTCAATTAAAGCAAAAAATTTTGTTCGAGAGGATACTGTTAAAAAACTTGAATAAAAGAAATCGACCTCATATATTTTCTATATTTCATCTATGAGTTTTTGATATAAAACACTTTATAGCCTTTATTGCTTATTTATATTTATATATATATTTTTTATTCAAGAAAAACCCAGAGGTGTTGAAAATTATTTTAACTTATACTAATAAAGTTGGCTGACCGTTAAGGAATATCTGTTTTACAGATAACGACGGATACGTTTAAGGAGGCTCGAGGGTATAAAAATTTCAGAAAAAAATTAAACATTTATTTTTCATTACAAATTTTATTTGTTGCCTTAAGTAGTTGTTACTTTATCATATGGTGCTAAAATCATTCAAAAAATCAATTCGTGTTGGCCCCAGATGACTTTTTAAATGTAGATATCATTGAAAAGGCGCCAAATTATCTCCCTTTGATGCAAAAATGCCATTTTTTGGCATTGAAATTGAAATATCTTTTTTGACTCATCGGTGACCTATATTTTTTATTATAATTTTCAAATAAGCTGTACTTAAACTAAACTATTGTAAAATTTGAGCGATTTCTGTAATTAACTTCTTTTTTTAATTTCGATATTACCCTATTTCTCCTATTAGTTCAACGGAAAAAAGGTACCTTTACAAAAATGTATGCTTCTTTCGAAGGCAGATTGTGAGCGTAAATGAACGGTGGCCCCATTTTTTATCTTATTTTTCTATTAAGTATAAGATAAAGTTCATTTATAGAAAATATAGCGAAATCCTATATTAAATAAAAATTTGATTTAGACCCGCGAGCCCCTTAAATTGACATTACCACAATCCAGTCATATATTTATATATTAGTACTTATAGCATGAGCAACATGACGGGTGTCACTAATGGAGCAGGATCTGCTTACCCTTCCGGAGGACCTGAGATCACCACCGGTTTGTACTAACATGAGCAACATGACGGGTGTCACTAATGGAGCAGGATCTGCTTACCCTTCCGGAGGACCTGAGATCACCACCGGTTTGTACTAACATGAGCAACATGACGGGTGCCACTAATGGAGCAGGATCTGCTTACCCTTCCGGAGGACCTGATATCACCACCGGTTTCTACTAACACGAGCAACATGACGGGTGTCACTAATGGAGCAGGATCTGATTACCCTTCCGGAGGACCTGAGATCACCACCGGTTTGTACTAACATGAGCAACATGACGGGTGTCACTAATGGAGCAGGATCTGCTTACCCTTCCGGAGGACCTGAGATCACCACCGGTTTGTACTAACATGAGCAACATGACGGGTGTCACTAATGGAGCAGGATCTGCTTACCCTTCCGGAGGACCTGAGATCACCACCGGTTTGTACTAACATGAGCAACATGACGGGTGCCACTAATGGAGCAGGATCTGCTTACCCTTCCGGAGGACCTGAGATCACCACCGGTTTCTTCTAACATGAGCAACATGACGGGTGCCACTAATGGAGCAGGATCTGATTACCCTTCCGGAGGACCTGAGATCACCACCGGTTTGTACTAACATGAGCAACATGACGGGTGTCACTAATGGAACAGGATCTGCTTACCCTTCCGGAGGACCTGAGATCACCACCGGTTTGTACTAACATGAGCAACATGACGGGTGCCACTAATGGAGCAGGATCTGCTTACCCTTCCGGAGGACCTGAGATCACCACCGGTTTGTACTAACATGAGCAACATGACGGGTGTCACTAATGGAGCAGGATCTGATTACCCTTCCGGAGGACCTGAGATCACCACCGGTTTGTACTAACATGAGCAACATGACGGGTGCCACTAATGGTGCAGGATCTGCTTACCCATCCAGAGGACCTGAGATCACCACCGGTTTGTACTAACATGAGCAACATGACGGGTGCCACTAATGGAGTAGGATCTGCTTACCCTTCTGGAGGACCTGAGATCACCACCGGTTTGTACTAACATGAGCAACAAGACGGGTGTCACTTATGGAGCAGGATTTGCTTACCCTTCCAGAGGACCTGAGATCACCACCGGTTTGTACTAACATGACAACATGACGGGTGCCACTAATGAAGCAGGATCTGCTTACCCTTCCGGAGGACCTGAGATCACCACCGGTTTGTACTAACATGAGCAACATGACGGGTGTCACTAATGGAGCAGGATCTGCTTACCCTTCCGGAGGACCTGAGATCACCACCGGTTTTTGGTGAGGTTCGTTTTGCTCAGTCTTCGGTTTTCTATGTTGTGTTTTGTATACTGTTGTTTGCCTGTTATTCTTTTTTCGTTGTTGCCATGGCGTTGTCAGTTTATTTTCGACTTATGAGTTTTAATGTCCCTCTGTTATCTTTCGCCTTTCTATTTGAACTCAGAAAACTATTAATAGATATGTTTATATGTAACCCATTAAGAATATTTGCCTGTTAATATTATGTATAATCTGATTTATTTCTGCTTTTTTACACATATGCTTATGGCTCGTGTCTGGCTGTGGCTTGAAATTAATAAAATTAAGTTGATCATATTCATATTTGTAAATAATTGTCAAAACTATTTGTGTCACTCAATTATAAAAAAATCATTGAAATAAATAACTATGTTCATCATTGGCCCTTTAATTTGGAATAATCGTATTATTCATGAGAGTACATTTTATCAACCTGGTAATATGAATTTAAATATATAATCTACATTGATGTGGAAATGTCTTATTTTCTTTCTGGTTTAATCATTAAGTTATTGCATACATGTTAATATTTTGTCTTTACTATGTATACGAAGAAGTAAGAAATATCATCTAAAGACCTAGTTACACAATTCATATCAACTAAGCTAAAATGCAAACTCTATATGTTAACACCGTTACCATACACCATTGACTTAGCGACTCAAGTCTGTTGATTTTTTTTTTCTGATGAACCTACGGTCACTACGCAAATATTTTGTATAACTTTCTTTGAAATTGACTTGCTTATCATTTTCAAAAATTGAAATATAAAATTTTGGGGCCAAGAATAAGTCCATATTTTGGTTTCTACAACATCTGATATTTACTTAGTGTTGGTCAACTCAAATTATTCCTTTGTTGTAACATGACAATGATCCTTGCAAATATATTTAAAGTGAAATGAATCAGAAATGGATCAGAACTGTATACCGTTATGGACCGTTCAAATGTGCTGCGATTTGGGGTTCATGATTTTTAAAAGAAAGCAACCGGTTAATTTAATTAAAGATTAATTAATCAGTTAGAATTTTGTGACATCTTAGAGTTAGATAAGAGTCAATTATCAATCTGCCATTGCATGATGTCTAATCACTTGATATAACTTATCAGGTTATTATAGGAGTAACACGATTGGTGTCACATGTTGAGCAGGATCTGCTTCCCCCTTCCGGAGCAAATGAGACCATCCCCGGTTTTTGGTGCGGTTCGTGTTTCTCAGTCTTTAGTTTTCTATGTTGTGTTTTGTAAACTGTTGTCTGTCATTTGATTGTTTTACGTTGTTTGCCATGACATTGTCATTTTGTTTTCAACTAATGAGTTTGAACATCGCCTCTCATTAAAAAGTGTTGATAAATTGATATAAATAAAATATAGTTTCATATTCCTAATTGCACAGTAACTATACGGAAGTTATAAACAAAGTATATTCCGTGATAATATGGACCTTGATTGGTCAATGAAATTATTTGTATTACGTGTGGGGCATCATATTTGGTGTAATCTATATAACAACGCATTGAATTGAGATGTGACATGATTGCGTAACCATGTTTTAAAAATAAAGGCAGACCAATTACCGCTACTTATATTTCATTCGGTTGATTACTTGTTAAAATCAAATTTTTGTTTTTATTTTAACTGCGCAAAATAAAACAAAAGTTAACAATAAGTAATCGGTAATAATATAGGACGTCGTGACCGAACTTATGGAAGACTTTATTAACTATAATGCATAGATAAGTATGTATTGTGTCAATGTGTTATAATGATGTAACATTTTGTATGTATAATTGCGAAGAGGTCCTTATGCTAAACGCTTTCTATTTTTCTTAAACTCAAAGCGTGTGGTTACGATTTCTGATACACGACAGTCCTATTAATGTTTTGTTTAGTCTAGTGATCTAGATTTAAAGAGAGTGATATGACACAACATGCTTAGTTTAGTTCCATTTCATATTCATATTCCTGCCCCTAGACAGGTTGCCGTCTTTTGTCGTAATGTTTTAGTTACTAAGAGAATGGCAGATATTAGTTTATGATTAATTTATTCTCATCCGACTGTGGAATCATTCATTTTCTTGGGTACCAATTTTTTTGTTGATTGATAGAAACATGTATTTCGTGGATATTTGATTTCATGGTTTTTCAAAAGTCTGTTTTCTGCTCTTTGTCGGGTTGTTGTCTCTTTGACACAATCACCATTTCCATTCTCAATTTTATTTTATACAAGCTTATAGAAAATTTGTTCTTTGTTGAACGCTTTATTCATGGTATAACGTGAGGGTACCCAAATTGCACCTATTTTGAAAGTTTTTTCACCTACGTTTGTTTATGATCTAGACAAAAGTTTCCATTCTGTGTTTATTTTGAAGATGTATCATTATTTACTATATGGTTCCACCAATTTAATTTTGAATCCATATTGAATCATAGAAAAATGGGTTTGAACAGACCTCCAAACGATCAATGATTCTGTAATGAGGAGTACCCAAATTGCATCCATGCTTATATTCACATCCTGAAAAGTCTAATAACAGAGCTTTTGTTTTATTTCTTTAAATATTTTGAACAATTTGACATTAGTCCATGCTTACTTTTCACTTTTTAAGAAATGAATGCTTGTAACACATTTTATTTGCTAATTTTTAAAAGATGACTTTTTGTGGACGTCGCACGGCGTCGACGTTTCCGTACATTTTACTTTTTCCAGTGAACACTTCATCTGTTTATATATACTGTGAACGTTTTGTGTATATTTAAATATATTTACCTATGTTAAAAGACGTGCATAGTTTCAAATCATAAAAATACAAATTGTTTAGTCTCTAGGAAAACTTGTAAGATTTCCTCTGCTATTTTTGCTAAATATGTGCAATTTGGATACTCAGTGCAATTTGGGTACCGTGATGTTACCTACGAAAACCACGAAAAGTGGTATCCCACAAATAACAATGAATCTAAAGTACACACGGCAAGATTTTGAGGTTGACATATTATGCATACGCATGTCTATTGTTTAACACTGCAAGTTGCCCTCTAGTTGTTATTTAATTTTTGTATCGTTTCCTTTCTGTCTTATTGACGTGAACCCCATATTTCGTTTTAGTCATACAAAATCCAGTCATGTATTTGAGAAGACGAAAGCAAAGAAATGGCTCTTATATTACTATTCTTCGTCTCAGAGTGTCAGATTAATGATCATACCACACCTCAAATTCAAGACGGCCCTTTGAACACAGATTCGGGCTCATATCAAATACTACAATGTAATGCGCAAATATATATGAATCGTTTATACAAGAGATGTCTTTTATTGAAACAGATTATTTCTGTGGAAAGTGCAATTGAATGTTGTGTTTGTTTTGTTCAATTAGATATATAACGATACTCAAAATATTCTACAAATTTCTAAGGTTTGACACTTAAACGCTATAACAGTCATCTGATGAAAGTGCTCTATGATATGTCTCTGTCTCAACCCGTTATCCACACTTTTGACAGGTTTTAGATCTTTAGATATGTATCTGTCTCGTTATCCACACTTTTGGCAGGTTTTAGATCTTTAGATACCAGATGAGTCGTCTGATGAAAGTGCTCTATGATATGTCTCTGTCTCAACCCGTTATCCACACTTTTGGCAGGTTTTAGATCTTTAGATATGTATCGTCCCGTTATCCACACTTTTGGCAGGTTTTAGATCTTTAGATATGTCTCAACCCGTTATCCACACTTTTGGCAGGTTTTAGATCTTTAGATATGTCTCAACCCGTTATCCACACTTTTGACAGGTTTTAGATCTTTAGATATGTATCTGTCCCGTTATCCACACTTTTGGCAGGTTTTAGATCTTTAGATATGTATCTGTCCGTTATCCACACTTTTGGCAGGTTTAGATCTTTAGATATGTATCTGTCTCAACCCGTTATCCACACTTTTGGCAGGTTTTAGATCTTTAGATATGTATCTGTCTCAACCCGTTATCCACACTTTTGGCAGGTTTTAGATCTTTAGATATGTATCTGTCTCGTTATCCACACTTTTGGCAGGTTTTAGATCTTTAGATATGTATCTGTCTCGTTATCCACACTTTTGGCAGGTTTTAGATCTTTAGATATGTATCTGTCTCGTTATCCACACTTTTGGCAGGTTTTAGATCTTTAGATATGTATCTGTCTCAACCCGTTATCCACACTTTTGGCAGGTTTTAGATCTTTAGATATGTATCTGTCTCAACCCGTTATCCACACTTTTGGCAGGTTTTAGATCTTTAGATATGTATCTGTCCCGTTATCCACACTTTTGGTAGGTTTTAGATCTTTAGATATGTATCTGTCTCGTTATCCACACTTTTGGTAGGTTTTAGATCTTTAGATATGTATCTGTCTCGTTATCCACTCTTTTGGTAGGTTTTAGATCTTTAGATATGTATCTGTCTCGTTATCCACACTTTTGGTAGGTTTTAGATCTTTAGATATGTATCTGTCTCGTTATCCACACTTTTGACAGGTTTTAGATCTTTAGATATGTATCTGTCTCGTTATCCACACTTTTGGCAGGTTTTAGATCTTTAGATACCAGATGAGTCGTCTGATCTAAGTGCTCTATGATATGTCTCTGTCTCGTTATCCACACTTTTGGCAGGTTTTAGATCTTTAGATACCAGATGAGTCGTCTGATGAAAGTGCTCTATGATATGTATCTGTCTCGTTATCCACACTTTTGGCAGGTTTAAGATCTTTAGATACCAGATGAGTCGTCTGATCTAAGTGCTCTATGATATGTCTCTGTCTCGTTATCCACACTTTTGGCAGGTTTTAGATCTTTAGATACCAGATGAGTCGTCTGATGAAAGTGCTCTATGATATGTATCTGTCTCGTTATCCACACTTTTGGCAGGTTTTAGATCTTTAGATACCAGATGAGTCGTCTGATGTGAAATAATAATATTATTTGAATAAGAAAAAGGTGACGGTGACTAATATAAGTCCCGGTGATTAAATCTCGGTGACGGTGACGGTGACTATAACTGTCGGTGACGGTGACTTAATAATTTTGTCACCAGATTGGGAGTTGATGAATTCACGTGTGTAAATTATTGTTAATATAGCTATGGTTATTGAGATAGTGACATACATAGTTTATGGAGAAGCATATATGTTTTATGAACAGTTTGGTGAAGGTTAAGCCTTTTATTCTGTCTGGTTAAAATTAGTTATGAATATGATAGTTACCTTTGTATAAAGGACTAGTTGTAAAGAAATGCTATGTTACGAGTAGTATTCACATTCGTGTTAATTGTTGTAAGACCAACCATACCAGGGCCACTGACCAGTGACAGAACCGAGAGTCCAGCCTTCCCCAGTATTTTATTTCGTTAATAAAATGTTGAACATTATAAATTATTATCTTTTACTTTAATAAACCTCACGAAAACCGAAATATACTAGCACATTGATATACATATATTTATATATTGTTCCTTCGTCCTATTTCGGGTTTAGATCGGTGGTTTTAATTAAGACACCTTTCTCGACCACTAATAGATCCCTTTACGTGACCCTGTGATCTCTGGTGGCCGACTCTAACGTCAGAGAGGCAGCGTTACAATTGGTGGCAGCGGTGGGATTTAATACTAGAGTCGTGTTGAAAGTTGGAATTGATACAGCTTGGTTATATCAGGCTGTTATTTTGTAAAATATGGACGATTCGGATGTTATTTCGTTCAAGCCCCATATAGACAATAGGAAGACGATGAAGAAACGCTACCTGAAAATAATTTTGAAAGTTCCCTATTAGAATGTCTAGAAATGAAGGAGCAACGGATAGAATGGTTGCAGAGGCTAGACTGGAAATGAGAAGGTTTTTGGACCAATGTATGTCAGATTTCACTAAAAGAATGCAAGAAATGTTATCAAATTTTGAAACGAGACTTGTCTCAACAATCTCATGTAAACCATCCGAAAATAGTAGTAGGGATGTAGTAAGTTCCCTAACACTTTCTAGAGAAAGAGATGACACAAGTAATAACAGTAATTTAGTTGATAGCGATAGGTCAAATGGCAAATATGAATTGAGTTGTAAAATAAAACCCCAAGTTTATGACGGTAATGATGATTTAGAAGAGTATTTAACTCAATTTAATTTGTTAGCAGAATTGCACAATTGGAACTCAAAAACAAAAGCTTTGTTATTGGCTAGTAGTTTGTCTGGCGGAGCACGGGCAATTCTTAATGAAATCACGGAAGTCGATCGTCACGATTTTGACAGTTTGGTCACGTCTCTTAAGAATAGGTTTGGTTCAGTCAATAGAGCTGAAGTGTTTAGAGCAGAGTTGCAAACACGAGTACGATTTAAAAACGAAAGTCTGCCTGAATTAGCTCAGGCTATTAAGAAACTGACACGTAGGGCTTATCCTGGTACCTCTCCATTGGTAAGGGACACATTAGCTCTAGATTATTTTATTGATGCAATACCCGAGACAGAAGTCCGACTCAGATTAAGGGAGGTTGGACCAAAATCAATTAATGAGGCAGAGAATATTGCCGTTAGACTCGAAGCATTACGAGTTGCTGATATACAGAAAGGTCGAAATGTTCGCATTGTCGATACTGAAACCATTCAAGAGCATGAGCTGAACCGGGAAATAAATGAAATCAAACAAAGCATTGAATCTTTGACGAGTGAAGTAATTATTATCAAAAATCAAAATGGCCAGCAATTCCGAGGAGATAATAATTATAGAAGAAATCAAAATAATTTCAATAGAAATTTTAACAATAGAGGGGCATTTCGTAGATAGGAAAATGGACAAATGTCCATGATGTCGGGAGCGAGAATGAATTCTCGACACTATAAATACTATTATTTTAATATTATGTTGTGCCAGCAAAACGGTTGTTTTGTTTTGGCTACTATAGATTTATATATGTAATTAAAAAATCATAGGTTTGAACGTTGTTTTTAATTTAGACTTGTTTGTAATTAAAAGTTCCTACACTCGTTTTAGTTGAGGCTAGTGTTTATTTTGAAGACAGATTTGTTTTGGACAATTATTATACCGAAACAGATCTTATATGTATAAATATCATGTTGATTTCCTTTCACTAAGGATTGTTTAATAATTAAAGATGATGTTATCCCTTGTCTCAAAATCAGAGGTAATGCCTCTTGCTGTAAAATATCCGTAGCAGAGATTGTAGAAGTTCCACTCTAGATATATATGATTAATAAAGGCAAGGCCTGCAGTGGCGCTAAATACTATTTTGTTGCAATTTGTTCAAAACTTATGAACACTTTTGGTGAATATACGGATCTGTATTGGTTACTTCTGATTTAGAAATTAAAAACAAAAACAAAAACAGAAGGACAGCTGATAATATGGTTAGAAACTCTGGTTACAGGTAGTGCTATATACAATTGTTCAGCACACTAGCAGGATGCAAATAGATCATTACGCTCTTAGTCGGAGGCCCTATCAAGAGAATTGTTCTCAAAACTCGTAAATAGAGTAAAATATATATCAAAAAAAAATAGAAGAGTATATGATGTAGAGTTGAGCTAGATGATGAGAGCTCAATAAATGACAATTTAAGACTGTCTCAGTTTAATACTGTAAATGTAGATATGTTGGCCTGGCCAGACAAATATATATCTTGAAGGTATGATTCTTGAGAGTTGATCAGTAAGAATATAGAAGATATTGATCAGAAGATAACGAGATGTACACAACGAGGCACCTTCCGAAAGAAAGGCTGCGAGTACATGAAATATTTCCCAGATCGGATAGTAAATAAAAGTTGTGATTGATTGCTCTAAAGAGATGGACACATGTTTGACCTAATTTCTGGTCAGTGTCTATGGGGCAAAGCTAGACAAGAACGGGTATGTTAGAGAAACGTTTCACAATATTTGCAAGCCCGGATATAAGTATAAAAGGGGAAAAGTCTAGGCAATGTCAAATAAGGTTGTCAAAACTGGAAGAATAAATAGTAAAGAATAATAAGTTGATAGAAAGAGAAATTTGCTCAAAAGAGATAAACACGAGAGTGACCAGATCATTGGTCGATGTTTATGGAGTAAAGCTTAGTAAAAGCGGGTTTGCTTAAGAAATATTTCACAATATTTGCAAGCCAGGATATGAATATAATGAGTGAAATAAGTATATGTAATACAAAATAGGGCTGTAAAGAAGACTAAGAGAAAAAAAAAATATTTAGGAATAGATAGGAACGACAAATTTGCTCAATAGAGATAGACACATGAGTGACCTAACTACTGGTCAGTGTTTATGGAGCAAAGAATGATAAAACGAGTTTGCTGGAGAAGCATTTCACAATGTTTGCAAGCTTGAATATCAGAATGAAAGGAAAAAACCTGAAACCAGAGTGGACAGAAATCAAAGTACAAAAGTTCTGTAAGTGTAGGTGGTTAACATGAATGAATTTATTTCTGTATTTCTTTTTGTATGTTCGTCAGCTTAAAAAAAATAATGAATTGGTTCTAGTTGAATTAAACCTTACCAAGCTCATATATTTGGGGACCAAATCCTTGAGGCAGGGGGCAATGTTATGCCGGCTCCCCGTATATATTCAGTGTTGTTGTGATATGCATTTTTGTCGTTGTTATGATCCATAACCAGAAGTTGATTATCAAAAGTATTTGATAAGTCAGGAAATGTTTAGGCTTCTACACATAAACTATTATCTCGATTGACTTTCAAACCTGTGGAGTATTGTTTTTGAGACATGTAATGTTTATTTTCGTACTGTTGGAAAGTGAAAGTAGGCCGTAGATTTTTATTTACGGCTGTAGATAAGAATAACATGGTGATTCATGTTGGTATAATTTTACATCTTATAATTCTTTCTGTTTGGGTTTCTTTTGTGTATGATTGCTAATTGCACGGAGCAGTTGGGGACTGTAAATAACTCTCGTTCCGATTTTTAAGGTTTGTCACCGATATAGGTGATACTTACTTGTTTGATGTGTTTTAGTTATAATGTTCGTTATCTGTTCACTATCGATTGCAAGATACAGTAGTTTGTATTTGTTTTTACCCATCACAAACGTTTTCAAAGCTTTTAGTCGTATTTTAAACACATAAATTATATTTATTCGTGAAGAACATTGCATTGTTTACAATTACATCACCGTTAAGGGAATTTCCCTAATAAGAGTGATGGCTTGTGATTGGATGTCATTATATAAGCGCAACTCTCATTGGTCAATTTGGAATATAAATACGTGTGATTGGCTGCATCAAGGGAGATAGCTCGCATAAGTTGAGATAGTAAAATCAAAGAGATAGAGCACTAGAAGTAGAAACTAAATAAAAGAATGTCTGATGTTATGAGTATAAAAGTTAGTTTTGTGAAATAATAATATTATTTGAATAAGAAAAAGGTGACGGTGACTAATATAAGTCCCGGTGATTAAATCTCGGTGACGGTGACGGTGACTATAACTGTCGGTGACGGTGACTTAATAATTTTGTCACCAGATTGGGAGTTGATGAATTCACGTGTAAATTATTGTTAATATAGCTATGGTTATTGAGATAGTGACATACATAGTTTATGGAGAAGCATATGTATGTTTTATGAACAGTTTGGTGAAGGTTAAGCCTTTTATTCTGTCTGGTTAAAATTAGTTATGAATATGATAGTTACCTTTGTATAAAGGACTAGTTGTAAAGAAATGCTATGTTACGAGTAGTATTCACATTCGTGTTAATTGTTGTAAGACCAACCATACCAGGGGCCACTGACCAGTGACAGAACCGAGAGTCCAGCCTTCCCCCAGTATTTTATTTCGTTAATAAAATGTTGAACATTATAAATTATTATCTTTTACTTTAATAAACCTCACGAAAACCGAAATATACTAGCACATTGATATACATATATTTATATATTGTTCCTTCGTCCTATTTCGGGTTTAGATCGGTGGTTTTAATTAAGACACCTTTCTCGACCACTAATAGATCCCTTTTTACGTGACCCTGTGATCTCTGGTGGCCGACTCTAACGTCAGAGAGGCAGCGTTACAATATCTCTATCTCAACCCGTTATCCACACTTTTGGCAGGTTTTAGATCTTTAGATACCAGATGAGTCGTCTGATGAAAGTGCTCTATGATATATCTCTATCTCAACCCGTTATCCACACTTTTGGCAGGTTTTAGATCTTTAGATACCAGATGAGTCGTCTGATGAAAGTGCTCTATGATATGTATCTGTCTCAACCCGTTATCCACACTTTTGACAGGTTTTAGATCTTTAGATATGTATCTGTCTCAACCCGTTATCCACACTTTTGGCAGGTTTTAGATCTTTAGATACCAGATGAGTCGTCTGATGAAAGTGCTCTATGATATGTCTCTGTCTCGTTATCCACACTTTTGACAGGTTTAAGATCTTTAGATACCAGATGAGTCGTCTGATGAAAGTGCTCTATGATATATCTCTGTCTCAACCCGTTATCCACACTTTTGACAGGTTTAAGATCTTTAGATACCAGATGAGTCGTCTGATGAAAGTGCTCTATGATATATCTCTGTCTCAACCCGTTATCCACACTTTTGACAGGTTTAAGATCTTTAGATACCAGATGAGTCGTCTGATGAAAGTGCTCTATGATATATCTCTGTCTCAACCCGTTATCCACACTTTTGACAGGTTTTAGATCTTTAGATACCAGATGAGTCGTCTGATCTGTAGTTTTATCGATTGTTTCCTATGCCCGATGGTGGCATGTTGGATTGTTTCCTATGCCCGATGGTGGCATGTTGGATTGTTTCCTATGCCCGATGGTGGCATGTTGGATTGTTTCCTATGCCCGATGGTGGCATGTTGGATTGTTTCCTATGCCCGATGGTGGCATGTTGGATGAGCGTGAACTCGAATGGCAGATTATACGTGTATAGCAGGAGACGAATAAGGAAATAACTGTATTTTAAGCTCCGATGGCATCAATTAGTGAATTGATGGTCGCAAATTAAGTTTCTTGTCGACGCTTTAGTGGAGCCAATAAATGGGTATTTGCGACCATCAAATCACCAATTGATGCCGTCGGAGCTTAAAATACAATATTGTTATCTCCATTCTAATGAAAATGACAGGAAATAATGTGAAATCATGCATTTAAAATCTGTCATACGTCGTCTGCGCTTGCGCGTACGTTTTCATAGCATCAATTGTGAAAATTGGTGACGTAATCCAATCAAATTGAACGTTACTAACGATGTTGCATTAGAAGATCCTGTCAACGCACCCAATATCGTTCCTTTAGAAGTCTTTACGATTTTCCTTGAGTTTTTGTTTGTTACCTGAATTTGTATCTTAATAGATTTATGAGATTTAGGATCGGTAAAAAGTGAAATAACAAAAATACCGAACTCCAAGGAAAATTCAAAACGGAAAGTCCCTTATGAAAACGCAAAATCAAAAGCTCAAACACATCAAACGAATGGTTAACAACTGTTATATTTCTGACTTGGTACAGGCATTTCCTTATGTAGAAAATGGTGGATTAAACCTGGTTTAATAGCTAGCTAAACCTCTCACTTGTATGACACTCGCATATTCCATTATAATGTACTGTTGTCTCAATCTACATACAAATATATGTAAAAACGAAATGTTGGATATACGTTTATGAGAAAACAACAAATCGACCAACATGACCAAAAGACATATTATTACAGGTTAAACATACAGTCTATAAAGATGGTAAGATGTGTATAAATAATGTCAAGCTCTTACTCGTGAAGAGGCCATAAACATTGTGAATTAATTACAACAGAAATAATCAAAGATCGCCAAATGAGAATGTCATACGACAACTATTGATGAGATTCATGACTTATGACGTCTACCACATGTAGAGGAGGATCTGCTAACCCTTCCAGAGCACACGAGATCACCAAAATGAGAATGTCATACGGCAATTACTGATGAGATCCATGACTTATGACGTCTACCACATGAAGAGGAGGATCTGCTTACCCTTCCAGAGCACACGAGATCACCAAAATGAGAATGTCATACGGCAACTACTGATGAGACTGTGACGTATGACGCGTGCCACATGTGGAGCAGAATCTTCTTACCCTTCCAGAACACCTGGGATCACCCAATGAGAATGTCATACGATAACTAATGATGAGATCCATGACTTATGACGTCTGAAAAAGGTGGAACAGGATCTGCCTACCCTTCCAGAGCACATGAGATCACCAAATGAGAATGTCATACGACAACTAAAGATGAGATCAATGACTCATGACATTCGCCACGTGTGGAGCAGGATCTGCTTACCCATCCAGAGCACCTGATATTACCAAATAAGAATTTTGTACAACAATTACTGATGAGATCCTTGACTTATGACATGTGCCACATGTGGGAAGGATCTGCCTACCCTTCTAGAGCACCTGAGATCAATCCCAGTTTTTGGCTGCTCAGTTTCCTTTTTTCTATGGTGTGTTTTGTGTACTTTTGTGTCTTCTCATCGTTTTCGTTTTTTGCCATGACATTGTCTGTTTGTTTTCGACTAATGCGTTTGAATACCCCTTTGGAATCCTTCGCCTCTCTTGTATGACAGGTACATACACATGTGCCTGTGTTGAACAAGATTTTTTAAGATCTGAAATCCTCCACCTTTTGAATTATATCAATAAGCAAATGAACCAAATGTAGATATAACCTACAAATAAAACCAGAACTGACTGTATCAAAATACATACGGAAATGACTCTTGCAAGCTTTTTCACTTGGCCTTTAAAACAGTTCAATCCGATTTTTCGTTTTGTGCAAAAACATACTAATATGCTATCAATTTTAGATTATTGCTCTTTAAATTTGACATTTTATTTGAAGGATCATGATGCGTATATTGTGATAATATTCCTAATTGTTATGTTATATAATACACATATTTTCAAATTCTTCAAGTCACCGATTTTTAGGCTACTAAATTACACGGTTTAAATGGTTCATTTCGGAGGGTGTGAATAGCCTTCATAGTAAAAAGTAAAACGTCCACTTTTCGTAAGCAAATGCGCCTAATAATATTATTGTCATTCATAACGTCGTATTGTTCAGCTACCGTTAGCGTCAAATCAAGAAAAAATATCGTTATTAACGTTGTTTTAACAAAACAGTAACCTTTAATCGTCCATTGGGTACCCCGTTCCCACCCTCATTTTTGAAAATGATTTAATCTCTTTGAGTGTTCCAACAACATGGTTTTATGTTACTTAATTGACTCGAAAATGTAAGAGAAATATTTTTGACATTACATACAGTAGCCATGAACAAGTTAAAACTAACGAATTTCCAATTTCAAATGAAGAAGAAAATTTGGAAATTAAATTGGCCGTGCAGAATTTTGGATGTCAAGTATACATACAATGGAATTTTGAAATATAAAAAGCGGAGAAATGACGAGTGCATTTCATTATTCCAATATCCCATGTATAACTCGTGTGTACTACAGAATGAATCCTCGTGTATTCGTCGTTATATTAACATTCATTTGCGTTCACAAAAACAAAGGTAAGTTAATATATGTAAACTTGATTTATAAAACAAGAAAAAGGGAGCATTGAATAAAAGATAAGCCGCTGTTTTTAGATTTAGATTTTGTTAAGAAATTTTTTTTTTTTTTTTTTTTTTTATCTCCATACATTTTGAAAAAAATACAAAACAATATGATCATTGTAAAATATATCATAGTAAAAGTGTCTGTCTTTATGGAACCTGTAATGTCTGCCATGTTTGTTTGTCATATATTGTTTTAGAATAAGTTCAGACCTTTGATTTCCTCCCATTTTATCATGTCAGGGCATTTTATAGCTTACTGTGTAGTATGTGTTTTGGTCATTGTCGAAGGCTGTACTGTAACTTATACTTCATTATTCTTTGGTCTCATACCACATACATGCATTCATATTTTTATACCATTTCAATTCCAATAAATGTAGACATAATTGGTATTTAAAGATTACTTGTTGTAAGTGCAGATCGTCTTAATTCAGTGTTCATTTAAATATCTTCGAGGATTTTTTTGTTTATGAACTATTCTGTTAACATGTGTCCAGGAGAGAAAACAATGTGTGTTGTAACAAAAGGAAAGGGATTGCGAAAGTTTTGATTCTGGTTTAGGAAGCAAAGCATTTTTTGGCAAAAGAACTTTATATGAAATAAAAATCAGTTTACGCCATACATGATATTTTTACAATATCAATTATATGGTCATTTTATAAAATTCCTGTTACAAAACTTTGAATATTTCGAAAACTAAGGATTTTCTTATCCCAGGAATAGATTACCTTAGCCGTATTTGGCACAACTTTTGGAATTTTGGGTCCTCAATGCTCTTCAACTTCGTACTTGTTTGGCTTTATAACTATTTTGATCTGAGCGTCACTGATGAGTCTTATTTAGACGAAACGCGCGTCTGGCGTATTAAATTATAATTCTGGTACCTTTGATAACTATTTACAAAGTAATAAAACATTTGTCATTAATAGTAGGGCAATGTTCCTATACAATTTTGTAAGGAAGAGAAACCGCAAAAAAAAAAAAAAACATGGAAATTACTGTTTGTATGATGTGTCCATGAAAACGAATAAATTTCTTGAACACTTTATTTTAAGAGGTAAACTTTTACTAAATGATTAATCAAACCAAACGGTACTGAAATTATTTATAACCTACTTTTCTTGTATGCTCCTTTGATGAATTTAGAAAAAAAATGAAAACAACACGTTATAAATTTCATGCGTCCGAAGCGCTTTTTTGGATTAACCTTCCTCGGGAACGCTTAAAGCCGAAAATTTGAAAGCCAAGGATGTATAAGGACCGAAAACGTTGAAGAGCTATAAACCAAAAGTACCTAAAAATAGCCAAATCCATCTACGGCCAACTATGACTGAGGGAGTTCTTAGAAGTTGTTAAGAAATTTATGTCCAAACTTCCTCAGACAATGTTGACCGTAGATGGATTCAGACAATGTTGACCGTAGATGGATTCAGACAATGTTGACCGTAAACGGATTCAGGCAATGTTGACCGTAGATGGATTCAGACAATGTTGACCGTAAACGGATTCAGACAATGTTGACCGTAGATGGATTCAGACAATGTTGACCGTAGATGGATTCAGACAATGTTGACCGTAGATGGGTTCAGACAATGTTGACCGTAGATGGATTCAGTCAATGTTGACCGTAGATGGATTCAGATAATGTTGACCGTAAACGGATTCAGACAATGTTGACCGTAGATGGATTCAGACAATGTTGACCGTAGATGGATTCAGACAATGTTGACCGTAAATGGATTCAGACAATGTTGACCGTAGATGGATTCAGACAATGTTGACCGTAAATGGATTCAGACAATGTTGACCGTAGATGGATTCAGACAATGTTGACTGTAGATGAATTTGGCTAATCTTTTAAAGTACCTGTCATTTAGCTCTTCACGTATTCAGGTATTTCTACATACTAGTACTAGTACTTGTTTTTCAGATTTATGTTTTTCTGATGAGGGTAAATTCAGAAAAGTGTTTGGACGCTCAAAACCAAGAAAGTGTTATTTTTGTAATTTTATTTTCATTTTCAAAACGTTATATTTATTGATAATGCCCATGAATCCCCCCAATTTATCTGTACTAGCGACATGTTTTCGCAGTCCTAGATCTTTCATATACCAGAATAGACGCCTTATCTGTAATTTTACCGGTTGTGTACTATTCTCGATTGTCAATTTTTGACTTAGTATGGATTCGCATGACAACGGATCAGTATTCCAAACGTAACTTTCCTCTCCAAACCGATAGACATCCCCTACCCGAACAGCATAAAACATCAAAAACTCCAACAAAATAAAAGGAAAATAACATCCAATTTTATTTATTTCACAAATTGTGTAAGTTTATTGCATTTTTGTCCATTAGTGTCTGTTGTATTTTGTTTTACATTTCAAGATAAAAAAAAAAACTGATGAAAGATACAAACCTTATAATGTAGTACGTCAAATACTCGTAAAACTCACCAGTGGCGCTCGAATCATAACAGGTAGAAAGCAAACAACGAATTTGAGTTTTTAAGGCTAACGATTCAAAACGTTATCCCAAATCTGTCTAAGGCTATCTATGCCATGGGGATAGGGAGGTTATCCCAAATCTGTCTAAGGCTTGGGATAGGGAGGTTTGAATGTTAGGATAAGGGAAAAGTTATAATTATAGATATCCAACACTGCCTAAACTCTCCAAACTCGCTTCAAGTTTAAGACTGCACTGACCCAATCAATCATTTAGACGGAAGGTAAGTGGATGTCTGACGTAGTAAGCGCTTTTCTAGATGCCATTTCGAACTAACTGTTAGGCGTAGAAATGAAAATTAGACGGATGCCAAATGTGGAGCAGGATGTGCTTACCCTTCCGGATCACCTCAGTTTTTGGTGGAGTTCGTGTTGCTCAGTCTTTGGTTTTCTATGTTGTTTAGTGTACTGTTGTTTGTCTGTCTGTTTGTTTTTTTCTTTTTTGGCCATGGCGTTGTCAATTTGTTTTTCCAGTTTGAATGTCCCTTTGGTATCCTTTGCCTCTCTTTTAATAGAGATGAAACAAGGAAATGCTTTACTGAACTTCAAGGTTTTATTTTACCGAGTTTTTATTGGGCAGCATGGGTATGCTATTCCACGACAATACGACGAAATACTCAGTTTTTATTGGGCAGCATGGGTATGCTATTCCACAACAATACGACGAAATACTCAGTTTTTATTGGGCAGCATAGGTATGCTATTCCACGACAATACGACGAAATACTCAGTTTTTATTGGGCAGCATGGGTATGCTATTCCACGACAATACGACGAAATACTCAGTTTTTATTGGGCAGCATGGGTATGCTATTCACGACAATACGACGAAATACTCAGTGTTTATTGGGCAGCATGGGTATGCTATTCCACGACAATACGACGAAATACTCAGTTTTTATTGGGCAGCATGGGTATGCTATTCCACGACAATACGACGAAATACTCAGTTTTTATTGGGCAGCATGGGTATGCTATTCCACAACAATACGACGAAATACTCAGTTTTTATTGGGCAGCATGGGTATGCTATTCAACGACAAGGAACAAACACAAAACTTATAAAGCGGTGATTGGTTAAATTAAATACTAATACTGTTTTATTTTGATTTGATCAAATTTTATTCGCATCGTATCAAAAATACCCGGTAGTTCTGCGTTCTTATTAATAAAGTGGTTTGCATTTCATGTAAACATAGGGGGAGGGTTGAGATCTCACAAAACATGTTTAACCCCGCCGCATTTTTTGCGCCTGTCCCAAGTCAGGAGCCTCTGGCCTTTGTTAGTCTTGTTTGTTTTTTAATTTTAGTTCATTTATATGTTTTGGAGTTTATTATGGCGTCCATTTTCACTGGGCTGGTACTCATTTTTGTTTGGGGGCCAGCTGAGGCCCGCCTCCGGGTGCGGGATTTTCTCGCTGTGTTGAAGACCCATTGGTGGCCTTGGGCTGTTTTCTGCTCTTTGGTCGGGTTTTGTCTCTTTGACATTCCCCGTTTCCATTCTCAATTTCATATTTTGATTGATGATTTGCAAACAATAAGAATATGAAGGTATAGCAATTCGTGAGATTTTTGTAATTTTGTATATCACATAAAATATCTTCACATCAAAAGAATGGAGGAAAGAGATTTAATGTGTTATGGGTATTGATATAGACATTGCGTAATGTCAATAATTTATATCAGTTAGTTGTTCCGCGTTCGTGATGTTAATCTGGGGTAAACACTTTATACACCAGATTTTTATACTACTGTAGTTGCATATCTAGGTCTTAAACGTTTGCAATGTTTCCCAAATTACGACGATAGCCTTACAAAAGTACCACAACTATACCTGTATCAAAATACATACGGAAATGACTCTTGCAAGCTTTTTGACTTGGCCTTTAAAACAGTTCAATCCGATTTTCGTTTTGTGCAAAACATACTAATATGCTATCAATTTTAGATTATTGCTCTTTAAATTTGACATTTTATTTGAAGGATCATGATGCGTATATTGTGATAATATTCCTAATTGTTATGTTATATAATACACATATTTTCAAATTCTTCAAGTCACCGATTTTTAGACTACTATATTACATAGTTTAAATGGTTCATTTCAGAGGGTGGGAATGGCCTTCATTGTAAAAAGTAAAACGTCCACTTTTCGTAAGCAAATGCGCCTAAAAATATTATTGTCATTCATAACGTCGTATTGTTCAGCTACCGTTAGCGTCAAATCAAGACAAAATATCGTTATTAACGTTGTTTTAACAAAACAGTAACCTTTAATTGTCCATTGGGTACCCCGTTCCCACCCTCATTTTTGAAAATGATTTAATCTCTTTGAGTGTTCCAACAACATGGTTTTATGTTACTTAATTGACTCGAAAATGTAAGAGAAAGATTTTTGACATTACATACAGTAGCCATGAACAAGTTAAAACTAACGAATTTCCAATTTCAAATGAAGAAGAAAATTTGGAAATTAAATTGGCCGTGCAGAATTTTGGATGTCAAGTATACATACAATGGAATTTTGAAATATAAAAGCGGAGAAATGACGAGTGCATTTCATTATTCCAATATCCATGTATAACTCGTGTGTACTACAGAATGAATCCTCGTGTATTCGTCGTTATATTAACATTCATTTGCGTTCACAAAACAAAGGTAAGTTAATATATGTAAACTTGATTTATAAAACAAGAAAAAGGAACATTGAATAAAAGATAAGCCCTGTTTTTAGATTTAGATTTTGTTAAGAAATTTTTTTTTTTTTTTTTTTTTTTTGTCTCCATACATTTTGAAAAAATACAAAACAATATGATCATTGTAAAATATATCATAGTAAAAGTGTCTGTCCTTATGGAACCTGTAATGTCTGCCATGTTTGTTTCTCATATATTGTTTTAGAACAAGTTCAGACCTTTGATTTCCTCCCATTTTATCATGTCAGGGCATTTTATAGCTTACTGTGTAGTATGTGTTTTGGTCATTGTCGAAGGCTGTACTGTAACTTATACTTCATTATTCTTTGGTCTCATACCACATACATGCATTCATATTTTATACCATTTCAATTCCAATAAATGTAGACATAATTGGTATTTAAAGATTACTTGTTGTAAGTGCAGATCGTCTTGATTCAGTGTTCATTTAAATATCTTCGAGGATTTTTTGTTTATGAACTATTCTGTTAACATGTGTCCAGGAGAGAAAACAATGTGTGTTGTAACAAAAGGAAAGGGATTGCGAAAGTTTTGATTCTGGTTTAGGAAGCAAAGCATTTTTGGCAAAAGAACTTTATATGAAATAAAAATCAGTTTACGCTATACATGATATTTTTACAATATCAATTATATGGTCATTTTTATAAAATTCCTGTTACAAAACTTTGAATATTTCGAAAAACTAAGGATTTTCTTATCCCAGGAATAGATTACCTTAGCCGTATTTGGCACAACTTTTTTGGAATTTTGGGTCCTCAATGCTCTTCAACTTCGTACTTGTTTGGCTTTATAACTATTTTGATCTGAGCGTCACTGATGAGTCTTATGTAGACGAAACGCGCGTCTGGCGTATTAAATTATAATCCTGGTACCTTTGATAACTATTTACAAAGTAATAAAAACATTTGTCATTAATAGTAGGGCAATGTTCCTATACAATTTTTGTAAGTGGAAGAGAAACCGCAAAAAAAAAAAAAAACATGGAAATTACTGTTTGTATGATGTGTCATGAAAACGAATAAATTTCTTGAACACTTTATTTTAAGAGGTAAACGTTTACTAAATGATTAATCACACCAAACGGTACTGATATTATTTATAACCTACTTTTCTTGTATGCTCCTTTGATGAATTTAGAAAAAAAAAAAATGAAAACAACACGTTATAAATTTCATGCGTCCGAAGCGCTTATCTGGATTTACCTTCATCAGGAACGCTCAAAGCCGAAAATTTGAAAGCCAAGGATGTATAAGGACCGAAAACGTTGAAGAGCTATAAACCAAAAAGTACCTAAAAAAATAGCCAAATCCATCTACGGCCAACTATGACTGAGGGAGTTCTTAGAAGTTGTTAAGAAATTTATGTCCAAACTCCCTCAGACAATGTTGACCGTAGATGGATTCAGACAATGTTGACCGTAGATGGATTCAGACAATGTTGACCGTAAACGGATTCAGGCAATGTTGACCGTAGATGGATTCAGACAATGTTGACCGTAAACGGATTCAGACAATGTTGACCGTAGATGGATTCAGACAATGTTGACCGTAGATGGATTCAGACAATGTTGACCGTAGATGGGTTCAGACAATGTTGACCGTAGATGGATTCAGACAATGTTGACCGTAGATGGATTCAGACAATGTTGACCGTAAACGGATTCAGACAATGTTGACCGTAGATGGATTCAGACAATGTTGACCGTAGATGGATTCAGACAATGTTGACCGTAAATGGATTCAGACAATGTTGACCGTAGATGGATTCAGACAATGTTGACCGTAAATGGATTCAGACAATGTTGACCGTAGATGGATTCAGACAATGTTGACTGTAGATGAATTTGGCTAATCTTTTAAAGTACCTGTCATTTAGCTCTTCACGTATTCAGGTATTTCTACATACTAGTACTAGTACTTGTTTTCAGATTTATGTTTTCTGATGAGGGTAAATTCAGAAAAGTGTTTGGACGCTCAAAACCAAGAAAGTGTTATTTTGTAATTTTATTTTCATTTTCAAAACGTTATATTTATTGATAATGCCCATGAATCCCCCAATTTATCTGTACTAGCGACATGTTTTCGCAGTCCTAGATCTTTCAGATACCAGAATAGACGCCTTATCTGTAATTTTACCGGTTGTGTACTATTCTCGATTGTCAATTTTGACTTAGTATGGATTCGCATGACAACGGATCAGTATTCCAAACGTAACTTTCCTCTCAAACTGATAGACATCCCCTACCCGAACAGCATAAAACATCAAATACTCCAACAAAATAAAGGAAAATAACATCCAATTTTATTTATTTCACAAATTGTGTAAGTTTATTGCATTTTGTCCATTAGTGTCTGTTGTATTTTGTTTTACATTTCAAGATAAAAAAAAAACTGATGAAAGATACAAACCTTATAATGTAGTACGTCAAATACTCGTAAAACTCACCAGTGGCGCTCGAATCATAACAGGTAGAAAGCAAACAACGAATTTGAGTTTTTAAGGCTAACGATTCAAAACGTTATCCCAAATCTGTCTAAGGCTATCTATGCCATGGGGATAGGGAGGTTATCCCAAATCTGTCTAAGGCTTGGGATAGGGAGGTTTGAATGTTAGGATAAGGGAAAAGTTATAATTATAGATATCCAACACTGCCTAAAATCTCCTAACTCGCTTCAAGTTCAAGACTGCACTGACCCAATCAATCATTTAGACGGAAGGTAAGTGGACGTATGACGTAGTAAGCGCTTTTCTAGATGCCATTTGGAACTAACTGTCAGGTATAGAAATGAAAAGTAGACGGGTGCCATATTTTGAGCAGGATCTGCTTACCCTTCCTGATCACCCCCGTTTTTGGTGGAGTTCGTGTTGCTCAGTCTTTGGTTTCCTATGTTGTTTAGTGTAGTGTTGTTTGTCTGTCTGTTTGTTTTTTCTTTTTTGGCCATGGCGTTGTCAGTTTGTTTTCAAGTTTGAATGTTCCTTTGGTATCCTTTGCCTCTCTTTTAATAGAGATGAAACAAGGAAATGCTTTACTGAACTTCAAGGTTTTATTTTACCGAAATACTCAGTTTTTTATTGGGCAGCATGGGTATGCTATTCAACGACAATACGACGAAATACTCAGTTTTATTGGGCAGCATGGGTATGCTATTCCACAACAATACGACGAAATACTCAGTTTTTATTGGGCAGCATAGGTATGCTATTCCACGACAATACGACGAAATACTCAGTTTTTATTGGGCAGCATGGGTATGCTATTCCACGACAATACGACGAAATACTCAGTTTTTATTGGGCAGCATGGGTATGCTATTCCACGACAATACGACGAAATACTCAGTGTTTATTGGGCAGCATGGGTATGCTATTCCACGACAATACGACGAAATACTCAGTTTTTATTGGGCAGCATGGGTATGCTATTCCACGACAATACGACGAAATACTCAGTTTTTATTGGGCAGCATGGGTATGCTATTCCACAACAATACGACGAAATACTCAGTTTTTATTGGGCAGCATGGGTATGCTATTCAACGACAAGGAACAAACACAAAACTTATAAAGCGGTGATTGGTTAAATTAAATACTAATACTGTTTTATTTTGATTTGATCAAATTTTATTCGCATCGTATCAAAAATACCCGGTAGTTCTGCGTTCTTATTAATAAAGTGGTTTGCATTTCATGTAAACATAGGGGAGGTTGAGATCTCACAAAACATGTTTAACCCGCCGCATTTTTGCGCCTGTCCCAAGTCAGGAGCCTCTGGCCTTTGCTAGTCTTGTTTGTTTTTTAATTTTAGTTCATTTATATGTTTTGGAGTTTATTATGGCGTCCATTTTCACTGGGCTGGTGCTCATTTTTGTTTGGGGCCAGCTGAGGCCCGCCTCCGGGTGCGGGATTTTCTCGCTGTGTTGAAGACCCATTGGTGGCCTTGGGCTGTTTTCTGCTCTTTGGTCGGGTTTTTGTCTCTTTGACACATTCCCCGTTTCCATTCTCAATTTCATATTTTGAATGATGATTTGCAAACAATAAGAATATGAAGGTATAGCAATTCGTGAGATTTTTGTAATTTTGTATATCACATAAAATATCTTCACATCAAAAGAATGGAGGAAAGAGATTTAATGTGTTATGGGTATTGATATAGACATTGCGTAATGTCAATAATTTATATCAGTTAGTTGTTCCGCGTTCGTGATGTTAATCTGGGGTAAACACTTTATACACCAGATTTTTATACTACTGTAGTTGCATATCTAGGTCTTAAACGTTTGCAATGTTTCCCAAATTACGACGATAGCCTTACAAAAGTACCACAACTATACCTTTTCAAGTATTAATTTTGATACAAAATATGTGTAATCAGAGAATAAGAAAACTAATAATCATAAAGTCTTATGCAAAAAAAAAAAAAAAAATCAAGATGTCAAACCCAATACTTTTTTGTTCATATGAGTTAACGCTAAAAACCCGGGTGCGGGATTTTTCTCGATGCGTTGAAGATCCATTGGTAACCTTGTGCTATTTTCTGCTCTTTGGTCAGGTGGTTGTCTCTTTGACAAATTCCCCGTTTCCATACTCTATACTATGAGGATAGGAATTACCGTTACAATCATCTGTCAAGCGCCTCATGTTTGCTTCCGATAGCGTTAATTTTTTTATCGCCATTCGTCACATCGTATTTTTGAGCTATTTTTATAATTTATAGTAGACGTTATTTTCGCAAAATTTTACCGTTTGTCGTTAAGTGTGGTACCCCATTCCCATTATCTTATTTACGAAAGAGAATGATATCTATAGAAGAGTGTTATACATTGATAAGCTAATCTGCTCTCAAATCTAAAAAAAGAGAGGCGAAAGAAACCAAAGGGACATTCAAATTTATTAGACAAAAAAAAAAAAAAAAAAAAAAACCGACAAAGTCATGTCAAAAACGAAATACGATCAATAGACAAACAACAGTAAACAAAACACAACATAGAAAACCACAGACTGAACACAACAAACCCCACCAAACTATTGATGCTCTATGAACTAATATAAACTATTGTTTGCGGGGATATTGTTAATTACTCAATGATGATGCATATTTGGAATTGCACAGAACTTAAAAATACGCCATTTGTACCCGGTAGTCGTGTATAGTATGACACTATGACTAAGTATAAAAGGGATATACAGTCATATTATTGTGATACATAGTTTTCAATGTAGGAGGTGGAAAACCAATTGTTTATATATAATTGGAAATTTTCATTTGACAAAGGGAAAGTCTCAACTCCTACAACAATCATTGAGCTCTTTGTACGTTTTAGACTACTTCTAATGTTCTTTTTAACTTTTGAGTTCGTTCATTCTGACATAAAAAGTAAAACACAAAAATATTGAACTCCAATGAAATTTCAAAACGGAAAGTCCTTTATCAAATGGCAAAATCAAAAGATCAAACACATCAAGCGAATGAAAACAACTGTCATAATCCTGACTTGGTACATGCATTTTCTTATGAAGAAAACGGTGGATCAAACCTGGTTTTGTAGCTTGCTAAATCTCTCTCTTGTATGACAGTCGCATAGAATTCCATAACATTGACAACAATGTGTGAGCAAAACAAACAGACATAATATATAAATAATTTAGAGTTTACATTACAAAAGGTTTTTTATTCCATTTCAACTTTCTTCTTCGGAAAATGCCTTTTCCAAGTCAGGAATATGACAGTTGTTTTTCAATTGTTTCGTTGAGTGATTTTATGGACTTTCCCTTTTTGAATTTACCTCGGAGTTTCGTATTCTTGTTATACTTTTTTTCTATTTTTGGAAACTGTACAGACCAAACTTTCTTTGAATTGTCTCAAATTGTCGAATTGAGACAATCTGTATAAAAGTGAAACCCGGTAGAAATAGAAGTACTATAAATTATCGATAAATATAGCGTTATCTATAACATACATGTTAAGAATCATATGATACTTGTAAGTCTGATGATTGTTGACTTGACAGACTTCAAGAGCGTAAATTAAGGGAACTAACTACCTGTATTGTAATATCTACATTTACACCTGGAGTTTCGTATAATCAATAAATAAATGCGATGTTATTTAAGTGACTGTCAGACACTATTTGGAAACGTTATTACCCCACACCAGTTAAAAGCGGTGCTCTCCTAAACAGAATTTCGAAGAAAATGACGTAATTGTCGTGCAACAATCATTTCTTTCTCAAAGTATCAATGCACTACCCAGAATACCACATTTACGTAGTTTGATAATATCATTTATATATAATTATTACGCAATAGGTGGTCAAATAAGTACTATATCTTGAGGTCAGAAAGTACAATGACCACATTGATATTATGTATTTTCTGTATTTATTGAACAATTCTATATATTCAATATATTGTATATTTGATTTGATGTTACAGATGACGTATCGTCAATTATATGTGAGAATCTTGATGACTTTATACTTATTAGACTAGAAAATAATTGGCCAAAAAATTAAAGTAAGAAAATAATGGGATGAAAATATGAAGAATAGAAAATAACTGGACAAAAAAAAAATACATAAAAAAGACCCCCTTATAGACCTTGATATATTTAGTGATGAGAAATACACATTTAGATCTTTAGAATCTTAACGTTTTAATTAGCATTTTGTTTTGTTCAAACACAAAAATTTTAAAAGTTGAAGGAATTTGAATTAACAAGAATGTAAATGATTTTGTTTGAATATTTGTTTCGAAATTATTGTGTATATACGAATCAGTCGAAATGTAACTATATGCTATGAATAACAATTGAAGACTATTATGATGCTAAATTGCAGTTTTACATTTTTTAAATAGATAGGCTTGCAGAACACAATTGTTCAAAAATTAATTATATTCAAATGAATTAAAATCTGGTACTTTTTTGTTATCAATACCCGTTAAATGATATAAAACCACAAAAAGAACACAAATAAACATATGGTACTGTGAATTCTAGGAACGTGTGGTATATTAGTTGAAAAATTGTCTTGCCGTATAATAAATTCAGGATTAATTAACCCTACCTGTTTAATTTTAGTGAGGTACATATTTAATAACGGAAATCAGACTGTGTTTTAATTGATACCTATTATCTAGATCGGGTATTTATGTCACATACTGTAGTATAAATATATGAATACCTTTAATTTTCAACTCATTGACTCTTTGTTACTATTGTAACTAAACTGCTATTTTAAAATGTCACTATACATAAATAATTATTTAATGTCCTTGAACATTCTATCAGTAAATAATGTCACATTGCTGAAATGACTTTTAACAAAAGTAAAGATATAGCATTACATAATTGTAAACACAATATAATACTATAAAGCCACTAGAGATTTTTTTATGATTTAAGAATCCTTTTTTATATTGAAAAAGTACACTATGAAATACGTATCATTAAATTTCATTTTACCCTTTAGGATGTTAACTACAGCTTTCCCTCTGGTATATATTTCAGCCCCATTTCCACTGTCCTAATTTTGCACGATATGTAATGATTCTCTAGATTTCAACCCATCATCTAAGTGCTGCACGATACATAAAATTTCTTTATATTTATGCCTAGTGACTTAGAATTGCACAATACAGAAGTTTTTCTATATCGGTTAGCCCAGTATCGAAGCGTTGGACAACTTTATATTATAGACCTATAATGCATAATGCAGAACTTACTGTTTTTATACACTTGAGGCAAGTGTCCGAGTTTTTTTCGACTCAAGAGTTCTCTTTATTTCTCCAGTCCAATGCCGAATTGTGTAGAACTTGCCTATATGTTTTATTTCATTGTCTAAAGTTTTACCCGATGCACAATTAACTAACAGTTTTCTAGACGGTCTGTAACGTTTCCTCAGACAGTAATTGGTTGAAAGTTTGCTTGTTTATAAGGTTAATATTGGGAAAACTTCTGAGGGACAAAAGTCCACCAATACAAAATTGCAAAACTCAAGATATTGTATATATACACGGAGGTCATTGATGACCTATAATGATAAGTAAAGTGACTTATATCATTAAGATGTGAATGGCTTGACAGAAGGAGGCAGAACCAAACAATGTTCTCAATAAACAAGTTTTGTGATATTTGAGCACTGTCCCTATGTTTTTTTATGTTCTTCAAAAAAGTGACGAGCCTTGATGGCCAAACGTTCAAATAGACTTGAGGTGAAACCAAAGGGCTCAAATTTAAGTTCCGTGACGTCACATAAAAAAGTTAACCTTATGAAAAGGACACAGCTTTGAATAAACAGAGGACCACATATTTGAGGTTCATAACGTCACGCGACACAGATTTGAGAAAAGACACAGATTTAAGGCTGTATATAGATTTAACTCTTGCATATATGTCAGCCCAGTGCCCCAGTGTTGCACGGTATACAAGTTTAAAAAATATATATATTTCAGACTAGTTTATGTGTTTTACACGTCCAGAAAACATATATAAGTTATTTCAGCTAAATGTCCACGTGTAACATGATGCTAATCTATTATGTATATTTTGACCAAGACTTACGATGCTGAAATTTCCTATATATACCAGCATAAATGCTTTGACACGGTACATATTTTTGTTTACACATTTTTTTTTGCTCATGTATTGCTCGTACGACTCAGAAGTGTATTTATATATTTTAGCCCAGTGCCCGAGCGTTGCACGGTACAGAACTTTTGACGGATATTGCAACAACTTAGTACACCCGACCTGGGGTCAGGCAGGAACTATACAGAGAAGGTTTCAAGACAGAAATGGCAATCCAATGGTAGATTATGAAGACGGTAAATAGTTTTTAATAGTTATTGAAGTGATAAATAATGTGTGAAAGGTTATCAATAATATATCATCCAGAAATAAAGTAGGACCAAATCTGACCTAATGTGTCATCTCCAGGAATTAGAATTAATTAGTTTCATCTTCGTTGGTTACTGGAATTCGAAACCTCGGGTACAGCCTTTGACGTTAGCCTTTGTCTCTATGCCGAGTCTAATAAGAATTTGTTAGATATAGTGACAATTAGAAAACCTTTAGTTTAAGGTATATAAAAAATTTCTTCAAGTTGGTATTTTTAGTTAGTTTGTCAAGACGTTTTTGGTGCAGACTAGATTGTCATCTCAAGTGTTCAGTGAAATTTCTATTTACATGTTTCTTTTAAAGCATATTTGTACAAAATGAGATGTGGGTTCACGTCATCAACGACCTAACGTTACCCGTTCAGTTTTGTTTATCTAGGTGTTGACCTACCACGAGGTGGAATGCCAAGTAGATTACCAAGTCCCAGACTGGTCAGTAATACCATCAGTAAAGAATCGGATGGACCTTCAAACCAATCTGATAGTACAAGATCTGGACAAACAATGGCATTTGGTCAGCTGATGGCTCACGATTTTATCAAAACCAAAGTTATCTCTGGTAAGTATAAATATTTGTTTTCCCTCAAATGATTCCTATAAATATGTTTGAGTCAAATTTAATCCGATCAAAACTAATTTACGCTAGTACTTTTATTTTCTGTACATGAGTTGATATTTTCTTTTCGGAATAATCACACAATCTGATTAAATGTGCAAAAATGACAAAACAAATACATTCTAAATAAATGTACATTTTTAATTAATGATTTAAAATTAACAACTTCATATACATTATCTATTATAACTGTTTGCGCAACGGAAGATAAAGTTTCCGTCGATCCAAAAGTCACTTCAAAAAGATAAAGAATTGCACTGAAATAGGAACTACCGTTAGTATTTTAAATTATTAAACGTGTTGTTTTCAATTTTTTACATCACTGGGTGATACCTCTGCTGGTGGACTATCAGTCCCCGAGGGTATCATCAGCTCAGTAGTCAGTACTTCGGTGCTGACATGATTTATAACAAACCTTTCTAAAATTGTCCGTTTATAAATTTTGAAATTATAAAGAAACTAAGGTTTCAACTACCTCAGGCAAAGTTGACCTTAGATGTATTTGGCTATTTGTTTTAGGTATTTTTGACATATAGCTCTTCAACTGTTTCGGTACTTATACATCCTCGGATTTCAAATGTTTGGCTTTGAGCGTTCCTGATGAAGGTAAATCCAGAAAAGCGCTTCGGACGCATGAAATTATTAATAAGATATAGGAAGCTGTGATGTGAGTGCCAATGAGACAACTCTCCATCCAAATAACAATTTATAAAAGTAAACCATTATAGGTCAATGTACGGCCTTCAACACGGAGCCGTGGCTCACACCGAACAACAAGCTATAAAGGGCCCCAAAATTACTAGTGTAAAACCATTCAAACGGGAAAACCAACGGTCTAGTCTATATAAAAAACGAGAAACGAGAAACACGTATAAATTACATAAACAAACGACAACTACTGTACATCAGATTCCTGACTTAGGACAGGTGCAAACATTTGCAGCGGGATTAAACGTTTTAATGGTATCAAACCTTCTCCCTTTTTCTGAAACAAAAGTATAATATCACAACATAGAAAAACACACGATAAAATATCAATTGGAAGGCTTAACTCAATCAAAAAACGTAAATTAATACACTATGAACGAATAAATTTAAATAAGACTTTCTGACATTAATCTTTGATTTAAGCATACCAACTGTTTTGATTCAGGCGCCACACAATACAATTATAGCTTACAATATCCATAGTGCCTTGATTAACACAAATAGATATATGATTTCTCTTTCCTACCCCTTTTGATATTTTTGTTAGAATAAAGTAAAATCACAAAAATACTGAACTCCGAGGAAAATTAAAAAAGGAAAGTCCCTAATCAAATGGCAAAATCAAAAGCTCAAACACATCAAACGAATGGATAACAACTGTCATATTCCTGACTTGGTACAGGCATTTTTTTATGTAGAAAATGGTGGATTGAACCTGGTTTTATAGCTAGCTAAACCTCTCACTTGTTTGACAGTCGCATCAAATTCCATTATATTGACAACGATGAAAAATATACAGTTAAACAAAACAAGTTTTACTAGGGTTTAATCATGATAAAGGACTCTTTCAAATACCTCTATCAGAGATACAAAACTTTCAAGAAGAATGAACCCTTTAATTCACCTTCTAGCATGCTATAAAAGATCACCAACTGCAATATATATGTTGTCTATTAATTTCATTGTTATTTTCCAAGTATTATATTCTCTTTTCCACAAGTATTTGTTTGTCCCGTTATAGTTTTCTCTCCTCGAGTGCGGCAATTTAAAGAATAGATCCTAGTGGGGTCATACGATATTTTTAATAAAGGTATATGATGCTTTCTGCAAGCTGAAAGAAGCACGTGTCATTTAATAGTAAGAGTAAAGACTGGTCAGCTCCAGGTCAGAATATTTAACAGGGTGAAGGTGACATGTCTGCAGACTGTTACCTTGTGAGCTTACAAGTTAAAAATCCTTTTGCCAGCATAGCACAACTAATGGTATATTTAAATCGCATAAACATGATATCGTTATGAATGTTCTTGCTATATATATGCCGTTTGACTTTGAACAGCTATTAATCAACCATTCGATTTGCAGGTTTTGATTGTTGTGATGCAAATAATCCAAACTACAACGAGTAAGTAATTCTTTTAAGCTTCAAAAAAGATTCTGCTTAGTTTTGATATGTTATTTCAGACTTTAAAGAACAAACTATCTTCTTCGAATTATGACAATGACTAATATCAATACAAACGTCTTACAGAACTTATCATGATACATATTTTCCTCCTTATCTGCTTCAATATAATTCAAATAAATTTGTACAAATATAAACATACATTATTGGGAATATAATTCAGCAATTGGAACTAGTGTTTGATGTTTAGGAAGACTAATCATTTTACTTTGTGGCAAGATAAACCATAACAAACAAGAAAGCTAAAGTGAAAGCCTATCTAAAGTACAAGAACCATAAAGGAACAGAAGCATATAGTAATAAAAATATGAAATAGTCTAATGCACACAACTCATTTAAAAAAAATGCCACACTTGTTGCATCAGATAAAACATGGGCATGAAGATCCCTTATAAAACATAAAAGAACGAGTTTTCATTGTTTACACGAATATGGTTAAGAAATTGTTGCAAACACAATTCAAGTTCACATATTGTAATTTATAAAAAAAGATAGATTTCATATAAAACAACATAGAAACTGGGGACAGACAAAAAGAATACTTTGTACTAGATAGATTGATATAAATAATTGCGTCTTTTTAGCACTGGAGTATGTTTTAATTTTGAAATTCCAACCAACGATACACGATTTACACCTGGATGTAAGAGTTTTATCAGAGCACCAAAGGCAACATCCGGTTCAAATCTACCAGGTAAAATGAAAAAAAAGATATTGTTATTCTGCTTTGTGTTGTTTGCCTTCCTTTTTTTAACTTTTGGTTATAATACTGTCTGTTCTTCTTAGACTTATTGTATTCACATCCGTAGCCAGGAGGGTTGGGGGTTCAAGGGGTTCGTACGAACCCCTTGAAAAGAAATAAGCACTGTTAAAGTCGACGTTCTGTTTGAATTGTAACTGTTAAAGTGAGCTTCATGAGTCCATGAAACCCCCTTGGAAATTCCTGGCTACAGGCCTAGTATTATGTTGCCTATTCTCTTAGTATCTACTCCTTCCTGTCTAGTTGTTTCCTAGTTGGTCCAGTCTGAAAGTCAAAATGAGCATCTAAGTTGGTTTCATGTGTTTACTTATTGAAATAAGATTCCAAAGATGATGTCATTTTCTTATACATGATTTAACATTTAAGCGTTTTAAAAAGTTAACTTGGACGTTGTAATTTTCTTTCCTCTTCATTGGCTATCCATACGATACGACCTTTATCTATGCTTATATCAAGCGGATATTGTATTCCATGATGGGACATCAATATAAAATCTATGAAAGATCCATTTTTATCCAACATATGAATCTGAAAATTACGAGATTCACCTAGAAATATATACCCTTACTGATCACAGACCAGTCCATAATAAAAAAAAAACTTTCGTCGCAGTTTAACGTGTTCAGGACCGTCGTATGTGCATTTTAGTCTTCTTTTTGTGTCAATAATGATCAATTTATGACATGTTTGAATTCCAGCAGATGTACACACTCTATCAATAATGCATACGTCTTTGTTTATGTTTTCTGTCACATTCAACGGATGTGTAAACCCGAATATTTGTTCTGATACTTCTTCAGTCATTTTGTTGGGTGTGTTAACCTAAAATTTGTTCTGATACTTCTTCAGCCATAGGGTTAGGGTTAGGGTTAGGTTTATGTTTTCTGCCACATTCAACGGGTGTGTAAACCCGAATATTTGTTCTGATACTTCTTCAGCCATAGGGTTAGGGTTAGGGTTAGGGTTTATGTTTTCTGCCACATTCAACGGGTGTGTAAACCCGAATATTTGTTCTGATACTTCTTCAGCCATAGGGTTAGGGTTAGGGTTAGGGTTTATGTTTTCTGCCACATTCAACGGGTGTGTAAACCCGAATATTTGTTCTGATACTTCTTCAGCCATAGGGTTAGGGTTAGGGTTAGGGTTTATGTTTTCTGCCACATTCAACGGGTGTGTAAACCCGAATATTTGTTCTGATACTTCTTCAGCCATAGGGTTAGGGTTAGGGTTAGGGTTTATGTTTTCTGCCACATTCAACGGATGTGTAAACCCGAATATTTGTTCTGATACTTCTTCAGCCATAGGGTTAGGGTTAGGGTTAGGGTTTATGTTTTCTGCCACATTCAACTGGTGTGTAAACCCGAATATTTGTTCTGATACTTCTTCAGTCATAGGGTTAGGGTTAGGGTTAGGGTTTATGTTTTCTGCCACATTCAACGGGTGTGTAAACCCGAATATTTGTTCTGATACTTCTTCAGCCATAGGGTTAGGGTTAGGGTTAGGGTTTATGTTTTCTGCCACATTCAACGGGTGTGTAAACCCGAATATTTGTTCTGATACTTCTTCAGCCATAGGGTTAGGGTTAGGGTTAGGGTTTATGTTTTCTACCACATTTAACGGGTGTGTAAACCCGAATATTTGTTCTGATACTTCTTCAGTCATAGGGTTAGGGTTAGGGTTAGGGTTTATGTTTTCTACCACATTCAGCGGGTGTGTAAACCCGAATATTTGTTCTGATACTTCTTCAGCCATAGGGTTAGGGTTAGGGTTAGGGTTTATGTTTTCTACCACATTTAACAGGTGTGTAAACCCGAATATTTGTTCTGATACTTCTTCAGTCATAGGGTTAGGGTTAGGGTTAGGGTTTATGTTTTCTGCCACATTTAACGGGTGTGTAAACCCGAATATTTGTTCTGATACTTCTTCAGCCATAGGGTTAGGGTTAGGGTTAGGGTTTATGTTTTCTACCACATTTAACGGGTGTGTAAACCCGAATATTTGTTCTGATACTTCTTCAGTCATAGGGTTAGGGTTAGGGTTTATGTTTTCTACCACATTTAACGGGTGTGTAAACCCGAATATTTGTTCTGATACTTCTTCAGTCATAGGGTTAGGGTTAGGGTTTATGTTTTCTACCACATTCAGCGGGTGTGTAAACCCGAATATTTGTTCTGATACTTCTTCAGCCATAGGGTTAGGGTTAGGGTTTATGTTTTCTACCACATTTAACAGGTGTGTAAACCCGAATATTTGTTCTGATACTTCTCCAGTCATAGGGTTAGGGTTAGGGTTAGGGTTTATGTTTTCTGCCACATTCAACGGATGTGTAAACCCGAATATTTGTTCTGATTCTTCTTCAGTCATAGGGTTAGGGTTAGGGTTAGGGTTTATGTTTTCTGCCACATTTAACAGGTGTGTAAACCCGAATATTTGTTCTGATACTTCTTCAGCCATAGGGTTAGGGTTAGGGTTAGGGTTTATGTTTTCTACCACATTTAACGGGTGTGTAAACCCGAATATTTGTTCTGATACTTCTTCAGCCATAGGGTTAGGGTTAGGGTTAGGGTTTATGTTTTCTGCCACATTTAACGGGTGTGTAAACCCGAATATTTGTTCTGATACTTCTTCAGCCATAGGGTTAGGGTTAGGGTTAGGGTTTATGTTTTCTGCCACATTTAACAGGTGTGTAAACCCGAATATTTGTTCTGATACTTCTTCAGCCATAGGGTTAGGGTTAGGGTTAGGGTTTATGTTTTCTACCACATTTAACGGGTGTGTAAACCCGAATATTTGTTCTGATTCTCCTCCAGTCATAGAAAGTATGACAACATATCCTTTGTTGGTTTCATTGTTAAATAAGCAGACTAAAATTTCATCATCTGCGGTCACGTGTATCTTTTTGACAAGGAAAGGATAGGTACTTACAACACTTTCAAAACTACCATTTGATTTGAGTTTCATGATCCGATGCCCATTATCCACAGAAAGCATTAGTTCTCCCCGTTTAGAAACTGTCATGTTACCCAAGGAAAATTCGATTGAAACACTTTGTCGTATCTCGCCGTCACGTGATATTAATGTTAAATCATGTCCTATTGATCTCAGTCCTACCCAAGCATGATTTGAATCCACTGATGCAATGCAGCTGAACAGACCAACTTGCGATGTTATTGATGAAATAATTTTAGCCTCGACTATTGGTGATTTATATAACGATTTTAATTGTTTTTTATATTCAGACTAAACAACATCTACACACAAATGTTTCTTATGCAAAGTGGATTTACAAATAAAACAAATCGGGTTCTGACATTCTGTGCAAAATAGATAGTTAATATCGGTCTTGTGTTTGACACATGAAACAATAGAAACATTTAAGACAGGCAGTTTTATTTTTGAATACGATTTAATGTTATATTGGTCTTCATTCATTGTCACTGTAAGGCTATGAAAACTACGTCTAAAAAGAAAGTAATAACACTCAAAAATAAAGTAATAACACTCAGAAAAACAAGTAATAACACTCAGAAAAACAAGTTATAACACTCAGAAAATAGAGTGATAAAGCAATTCAAGGAAGTCGAGATTTGATTATAACACCTAAACATTATTAAAACCATTAGCAGAAATATTTTAAAAATAGTAAAATAAACCACACCCTCTACTACAGCCGACTCTAAAAAAGACGTACACACAGACAAACAATAACGAACAACACATGGTCAGTTAGGCTGACCTTTGAAAGATACAAACATGTGGGACAGCTGGGCATTGCACAAGATCGTTTCTTTTTGCACCGTTTATGACATTGCTGTATGATATCTTCCCTGAAGTACAGCAGTCGATTTCGAATTACGTGTAGGTCGGTATAACTTCTGATGTTTTCTTATGTCATATAGTAATGTTTTTTTATATTGTTTGGAGAATTTGGTTACTGGCAGATCTGATTGTTTCTGTTTAATTCATTAGAAACTTTTATAGACTCTTAAAGATTTAGAGATTCACATACTACAATGTATATATATTTATTCATCTGTTTATGGGTATGTTGCCCTCTGGATATCGTTTAGTTATCTTTGTCGTTGGGCTGTTGTCGAATTGACGTATACCCCGCATCACAATTTATTCATGTATAGTCACACTTCCGTTATCGATACGCCGATTTACTCATAAGTTATCATATACAAATCAAAATGTTTTTGCATTTGCTAACAATATAAAATTCATATTTATATAAAAAACATTAAAAAAAAAAAAAATGTCTTTCTAAAAACGTGCTGTGTATCAATACTGTTATTTCTTGTTTTTCCTTTCATCCATATATTTTGTATCTATTTTCTTTTCACCTTCCAATCATACGACTTCTAACTCAGAAATACAAAGTATTGAAATTCCTTCCTATTAGATGTACATATTTTTAAAATGAATAAACGTATATATAGGGTCTACACAATGAGATAAAAATAATATTAGAAAAGATAATAAGAAATCTTATATAGATTCGGAATGTACAAAACAATAAAACACAAGCCCCATTGAGGTTTTGTTCAAATTTACAAATTCTTTAAATAACAATTTAAACAATAACGCGTACAAGCAACGTATTTAAAGCAAATAGTATTAAGCAGCTAAGTTAAAAGTCAAGTTTGAGAATATTACAGTAATATCAACAACCACATTGAAATTCAAAAATAAAACGCTGGAAGAAAAAAGTAAATAAAAAATCATATACACAATCAATCCTACTAGGAAACAGTTTTATATTTAAAAAATGGTAACATAAAAAGGACCCAGAATTTGTATTACACTTGTTGGAGGCGTTATTCCATTTGCAACCATGATTGATTACTATCACCATTGAAGGCCAACAATTTAGTTTGCATTTGTAACCTTATTTCAGCATACAGAGAAAATTTGAATTTGATAACTTCATTTATTGATGCTGGATTTCTGTATGGTAGTTCGAATGCAGAAGTAGAAGCTTTACGTGAAAATGGCACATGTAAGTCTAGTTACATAGGGTTAACATATAAAGCCTACTAAACATGACATGTTATGATGCAAAAAAAAAAAAAAAAAAAAAAATTGAAAGAAAGTTATATCGTTATACTTTTTGTGAACAATTCTATCAATAGTATTATCAGCACGGTGGTGAGCACTATTGTATTGACCTAAAACAACAGGGAAAGATATCGTTAGACCGATTCTGCCCAACTTTCTGGTATCATTGGTTTTTAATACCTTTTCAACTGTGTCATTTGGCCGTCCACCTATTTTGATTCGAGCACGACTATCGACGAGTGTTTTGTTGACGAAACGTTCTTATGTACCAAATCATAAGTTTGTTTCTATATTTTTTATATCGCGATCTTCAGTGATTTTCATTGTTGACATATTCGCTTTTTTTATTTAACCTTACCACTGTTTTGATTCGAGCGCAACTGAAGAGTCGTATGTAGATGAAACAGGCGCCCTGCGTATCAAATTATAAGCCTGGAATCATTGGGTAGTTCTAACAACCACTGAGTCGATGCAACATCCAGTGGACGTTTCGTCCCCGATGATATCACAAGCCATGTAATAATCAATTTTGTGTTGTCATGAAATACCAATGATCATTTCCTGTATATTTACTGTCTATAAAATGTTAAATTACTCCAAACACAATCCCCAGACATAGCTTATCAAAAGTTGTATTTGCCACGACTTTACGTAATGTTTGGTTTTAATACTTTTTAACTTTGATTTGGCCTACCAATTGTTCTTATTCAGGCGCCACTGATGGGTCTTTTTTGATTTATAGCTCTTCATCTTTTTAATAAGCTTTGGATTTTCAAATATATTGGCCTCGAGCAACACTGAAGAGACATTGATTGTCGAAAGGTGCAAAAAATTGGTACCGTTTATGTTATTGTAGACGAGACGATCGTCTGGTGTACTAAACTATGAGCATGGAATCTTTAATGAGTTTTTATGAGTCAATAAAACAATTATAGTCGATGTCTGGAAGTCTCTTCAAATTAATTCATAATTTGTCAAGACTCAAAACGTAATGAGCTTGATTGTATAGACAGAACTTTGACCTATACATACCTTTTATGTGTAAAAGGTTGCAGAATCATTGACGTATTTTTATTTCTCCTTCATACATCAAATTTTATAAAAGTTGTCAAACAGCAGGCAACAGAATGCTACACAAAAATAAGATTGTCAAACATCAGGCAACAGAATGCTACACAAAAATAAGATTGTCAAACATCAGGCAACATAATGCTACACAAAAATAAGATTGTCAAACATCAGGCAACAGAATGCTGCACAAAAAACAGATTGTCAAACAGCAGGCAACAGAATGCTACACAAAAATAAGATTGTCAAACATCAGGCAACAGAATGCTACACAAAAATCAGATTGAGCAACATCAACACCAGGAAAAACGGGAGTTTTCGGAAGGCTTAGTCATACAAGTGAGAGGTATAGCTAGCTATAAAACAAGGTTTAATCCACCATTTTCTACATGAGGAAATGCCTGTACCAAGTCAGGAATATGACAGTTGTTTTCCATTTGTTTGATATGTTTGAGCTTTTGATTTTGCCATTTGATAAAGGACTTTCCGATTTGAATTTTCCTTGGAGTTCGGTATGTTTGTTATTTTACTATTTAGTAGTTCCTGCTCCACTAGGGATATCATCTTACATTTATCATTCAATGTATTTGCGACATAGGATTCAATCATAGTTGATAAAAACCAAAATAATGTTGTTTTAATATTGTAGTTGATTTTCATAGGAGATATGTAAAAAACACAATTGCCCTGCAAAAATTATTAGTGGATCATTATACAAACGCGAATCTCGGTCGTTCAAAACCTAGAGGTTACTTGTGGTTAAAGGGAAATAGTACTATATATTTACACCCACTGAAGCATGTACATGTGAAGTGTTATACATTTTCTCGTTAACAAGATAACAGTGTGTAGCTTAAACCAATAAAAACTTATTCAATTGATAATTAAACGTCCATTTCAGATCTAATGAAAACAGGAACAAACAATAACATACCATTGATGACTGGAGGTGGATGTGTTCAGTTCCATGGGCAATGTCCCCTAGCAGGTATTATATAAATGTACATTATCTATAAACGTTGCAGAGCAGGTATATATTTAAATGGTTAATTGAAATATGATACTAGTATTTGAAAAAAATGAAAACAACACCTTATATATTTCATGCGTCCTAAGCGCTTTCCTGGATTTACCTTCATTAGGAATGCTCAAAGCCAAATATTGGAAAGTCTAAAGATGTATAAGAACCGAAACAGTTGAAGAGTTATATGACCAAAAAGGGTCTAAGATAATATCCCAAAAAATCATCTAAGTTGAAGGGGTATTTGATACTTTTGAGGATATCACATTGATATAAGATATGATATCGGGCAAACGAGAAGACACATTCCCAACCTAGAAGCTTTATGCAGTTAATTTTTTTAACAAAACCGGATGTAATGTCAGGTGCTTGAGAATGGTTAGCATAGTTTGACACGAATGTCGAGTAACCAATTGGTAATAAACTCCTCATAGATACCAGGATCAAAAGTGTGTACGCCAGACGCGCGTTTCATCTACAAAAGACTCATCAGTGATGCTCGAATTAAGAAAGTTTAAGAGGTCAAATAAAGTACGAAGTTGAAGAGCATTCAAGACCCAAAATTCCAAAAAGAGAAGTGAAAGATACCAAAGGGATATTCAAACTCATAAAACGAAAACAAACTGACAATACCATGGCAAAATAAGTAAAACCACAAAAAAGACAAACAACCTTATGAATAACAAAACATAGATAAATAAAGACTGAGCAACAGGAACCCTAACAAAACCCGGAGTTCATTTCAGGTGCTCCAAAGGGTAAGCATATCCTGTTCGAAATATCAAACCCGTCGTGTTACTCCTATAAATTATGATTATATCAAGTGATTAGGCATTACGCAATAGCGGAATAGTAATTGACTTTTATCTGACACTAAGACATGAATTTGTTGACAATAATTTAGATTCATTACGAGAAAAGAGGTAAAAGTACGCATTCAACCATTCAAGGTTTTATTTAAAGTCGATATTCAATAAACACAAGCTATAGTGAGCTTTTCAAATCGACTGAATCACAAAATATATACACTCATACAAAAGTTATGAAAACAACACAATTTTAAACAAACAGTGCATGTTTAAATAACATAGATGACATATAAAAGTTAAAAGCGTAGTATGCAAAATAAAGTATATCTTAAAACATAGAGAAGGACTAAATGGTAATAGTGACATAAGCACTTTATTAAAAATCAACGTTAAAACTTAGGTGAGAGTGAACATATTTTGAATGGAATACTTCAACTGATGAGTCTTTTGTAGACGAAACGCGCGTCTGGCGCAAATACAAAATTTCAATTCTGGTATCTATGATGAGTTTATTTATATACCAGTAACTGAGAAGTAAATTATAATAATATCAAATGCAAGGATTCTCATCAACCGATTAATATATCTGATAATCCTTTAAAAACGTTTTGTTGTAGTTCAGTGTTTCTGTTGTTCCGTTGTTTTCCTCTTATAGTTGATGTGTTTCCCTCGGTTTTAGTTTGTTACCCGGATTTGTTTTTGCTTAATCGAATTATGACTATTGAACAGCAGTATACTACTGTTGCCTTTATTTGGAGCATTACCATTGTGCCTTTGTTCAAACAGTTGTTTTGTTTTGAGGAAGCAAATTCAAGAAAAAGAGGCGGATGATACCAAAAGAACATTAAAATTCATAAGTCAAAGAAAAACTAAAAAAAACCACGGCAAAAGCAAAACACAGCGGAAGACAAACAAGATATAGATATAGGAAGATGTGGTATGAGTGCCAATGAGACAACTCTCCATCCAAATAACAATTTATAAAAGTAAACCATTATAGGTCAAGGTACGGCCTTCAACACGGAGAATTAGCTCACACCGAACAGCAAGCTATAAAGGGCCCCAAAAATTACAAGTGTAAAACCATTCAAACGGGAAAACCAACGGTCTAATCTATATAAAAACGAGAAACGAGAAACACGTATGAACTACATAAACAGACGACAACTACTGTACATCAGAGTCCACTCAAATCTACGTAGAAAAAAAAGTATGAGCAACACCACCAAAAAACCGGAAGTGAACTATATGTGCCTTTTTCATTGTTAGTATGAGTTCCTTGATAATTGTCATTAGATAACTTGAATATAGTGTTTTTTTCTGCTGTTGTTCATATGAAATTTTTCTTACATGACATTACAGGATCTTTTAATTAGTGCTTTTCTTCAGACATATACGACGTCACGAAACAAACATATTCTAGTCACAACGTCCTTTGACGCGTTTTCCAACCAAATTATCTAGGTCAACCGGGGCATCTCCTATATAAAATCGAAATTGGAATATCGTGTATTGTAACTGAAATATTCTAATATGTTTTCCATAGGTGAAAATAGAATTGCAGAAGCTCCTAATCTAGGACTTAACCATTTGGTATGGATCAGGGAACACAATCGTATAGCCACCATCCTAGATAACATTACAGATGTTAATGCTACAATATCATACATAGAAAATGGAAAGTTCTACCAAGAGACAAGGGAAGACATTATTTTCCAGGAAACACGGAGAATCATTATAGCTATGGTTCAACATATTACATACAACCATTATTTACCTGCAGTCCTTGATCAGAGCACAATGTCAGCTTATAATCTCTACTCCAAAACAACAGGATATGATCAAACATACGACTCTGAAGCGGATGTTTCTATAAGAAACGCATTCGGAACAGCCGCGTTTCGTTTTGGACATTCACAAATTATGAATAACCTGTCATTCTTACATGATGATTTCGTCACATTGAACGTTAATTCACTTAAAGACAATTTTAAAGATCCACAAATTTATCTTACAAATAATGGAGAGAATATTCAAAACTTCGCAAGATGGTTGACCTTTCATCCTGCTGAACTGATCGACCCGTGAGTATTGACACATAGAGTTATTGATAAAGTATACACGTAAAGATGTATTACTTACTACGTTTTATTAAATGCTTTTAACAAGTCAGGAATACGACAGTTGTTTTTCACTCGTTCCGTTGATTGAAAATGTTACATATTTGTCAGTTTTTATGGACATCCTCTTTTGAATTTACCTTGAAGTTTGGTATTTTTGCTATACTTTATTATTATAATGATATTAAGCCGTTGTATCTTGTGTTTTATTGGCTAAAATCTACTGTTTGATACAAAACTAAAATATTTCTATTCTCTTTCATTAGTATTTTTGATCTTTACTTATTGTTTTTGTTTGGCAAATTAACACTGGAGAATTTTTTTTCAATATTTATTTAACTAATTGCATTATAGAATCTCGCATTTTATTCTCATTTGTATGTATGTTGTTATTATAAATAGTGACATATAATGAAAGAAATCAGAAAAAAACTAATAAAGATAGTTTTTAGATCACCAGAATGACATTTTGAACTGAATGACTACTTTTATTAGGATCCTAACAGCATAGTTTCAGAATATAATCTGTTTTTTCCTCTTCTCTTTCAGCTTCCTCGTAGACAGTGCACGTGATGATTTATTTGTGCACCCCGATCCACCCGGAGATGATCTGTTTGCCATCAATATACAAAGAGGCAGAGATCAGGGAACACCTTCATTCAATAAATGGCGGGAGTTTTGTGGACTTAGTAATATGACCTTCGATGACTTTGGAAATTCAAGTTCAAAACTAGCAAGTGTATATGCGTACGTACTTATATTCCATCCAAGATAGCTACATAATGTATATAATAGAAAAACAAAGAATATAGGGTATTCATTCATGACAAAAATCAGTACATGCACAGCAAAAAACATACACAAAACAAAGAAACAGCGCTTTAATTGCTGTTCTTCATCTCAAAGTCACAATGAGGCCTTCCACACACAGCAAAATAAGAAAAATTCTCACCTCACTCCAATTTATTATAAGTACTGAAAACTAAACCAAATCAAAAATATAAAATCCGTCAAATCAAGATTCTTCTGATTGTAGATCACCGGACGACATTGATTTATTCATTGGCGCTTTATTAGAGAAGGGAACAGACGGAAGCGTTGGTCCAACATTCGCCTGTATGATTGCCAAACAGTTCCAACTAATGAAGATAGGGGACAGGTTCTGGTATGAAAGACCTGATTCAAATTTCGCATTTACAGAAGGTAATAAAACAAAAAAATTATTTTAGTTAGTATGTAGAGATTAACAGAATGGAATCTGATATCTGATTTCAAAATTAAAAAAAATTATTCAATTTGTTGAATATTTTTGGCATTGTTTCCACATTGTCTAAATATTTCTAGTAAGTGTCAGAACAGTTAACATTATTTCTAAATATATGAAAGAACTGACCCTCATGTACTGTTGATGGTTGAATAGCATTATCAATTCTTTATGGGGACACCGTGAACATTCAATGCAAACCGCAACACAAAGCTAGATCATTACCACGGTGCGTGAATTTAAGGAAAACGTTGGAATCGCTAAACTAGTTTTTCTATGCAAAATCAACCCAAAACATCAAAAGTGGATTGAAGCATATATTAACTAATACGATAATAATCTATATATCCCTTCTTATACTCTATATTATTAAGGTTTCTCAATTATATTTTTTAGCTCAAGTAAATTCAATCAAAAGAAGTGCTAGTCTTTCAAAAGTATTTTGTGAAACCATTGGTCTTCAAAAAATACATGGCGATGTATTCCGAAATCCATCAGACATAAGGTAAGATGAAAAGAACGTCGTAATAAAAGTGATAGTTTGAATAACAATATTAAAATATGCCCTTGATGCTTAATTTTAGCATAATGGTGAAAAATGGGATAAAAACCAATCACATTGTATTGTTGCTGTCATCACATGTATGTGTATTTTGAACACATACGCTGCTGGAATGTTGCTACATAAAAATTGAAAGTTCACAATTGGGAAGCTAAAATCAACTCTTTTGTCGTAAAATTCTCAACCGAACCTCATTGTCAATTTCTTGATGTAAGTCAAGACTATAACGAATTTTGTTGATTTACACGGTCTTCCTCAAAATATGACAGTTGTTGTTCAGTCGTTCTATTGGTATATATAGACGAGAGTTTGGTTTTGTCAGTTGTTGTTCAGTCGTTCTATTGGTATATAGACGAGAGTTTGGTTTTGTCAGTTGTTGTTCAGTCGTTCTATTGGTATATATAGACGAGAGTTTGGTTTTGTCAGTTGTTGTTCAGTCGTTCTATTGGTATATATAGACGAGAGTTTGGTTTTGACAGTTGTTGTTCAGACGTTCTATTGGTATATATAGACGAGAGTTTGGCTTTGTCAGTTGTTGTTCAGACGTTCTATTGGTATATATAGACGAGAGTTTGGCTTTGTCAGTTGTTGTTCAGACGTTCTATTGGTATATATAGACGAGAGTTTGGTTTTGTCAGTTGTTGTTCAGTCGTTCTATTGGTATATATAGACGAGAGTTTGGTTTTGTCAGTTGTTGTTCAGTCGTTCTATTGGTATATATAGACGAGAGTTTGGTTTTGTCAGTTGTTGTTCAGTCGTTCTATTGGTATATATAGACGAGAGTTTGGTTTTGTCAGTTGTTGTTCAGTCGTTCTATTGGTATATATAGACGAGAGTTTGGTTTTGACAGTTGTTGTTCAGACGTTCTATTGGTATATATAGACGAGAGTTTGGTTTTGTCAGTTGTTGTTCAGACGTTCTATTGGTATATATAGACGAGAGTTTGGTTTTGTCAGTTGTTGTTCAGACGTTCTATTGGTATATATAGACGAGAGTTTGGTTTTGTCAGTTGTTGTTCAGTCGTTCTATTGGTATATATAGACGAGAGTTTGGTTTTGTCAGTTGTTGTTCAGTCGTTCTATTGGTATATATAGACGAGAGTTTGGTTTTGTCAGTTGTTGTTCAGTCGTTCTATTGGTATATATAGACGAGAGTTTGGCTTTGTCAGGTTTTATGGGCTTCAATTTTTGGATTTATTTTTGGAGTTATATTTGGTTATGTTTGTTATATTTGGTATATTTGTTAATACGTTTTCCTTCTATCAACTTACGGATTGTGTCCTATTTCTTATCACGGAATTTGTTCTGTGTATGTAATTGCGCATGGCTAATGATTGATGCATAGTAGGAGACGCTTATCGTGTGGACGCGGCCGCTCATCATCATGTATTCTGTGTTCACTTTTTGGATATATTCCAAATGGACCTTATTGTGACGGCATGAAAAAGGCGACCATGCCACCACCAAATCTCGTGTAATACGATATTTATCCACTCGAGACAGTTAAATTTTCAAATTTAAAACGCGAGGCTCGCCGAGCGTTTAAATATTGAAATTTAACTGTCGAGAGTGGATAAATATCGTATTACAGATTTGGTGGTAGAATCTGTTTCTCTAATGATTTTCAAACAATATGCAGGCAAACTTATTCCTTTTGTTCGACTGATCTGCAAAATGATGTGTTCTTTCTATGTGACGTCATCAGGCATGGTCGCCTTTTTCATGCCGTCACAATAAGAAATTCAGAGGAAAGCAAGAAACTTCGACGTCATAATCGGATTTTAATCAATAAAAACTGAGATCAAAAGGACCACACGTTGATTAAATTTTTTTATACAATGGGTGCAGAAAGGGATAAATTGACGAAGAATTAGAGAAACATCGATAGACTACTGTTTTATTTTTATTACCATTTTGTATGTGTTCAATTGATGGTCGTAATTATGATACGGTCAAAAAAGCCAAATATCATTTGATAAACGTTATGCGTCCGAAGCACATTCCTTGATTTACTTTTATCTGGATCACTCAAAGTCAAATATTTAAATTCCAATGATTTATCAGATCCGAAATACGTGAAGAGCTTTATCATCAAAAAGTTCCTAAAAATAATAGCCAAATCCACCAAGGTCAACTTTTCCTAAGGGAGTTTGGACCTTGTTTCTTGATAATTTCTAAATTTTAAAACAAACAAGTTACGAAATGTATATTGTAAATCATATTAGTACTGACGCACCTAAATTTTAATCTTCTACTATATGGGTGACTTTATAATATGACAAAAGAACTAATTATTATTTCAGCTCGTTAGTAAACTGCACAGATCTACCTGATATTGACTTTTCTCTCTGGAAGGTGAGTTTCAACATTTATTTAACCATATACAACTGATATTAATATTTGTAATTTGAAATTTCCAAGCAAGAGTTTAATGTCAGATGAAAGAAAACACTTATTTCAGGTAAATAGTTTTGAAAAAGGTAATTCTGTTGTAATTGCTTAACCATAAAAGTATACCATGATTTGTTTCAGTTTTTAGTTCCTTCTGATTAAAATACAGATTCTGTGGGAGGTTTAGCTATCTATAAAACCAGGTTTAATCCTCCATTTTTCTTCGGAAAATGGCTGTACCAAATCAGGAATTTAACATTTGTCTTTCACTCGTTCCGTTGGATGATAAAGTTTGATTTTGTCATTTTTTTTATGGACTTCCCCTTTTTTGACTTCGCCTTGGAGTTCGATATTTGTGTTATACTTTTTTCCAGTCCTTTAATACAAGGATCTGACAACACTCCATTCTAATTTCCCTTTTGGCAATTATTACTTCATCGAATGAAATGTCAGCCTCAAAATTTTGAAACTTTTTCATAACGCCAAAACACGGGGATCCCGGAAAATCTTTAAAGAAAATTAAAATAGAGCGTTGTCAGATCCTTACATGTGTAATACCACCAAATCATATTACGTCACATCCGGTTGCATACGAAAAAGGGTCGAAAAAAATATTCCCTTGAATTTGACAGTTGTAGGACATTAATCCTACATTTCATTGCAGTAAAAATTTCTGAGTCATAAACATATATCTTGGGTGTTTCAAAGCACAATTCTTTTTTTACTTGGTGATTCTATAGAATAGTTTTGAAACTTGAGGTTACATGGTTACTACATGGTTACTAAAGCTTTTACACAGGAAAAGAAGGGTGAAAATTTCATTTGTTAATTTCCAGTGATGGTTATTATCTTATTTGCCATGAAATGTTATGTGAAATTTTGTCTGTAGTACTGGACAGGATAAAACTTTACTCTAGTATTTCTTTATTTGAAACAAAGATAAATTTCTGCAAAATTTTTTGAAAAGTGCAAATTTAACAAAGACTAATACGGGAAAAACAATGGTGGTATTACACCTACAATCTAAGCATTGACACATAATATGTATTTCAAACAGCTTGTTTTTAATTTTGCAGCGTTTCTTTTACTTTTCATTGTAGATGGATGTCTCAGGTTCAACGGAACGAATTGGATACGCAACAGGAATCTCTCTAGCCGTTATATTCCAGTATATACTAGTCAGCCTTTAGACTTGTTATTAAATTTTGATATTATATACGACAAATGCAGCGGGACGTTACATCTAAACGCATTTTAATCTATTCATTTAAAACAACATTCATGGCTCTAAAGGCTAAAGTCATTATAGGTGAAGGTATTATGATAGTTTCATTTGATTATGTGTTCCTTCACCAAAATATTGAGAATAGTAACAGATGTTTTATTGATAAAAATGAACTAATAATGGGGAATAATCAATCTTTTAGTCTAAGTACTATTTAAAAGATTAAATAAATCAATACCAAACCAACTAACGATTTCTATGAAATAAGAGAAACGGTGTTTTGTAAAATTCTATTCTTATATTCATTCTTGTTATTTATATATTTTCTGTGATATTTTATATACATGACCATGTGAAGATCACATCCGTCCAACTAATAGGTATAAGTTATTAACATTTTTAAGCTATTCAATCTTTACCATGTGATATTAATAGACCTCTCTATAGTTTAATCTATGATCCGTCCTTTTCCTATTATCTGTGATATTCGAAGACCTTTTCATATTTGTTTGATTATTTATATTACTTGTCCTTCGTCTGTCACAATTTTGTATCTGATATGTTATAGTAATTCTTAATCCTAAAACTGAATATCAATGACTTTTAATAGCGGTTCATTATTTACAAGGTTTTTTTTCCCAAACGAAAAGGTTTTGAGAAAACTCTAAACAGTGATCTTGTTAGTGTTCTTTGAAATATGTTTTATTTTTTATCTATCAAAGTCTTAAATAGTAAAATCTTGAAAAGATACAATTACAAAATTTTCACATAGAAAAGTGAGACACTCTTTAGAAATATGAACGTGCCATATAATAAGTGCTATTCAGACATACTGTCAATATTGGTAGCTTTTTACGTAATAGAATTATTTGAGTTTTAATAGTGATATAGTTAACCCCTACAATTGTTAGGGTCATCATGTTTTCCGGTTTATTTGTACATCCGTCCGTAAGTCCGTCCAGTGTCGGGTTAAAGGTTTTTCTTTTAAGAAAGTATACCTTGAATGTCTAGTAACATCAACTTTAAACTTGGTGCAAATGATATTTTAATTTGAACTTTAGATATATGTCTAAATAGGGTTAAAGATCCAGATTTAGTGGTTCACTTAACAGGAAAATGTATTAGTGCGAGCAGGGCGTGGTGTTTTATGCACACACAATTTTGTTTTTATTATGTTAACTATGATTTTCCAATGAAGCCATGAAATTAAATAAAAAAAGTATAAAACCGAAAATATTCCGAATCAATACATATATATTATTTGTACTTACCACACGTTAACTGATGATAAATTTCTCCATCTTATTTAAAATAAGTTCATGTCATGTGTGCAACATATATATTCATTTTCCCAAAATGTATATAAGATTATTTTTATGTACAGTTTCAGTTATAAATATATGAAATAAAAGCAGGTATTTATAATTAATATGGAGTGCATATCATGTTAATAACTTTATAGTATTTTCGTTAGATCATGACAAACACAATTGAAATAGACAGTATACTAGGTTTGAATTATTATACATAAAGTTAATGATGTTAATTTTTTCCTTGTTGCTCATGTTTAAGAAAAACATACGAAGTATGTTAATTTTATTATAATGAATATATACATTAATATTGATTTTGACTCTTTTATCTATACATTAATATTGTTTTTGACTCATTTACTACAGAACACGTGTTTGTTCGCTATTTTGTACCATCCATTGTAAGAGTGAGCAAAACATTTCCATGTCCCTTATGTCCACCTTTTCTAGTTGATATGATTTATTTTCCTTAAAAAACAAAGACTTAAACAACAACTTGGTTAAAATAGAAAGCCTTTAGTGTGTTTTCAATGTTTAAAAAATTCATTTTGAAATTGAGTGGGCTGCAAATCATATGCATGTGAAAAATGGTCTGAACTGTAGTGTACAAGAAAAAGTCTTCAATTTAGTCTTGAGTTGTCTTTTTTATTTCATTGTAGTTTTTCCAGTTTATACGATGTATCATTAAAGACTGGTACACCTCAATGATCATTCACCTATATTTTCAAATTAATACTTTGACATCACATAAACTTATTTCTTTATGCATTCTTGACTATGGCAAATAACACGTTTTATTTTTTTCTTTAAATTCTTTTTCGGAAAGTAAGGCTTAAAAATTTTGAAAATGAAGAAATGGAAGCAAATTAAAAAAAAAAACGAAAATAAAAAACCCGAACAAACAAAGTTTTTATTGCCGTAAACAGACGCGCATTAACGTTATCATGTACACTCATGACAGACCCTTTGGACATCCAAGAATAAAAATCAACATCGTCTTAAATGAATTTGTTATGAGCATGCTGAAAAGATTGCAATATCAATTCTAGCCGTAACAAAATGATATAGTACTAAGATGTTGAAATCAACATCAATTTTAACTGTCTTGCTTTCTTTGTTTTACTTATCAATAGATACATATTTCTCACTGTGATAAATTATTTTATGGTGATAACTATGTCTACACAATGTTAAATCTTTTATGTGAAATTTATAGTCATATACATATCTACACATTGTTATATTTTCGTATATTTTTATTAAATAAAAACATTTCATCAATATGTATCATTTGTATGTACCAATTTCTCTTTATTTCTCGACCAGTGGATAATTGTAAATCGAAAATTTTGGTCATATAAAAATGAGGAGATGTGTTATGATTGCCAATGAGACAACTATCCACATCTAAGCAATTATAGGCAACCGTAAGGCCTTCAACAATGAGAAAAAACCCATACCGTATGGTCGGCTATAAAAGGCCCCGACATGAAAAATATGAAAGAATTAGATTTGAAAACTAACGGCCTAATTTATAAAAAAACCATTTACGAAAAACAAATATAACAGACATGAACCAACGACAACCACTGAACTACAGGCTTCTGACTTGGGAAAGGTACATACAGAATGTTGCGTAGTTAAACATGTTTGCGAGCGCTCAACCATCACCCTAACCTGGGACAGTGGTGTAACAGTACAACATAAGAACAAACTATAAAAATCAGTAGAAAAAGGCTTAACTCATCAGATGGATACAAATAGAAATACATCTAACAAAACCACAAAGTGGACGTGGACGGGTACTTATACATCCCAAAAACAAAAAAAAAACACTAAGTACAGATCTGAGAGTACTCGCAGTTACTGACAGCTAGTTCAAAGACAATAACAACTAATAATTTTTTTTTTAATCTATTTTCGTCCCTTTTTATTCTTCAAATTTACTTTTGGTCCTTATTTGTTATTTTATCGGCTCTTCAACGATTGTTAGTCTTTTTATTTTCAAATATTTTGGCCACGAGCGTCCCTGAAGAGATATAAATTGTCGACATGTGAATAAGGTGCAGTACCATTGGCACCATTAATGATATAACTACCAAATCGATACCTCTTTTGATGGACTGTTAGTTAAAAAGAGTATCACTTACCCGTAGATCAGTGCCGTAGTCTATTGTTTAACGGAAATTTGCTGTTACAAACTTTTGGAAATCTTTAAAAATGAGGAAAGTATGTCCATCATGCATTACTCTTATTCTTAGCAGGGATAAAGTTTTGTTAAAAAAATCGATTATATATCCATCAATCGAAAGTCATCTGTTTTATTAAAAAGCTGAAGACTGTTTTGATAATAATTACGAATTTTACTTTTTGGACAAAATTATGTATTGACGGACGAAATTATCTAAAAGGACATATAATTACTGTTTTTGTTTAGGAATATCCCTTTAATAATATCAAAACTCAACGATTACTTAAATGAACCTGTCATTCTGTGAATTCTAAGAACGTTTGGAAGACTTTTCGAAAATTGCCTGGTTCTATACGTAATTCTTGGGGTTAATATACCCAACCTTTTTAATTTGAGTTGCAGATCCGATAACCGAAATCAGATTATATATTTTTAAATATAACCTATCATCCGTAACAGGTTATGGTATTGTGTCACTAATCGGTATAATTGGTATCCAATTAAGCAATCTTTATTTCCAACTAACTGATATCCACTTACTAAAATAAAAACCTAATAATTATATTTAAAACTGTATATAAATAATTATTTAATGTCCTTTACCAATGTAAACAAACAATTAGATATAGCATTACACAATTATAAATAGATTATATAAAGTATATTTATTTATCACTGATCAATTTTTTTGTGTATTGTAAAATTACATTAGTACACAAGTTCCATTCAAGCTCAACTTAGACGATGAAATGTGGGATGCAACTTTCCCTCTGGTATATTTCAGCCCAATTCCAAGCACGTAATTTCATCTAACTTAATGTGCTAAACAAAACAAAAAACATATAGCAAGACAATTGCATTTAAAACAAATAACGTCATTTTATTTACCGACTCCATCAGCTCGTATACCTGCTATAACTGAATATATGGTGAGGTTAATCTTAGATTTTGACATCATACATATCAATTTCCGGCGACATTGATGTTGGCAAGTATAATCAATACAGTTATCACTTACAATATCCTCGGATAAACCACAATTAATTATGTAAGGAATCCTATATCTATCATATCCCAGTTTTTGATAAGATTTGTATAAGATTTATTTAGGGTATAGTTAAATTTGTGTTAACGGACTTTTTCTAATATTTTTCTCAGAGATACCAAACATCAAAGATGAATGAACAATTTATATCATCGTTGAAACTTCCTCTCAACTATATATCGAAATTAACCAATGCAATGAAAGTGTGCTCTGTAACAGGTTTTATTTTGTCAAAACTCATTAATCTATTTTGCGGGATATTGTATATCAAAATTATATATCTTAAGATATAATAACTCGTGTTGTCATTTTTGGTTTGTAACTCTTCATGTATTGTACAAGTTTTAGATTTTTAAGTATTTTTTCCTCAAGCATAACTGAAGAGACATTTATTGTCGAAATGAGCATCTGGTGCAACAAATTGGTGTACCCTGAATGTCATTACTACCAATGGGTTGATACCTCTCCTGTTGGACCGTTAGTCTCCGAGAATATTAATCTACCCATCTACTTATTACCAATGGGTTGATACCTCTCCTGTTGGACCGTTAGTGTCCGAGGGTATTAATCTACCCATCTACTTATTACCAGTTGGTTGATACCTCTCCTGTTGGACCGTTAGTCTCCGAGGGTATTAATCTACCCATCTACTTATTACCAATGGGTTGATACCTCTCCTGTTGGACCGTTAGTCTCCGAGGGTATTAATCTACCCATCTACTTATTACCAGTGGGTTGATACCTCTCCTGTTGGACCGTTAGTCTCCGAGGGTATTTATCTACCCATCTACTTACTACCAATTCGTTGATACCTCTCCTGTTGGACCGTTAGTCTCCGAGGGTATTAATCTACCCATCTACTTACTACCAATGGGTTGATACCTCTGCTGTTGGACCGTTAGTCTCCGAGGATATTAATCTACCCATCTACTTATTACCAGTGGGTTGATACCTCTGCTGTTGGACCGTTAGTCTCCGAGGGTATTAATCTACCCATTTACGTATTACCAATGGGTTGATACCTCTGCTGTTGGACCGTTAGTCTCCAAGGGTATTAATCTACCCATCTACTTATTACCAGTGGGTTGATACCTCTCCTGTTGGACCGTTAGTCTCCGAGGGTATTAATCTACCCATTTACTTATTACCAATGGGTTGATACCTCTCCTGTTGGACCGTTAGTCTCCGAGGGTATTAATCTACCCATCTACTTATTACCAATAGGTTGATACCTCTCCTGTTGGACCGTTAGTCTCCGAGGGTAATAATCTACCCATCTACTTATTACCAGTTGTTTGATACCTCTCCTGTTGGACCGTTAGTCTCCGAGGGTAATAATCTACCCATCTACTTATTACCAATGGGTTGATACCTCTGCTGTTGGACCGTTAGTCTCCGAGGGTAATAATCTACCCATCTACTTATTACCAATGGGTTGATACCTCTGCTGTTGGACCGTTAGTCTCCGAGGGTATTAATCTACCCATCTACTTATTACCAGTGGGTTGATACCTCTCCTGCTGGACCGTTAGTCTCCGAGGGTATTAATCTACCCATCTACTTATTACCAGTGGGTTGATACCTCTCATGTTGGACCGTTAGTCTCCGGGGTTATTAATCTACCCATCTACTTATTACCAATGGGTTGATACCTCTCCTGTTGGACCGTTAGTCTCCGAGGCTAATAATCTACCCATCTACTTATTACCAGTGGGTTGATACCTCTCCTGTTGGACCGTTAGTCTCCGAGGGTATCAATCTACCCATCTACTTATCACCAATGGGTTGATACCTCTGCTGTTGGACCGTTAGTCTCCGAGGGTATTAATCTACCCATCTACTTATCACCAGCGGGTTGATACCTCTCCTATTGGACCGTTAGTCTCCGAGGGTATTAATCTACCCATCTACTTATTACCAGTGGATTGATACCTCTCCTGTTGGACCGTTAGTCTCCGCTGGTATTAATCTACCCATCTTCTTATTACCAGTCGATTGATACCTCTCCTGTTGGACCGTTAGTCTCCGAGGGTATTAATCTACCCATCTTCTTATTACCAGTGGGTTGATACCTCTCCTGTTGGACCGTTAGTCTCCGAGGGTATTCATCTACCCATCTACTTATTACCAATGGGTTGATACCTCTCCTGTTGGACCGTTAGTCTCCGAAGGTATTAATCTACCCATCTACTTATTACCAATGGTTTGATACCTCTCCTGTTGGACCGTTAGTCTCCGAGGGTATTAATCTACCCATCTACTTATTACCAATGGGTTGATACCTCTCCTGTTGGACCGTTAGTCTCCGAGGGTATTAATCTACCCATCTTCTTATTACCAGTGGGTTGATACCTCTCCTGTTGGACCGTTAGTCTCCGAGGGTATTAATCTACCCATCTACTTATTACCAGCCTGGTAGCCAGTAAAATGAAAATACGGATATTGTTTAATTAAAATTTGCTGTAACATAGTTTTTGATTTCTTTTTAAGTCAAGTAATATACCTCAATCTTGCGAGACTTTGAATCTTGCCGGCTTTGGCTATACTTTTTGTCCGTTTTGGTTCATGAGCTCTTCATTTTTTTTTTAATATGGTGTGGATTTTTAATTATTTTGAACTCGAGCATTACTGAAGGGACATTCATAGTCACAATAAACATCTGGTACAGTAAAATTGGTATCATAAATGTTGTTTTTCTTATAAGTTACACTTTTAGTCCTCTATTCTATATAATTTTGATAAAGTTTTATTTACCATTGACTTACAAAATGTCTAAATGCACTATAATTGCAAAAGCTGCAAACAACTTAATGGGAATATAAGGCGAAAACAGGAAGTTAGGCCAAGAGCTGCAGACAACTTACTGGAATTATAAGGCGAAAACAGGAAGTTGGGTCCAAAGCTGCAGACAACTTACTGGGAATATAAGGCGAAAACAGGAAGTTGTGCCAAAGGCTGCAGACATGTTACTTGGAATATAAGTTGAAAACCGGATATTGTGCCAAAAGCTGCAGACAACTTACTAGGAAGATAAGGCAAATACCGGAAGTTGTGCCAAAAGCTGAAGACAACTAACTGGGACTATTAGACAAAAACTGGAATTTGGGCAAAAAAGTGCAGACAACTTACTTGGAAGATAAGGCAAATACCGGAACTTGTGCCAAAAGCTGCAGACAAGTAACTGGGACTATAAGGCAAAAACCGGAAGATGGGCAATAAAGTGTAGACAACTTACTTGGAATATAAGGCGAAAACAGGAAGTTGTGTCAAAAGCTGCAGACAACTTACTGGGAATAAATGGAGAAAACAGGAAGTTGTGTCAAAAGCTGCAGACAGCTTACTGGGAGTATAAGGCTACAACCAGAAGTTATGCCAAAAAGCGGCAGACAACTTACTTTGAATATAAGGCGAAAACAGGAAGTTGTGCCAAAATCTGCAGACAACTTACTGGGGATATAAGGTGAAAACAGGAAGTGATGCCAAAAGCGGCAGACAACTTACTGGGAATATAAGACGAAAATAGGAAGTTGTACCAAAATCTGCAGACAACTTACTGGGGATATAAGGTGAAAACAGGAAGTGATGCCAAAAGCGGCAGACAACTTACTGGGAATATAAGACGAAAATAGGAAGTTGTACCAAAAGCTGTACACAACTTCCTGGAAATATAAGGCGACAACCGGAAGTTGTGCCAAACGCTGCAGATAATTTACTGGGAATATAAGGCAAAAACAGGAAGTTGTGTCAAAATCTGCAGACAACTTACTGGGAATATAAGGCGAGAACCGGAAGTTGTGCCAAAAGCTGCAGACAACTAACTGGGAATATAAGGCGAAAAAGGAAGTTGTGTTAAAAGCTGCAGACAACTTACTGGGAATATAAGGCGAAAACTGGAAGTTGTGTCAAAAGCTTAGTATTAATCGTATTTCTCTGTTTTAATGAAACAAAAACAATAAATAAAGACACAGAAATAGGTAGGGTGATCAAATCTTATCATAGTGGTTCTGAAATGAAAAAGTAGAATATACGATGCATACGCCACACTGGAAGATAAGAATGCCACACTTGTTGTACCGACAAAACAATATGAAAACAGATCATTACAAAGCCTGAAAAGGTTGTCGTTTAGTTTACAACGACTTTTATATTGAAACATTCATGACTTTTTCTTTTGACAATGGTGTTGTCAGTTTTTCCTAAACTTTTGGTTTTTGATTGCCCAAACAGCAGCATTCTAACTTTTTCCCCAGATGCTTAAAAAATATCAAATAATTTGAATGTGTCCATTACTATAAAGTTAAAATAAACACTTTGATATGTTTCATGTGACTGATTATTAACATTAAAAACAAGCATTCTGAGAGTATTGCATGGCAATACATAGTCCCCTACCGGGTAAAAATTACATTATTCTGGAACAAAATGCTTAACTTGTTCTATAACTTGTCATGGTGTAAACAAAAAGTAAATATCAAGTCATTATATTTAAGCATGACTAAAAACAGTGTGAATAACTGATTATATGAGTGAATTTTTCAAGTCCAAGGACCATAACATGCAGAAAAAATTATCAGACTAAAACAAAAATTTGAACTTGATCTGGAACTTGTCATGATAAAATTATATACCAATTATCAAACAATATCTTCAAGCATGATGACAAAAAGTGTGGAAAACACTCTTAACTTCTGTTATGTCAGAAAATCGCCTTTTAATTGTAGCCAACAAAAGACACAAATCAATAATAAAATTTAACAAGATTTAGTATACACTAGTTTACAAAAAGTATTACACAAAAGAAATGTCAACTTAACTGTCAAAATATGAGTCCAATCTTTTATCTTTTCTTTATCCGGAAATCTTCACGGAATCCACAGAATATTATATCCAATTGGTCACAATCTAGTATGATGTAGTTTGTAAATAAAAGTGTCAATCCAACTGCAGAAAATGTTGATGTCTATCGATGTCTAAGTCTATCTATGTCTATGTCCAAATCTCTATATATTTTACTAACTTTTGGGTCTGCATTTAAATACTCAAACAGAAATTTCTAGACAACGCTAGAAATATAAATTACGCATCTTTTGTTATGATCATTCTGGAAACGTTATGTAAGTGAAATAGAAAGTTCTAATCATTCCATGAGTATCAATGAATGTTCCAGTGAATTCTAAACTGCATAGTTGTAACACAATGTATTTTATTTTGTACACAATGTATATAAAACAATGTAAACATTCTTAGGCCACACAAAACAAATTAGGCCAACTAAATAAATATAATAGTTACAATATCATAACACCTCCCCTTAAAAAAGTTTGAGTGTAACAAAACTTTTCATGAATAATATGTACAAAAATACATAGTATATACAAATTGTTTCAATAAGTTCTAGATAAAGCATCTGCTATTACATTATCTTTACCTTTAATATGTTTTACAATAACATCATATTCCTGTAACAATAAACTCCACCTAGTCAATCTCTGGTTCTTGTTTCTCATTTTATGTATGAAGGTGAGAGGATTATGATCAGTATAAACAAGAACAGGATGCACAGTGGGATTTAAATATACATCAAAATGTTGAAGTGCAGACAACAGTGCAAAACACTCTTTTCAATAGTTGAATAATTTTCTGATGTTTATCTAATTTCTTAGAAAAATATGATATAGGTTTTCAACATTATCATCTGTCTCTTGATATAAAACAGCTCCAACTCCTACATCGCTTGCGTCAACGGCAAGTTTGAATTGTTTTCATAGTCTGGAGTGATCAGAACTGGACTATTAATTAAAAGTGATTTGCTATTTTCAAAAGCGTTTTGACAATTTTCACTCCAGATGAATTTAGAATCTTTCCGTAAAAGATGAGTCAATTGTTGAACAACAGTCGCAAAATTTGAACAGAATTTCCTGTAAAATCCAATCATGCCTAAATATCTCATAAGTTGTTTTTATTTGTAGGAGGAGGAAATTTGGTAATTGCATCCACTTTAGCCGTAATAGGTTTCACCTGACCTTGGCCAACTGTATGCCCTAAATAATCAACAGTGGCCTGACAAAATTCACTTTTACTAAGATTAACAGTCAAATTTGATTGTGACAATCTATCAAAAGTATCATATAAATGTGTTAAATGTTCTTCGCAGCTATCACTACATACAATAAGATCATCAATATAAGCATAACAACAGTCTAAATCTTTTATAACATTATTGATCATTCTTTGAATTGTAGCTGGAGCACTTTTCATGCCAAACGGCATTACAGTATATTGAAATAAGCCATCTGGTGTGACACTGATATTTCTCGAGCTCTCTGTGTCAATGGGACTTGCCAGTAACCTTTCAATAAATCAAATTTGCTCACAAATTTTGCTTGCCCAATATTATCAATGCAATCGTCTATCCTTGGAATCGGATAGGAATCAGATTTTGAAACAGAATTTACTTTTCTGAAATCAGTTACGAAACGAAAGGTTTTATCTGGTTTGGGCACAAGCAGACAAGGAGAGCTCCATTCAATGTTACTCGGCTCAATAATATCATTGTCAAGCATATATTTAATTTCTTGTCTCATAAATTCAAGTTTGAGTGGATTGAGCCGGTAAGGATGTTGCTTAATTGGAGAAGCATCACCAACATCATGACAAACAGCAGTGGTTTTGTTTGGCACATCTGGAAAAAGATTTTTAAAAGAAAATACCAAGGCTTTTAATTTTCTCTACGATCAAAAGACAGATGTGCAAGTTTTGAATCTAAATTTGACAAAATTTCTGAATTTTCAATCTAACTGTCTCTTCCATAGTTTTAGAACTAAAAGGTGGTTCAATTACACCTGGTTTGTCATGATTGTTCTCCAATTTAACCATGGCTAAAGTGGCAACTGGTTTATTCTCACCTTCATTAGTACGCTCAAAATATGGTTTTAACATATTAATGTGACACACTCTATTTTGTTTACGCCGACCTGGTGTTTTTACAATATAATTCAAATCATTGATTTTACTCTCTATGGTATAAGGACCACAATATTTAGCTTGTAATGGATGTCCAGGGACTGGCAAAAATACAAGTACCTTATCACCAGGCTCAAAAATCTGCCCCTGGCATCTTTATCATACCATATTTTCATCTTACTCTGAACAGTTTTAAATTGTTCTGAGCAATTTGACAAGCAGTATACAATTTTCTTTAAATCTAGATACATAGTCTAGAAGATTCAAGTCAGTGTGTTCAGTAAGCCACTTTTCCTTTATCAATTTTAAAGGTCCCCTTACAGTATGACCAAATACCAACTCAAAGGGACTAAAACCAAGGGATTCTTGAACAGCCTCTCGGACCGCAAAAAGTAAAAAGTGAACACCATCATCCCAATCCCTGTCAAATTGAAGACAAAAAGTTCTGATCATGTTCTTCAATGTTTGATGAAAACGTTCTAAGGCACCTTGAGATTCTGGATGATAAGCACTTGACCTATACTGAGCAATCCCTAACTGGTACACGACTTGCTGAAATATACCTGACATGAAATTTGAACCCTGGTCGGACTGTATAGACTTTGGAAGTCCTACTAGCGTGAAAAATTTGATCAGAACTTTGACAATAGTAGGTGTCTTGATATTCCTTAACGGAATAGCCTCAGGAAAACGAGTGGAGGTACACATGATCGTCAGTAAATACGCATTTCCGGTCTTGGTTTTGATAAAGGTCCAACGCAATCAATGAGTACTTGGCTGAAAGGTTCTTCAAAGGCTGGAATAGGCAGAAGTGGTGCTGGTGGTATTTTCTGGTTAGGCTTACCAACAACCTGGCATATATGGCATGATTTGCAGTATTCTGCGACATCATTTCTAAGTCTTGGCCAGTAGAAATGCTGCAAGATCTTAAGGCAAGTCTTCCTTATACCTAAGTGTCCAGCCAAGGGGGTGTCATGAGCAAGACCAATAATGTCTTGCCTATAGACTTTAGGCACCACCACTTGGTATACCACTCTCCATTCCTCCTCTGGGGTAGCATCAGGGGGCCTCCACTTTCTCATTAAAATGCCGTCTTGATGGTAATAGCATTCAGCCACTTTGTCTGCTTCTTCCTGTGGTTGAGCCCTCTGGCGGAGCTGAAGAACCTCAGGGTCTTTATTTTGTTCTTCGACAAATTTCCTTCGGTCTAATGAATGGCTGTTTACGTCTGGCCATGGCATAATTACATTCTTGCTTATACTAGGTGGTCTTATTACGGCCTTCTCTGAGCTACTGGGACCTTCAATGTCTGCTAGAAAGGTGTCAGAAAGGTCCATGTAATCAAACTGGTCTTCTTGCAAATCCTCATTTTGCTGTTTTCTAGCCATCGCCCTAGTAACGACACAAGCTGGATACAGTTCAGCATCATCTTCAGGTGATTTAACATCCACCACCGGTTCACTGGTAACAATTGGTTCAGCAACCACTTTGTTCCTAGCTAGATCATTTCCTAGCAATAATGAAACACCCTCAACAGGGAGATTAGGACGAACACCCACAACAACTGGTCCAGTTATCAAATCTGACTTCAGATAAATACGATGGAGGAACATCTATACAACCTAACTCCACACCTTGTAACAAAACGGAGGCACCAACAGAAGTCTCCTCGGACAAAGGCAACACACCTTCTAACAATAAAGACTGAGAAGCTCCAGTGTCCCGTAAAATCTTAATAGGTTGAGGAGTAGTATTATCAACAATAGAAACAAACCCATCAGACATAAAGGGTTTATAATCCTCCATGTAATCACAAAACTGGACTTAAAAGCCTGACTCGCAGGACATTCCAACGTATTGGTAACACGGGGTGTCGTACAAGCACTGGTCTTGGGCCTATTATCTCTTTCATTCTTCTTCTGGAGTCTGAAACAATCAGCCATCAGGTGACCATTCTTCTTACAATAAGCACAAGTCAGTGACTTCTTCTCAAAAGTATCAAATTTCGGACTAGACATATTATAACTAGACTGACTCTTATTCTGTGCAACAGGCTTACTATCAGTACGCTCAGTGCTTTGATTCTTGTAATTTCCACTGAAGTATTAAAATTTTGACCTTTGAAACTTCTCTTATGTGAAAGGGTATAATTATCGGAAATAACAGCTGCATCTTGTAATGTCTCAACAGTTTTGTCATCTAAATGTGTTTTAAGTCTAAATGAACACATTGCTTGAACTCTTCTAATAACATCAGTTGTCTTAGGTTCTTAAAATTGTTATCTATTTTCTTTGACGTAAGCCATTTATCAAATAGGTCTTCTTTTTCCTAGCAAATTCAACATAGGTTTGTGAATCAAACTTTTATAAGATCTAAACTTCTGTCTATATGCTTCTGGCACTAGCTCATAAGCTTTCAAAACTTCCTTTTAACCGTGTCATAATCAGAACTTCGTTCGGATGAAAGTGCTGAGTAAATTTCAGCGGCCTTGCCCTCAAAAACACTTTGCAGCATTGTAGTCCAAAAGGCTTCGGCCATTTCAAATTATGAGCAATTTTCTCAAACTGGAAAATATTTATCGACTGTTTTTCACAAAATCTGGGAACCAAACGTATATTTTTGCTGCATCAAAATGTTCTGATTTCGACTGTACATTAGTGTTACTTTCTCCTTTGACCATTTCAATTTTATTTTCTCCATCTCTAACCTTTCCCTCATTTCAAGTTCTGCCTGTTTTAATTTAAATTCATCTTCTTTTCTTTTTCTTTCATCTTCTCCATCTCTAACCTTTCCTTCATTTCAAGTTCTGCCTGCCTTTCTTCTTTTTCTTTTCCAATTGTTTTAATTTAAGTTCATGTTCTAATTCAAGCTGTTTTAATTTGATAGCGTCAACATTTTCGACCTTAAGATCAAGAGCCTCTTCACCTAAAATTTCTGCGTCAACTAATTTGTCTATTACCAAATTTTTTATAATTTGTTTTCTCATAGATACTCTAAAGTCTAATTTCAGATGTTTAGCAAGCAACACTAATTCCTCTTTCTTTAAATTATCAAACTTCTCCAGGTCTGGCGTTTTCAAACATTTACCGGCTTCAAATGCCATTTTGTAGAATTTTGTTGGCTATTTCTAATAAAAATACTGAACAAATATTTTTTAAAATAAGATATTAACGTTATCCCGGACGAGCCCCAATTTCTGTTATGTCAGAAAATCGCCTTTTAATTGTAGCCAACAAAAGACACAAATCAATAATAAAATTTAACAAGATTTATTATACACTAGTTTACAAAAAGTATTACACAAAAAGAAATGTCAACTTAACTGTCAAAATATGAGTCCAATCTTTTATCTTTTCTTTATCCGGAAATCTTCACGGAATCCACAGAATATTATATCCAATTGGTCACAATCTAGTATGATGTAGTTTGTAAATAAAAGTGTCAATCCAACTGCAGAGAATGTTGATGTCTATCGATGTCTAAGTCTATCTATGTCTATGTCCAAATCTCTATATATTTTACTAACTTTTGGGTCTGCATTTAAATACTCAAACAGAAATTTCTAGACAACGCTAGAAATATAAATTACGCATCTTTGTTATGATCATTCTGGAAACGTTATGTAAGTGAAATAGAAAGTTCTAATCATTCCATGAGTATCAATGAATGTTCCAGTGAATTCTAAACTGCATAGTTGTAACACAATGTATTTTATTTTGTACACAATGTATATAAAACAATGTAAACATTCTTAGGCCACACAAAACAAATTAGGCCAACTAAATAAATATAATAGTTACAATATCATAACACATTGGATATGATTAATAGTTCTCTAAAATTAGATATGATGTAATACAATGTATATCTATTTTCAAATTATAATCAAATATAATTAATAGTTTCAAATATTTTTCTTTCATTTGTCACAAACTAATATAGATTTGTAACTTATCTATAAAGTGTCACCACCTTTAATCTACACAATGTAATGTAATGAAATATATACCTTAAAAAAAAGATCATTATTTAATTAAAGGATTTCACTTAATAATATTTTTTATTTATATAGCATTCAGAAAATTAGTTAATACAAAATAACAAACAAACAAACTGGCACAAATTTTTCAAACAATTTACTAAAGAATTTCTTTAAAAAATGAGTTATCTCTCTTTGTATAGAAATATGGTTTAACATAGTACTCTAACATTAGATATGGATTTTTTTTATGGACCATAACTCTGGACTAAATCATCAGAATGGAACAAAATTCGAACTGGATCTATAACTTGTCATGATAAAACCATATAACAAATATTAAATCAATATCTTTAAGAACGAAGAAAAAAAGTGTGGAAAGCTGATTTGCCGGACTGACAGATGGACAGACAGACAGACGGACGGAGTGCAAACCTAAAGTCCCCTTCAACTTCGTCGGTAGGGGACTAATAAGAGATACATGTAATAATAAATCAGTGACCACAGCACAAGAAAGTTGATCTCACCGTAATGCATTCGTCATTGAGCACAACCCATGACATATACATGGCAATTAAAGATTTGAGACAAAAAATCATACAATAAAAGCAACTGCATAGTTTATGCAAAAACTGTTAATGAAAAAATATATGGCAGAGGGCAAACAAGGACAAGCACTGATTGTAGGCTTCTGATTGACAACAGTCACATACAGAATATGGTAGGGTTAGACATGTTTTAGGGACCTCACGCCCCCCTTAACTTTAATAGTGGTGTAACAGCACATGTTAAGAGCCAATTGTAAAAAATAAAGGAAAGAGTTATTCATCATTAGATACACAATTCAACTAGTTCGTGTAAATGAACTTGATAACGTGAATGTTGTTACTGTCCTTCCCTCTTCATTGCATATCTACAAGATCATGTCTTTTGTTATGTAGATCATGTCTTTTGTTATGTTTATATCAAGCGGAAATTGTATGCCAAATCATTATATGAGTGCCAATGAGACAACTCTTCATCCAAGTCACAATTAGTAAGAAGTAGGCCATTATAGATCACTCTTGGATTTTAGTTTGTATTTTTGGTTACCATTATCGCATCTTCTCTCCATTTTATCAATTTCCAAAATCAACAACCTAGCTCTACACGAACAGTCACTGGAGAGGCCCCTCATGTGGGTGTCCAAGTAATCACATAATTACAAATGTTTCGCCAATATAATCACATAATCATTAAATTTTTTTTTAAACAAGATAATCAAATAATCAAAAAAACAGTCCTAGATTATCAAATAATCAAGTAATCATGAAATATTTGGTCTGGTAATCAAATAATCACTATAAAAACGGCCAAGTAATCACATAATCAAAAACCCCATGTGGAGGCTCACTGGAAATACAATTTTATATTGACATTAAACGAACGATATTATCTTTTATTACTTCTCAGAGTTGAGCAAATGCTAAAAATATTCAAATTGTCTTTCTTGTGATTTATGGCCCCATCAATTTTTATAGAGTTTTTCGAGTTCAAGCCTAATTCCTGGGAAGACAAAACTTAGGAGTCCATTTTTTCCAATTACGAATTTGTTTCCAATTTTCCATTTTTTGCAACGGGAAGGAAAAACTGTATTAAAAAATGGACAGTACAACAGACCCATTAACCATGAACACTCAACTCCGAAGAAAAATAGACATAATGTCTCACCGCAAATAAGAACTATTTTGTGACTCTCTAATTTTCTCATTAAATGCAAGTAACGAATTCCAAATTTATGAAACACATTATACATGTAGAAGTTAAGTTAAAGTAATATATAAACAGAAATAGAAGAACATTCGTGGACGAACAACACATTGCTAAAAAATCGCTATACGGGACTAACATCATAGCAGAGCTATCTAGAAAGCATATCCATGACAGATCTTTGTAAATTACAACTGTTTTAAGTAACCAATTTTACCTAGACTTGGAACGATTTATAGATTGACATTGTATTAAATACATATCTACAGTTGATGACCAATTAATGCTGACCTATGTTTATTGTTTTTTTTTTGTGTCGTTGAGTCGTATTATCGACATATCATTTTTAAAATTCGTCATGAGAAATGAAATAAAGTAATGTACGCAATTTGTACATCATAGTTTTGTGTATCTCTTTATTTTTTTTTTTATCGTCTGAATCATTTTTGGGAATATCCCTTCTTACCAAAGCATGTACTTTGACGTTGCTTTATTATTTTTCTTTTTGTTTTTCTTTTTGGGGAGGTGTGGGTGGGGCTAATCCGTTTTGTATCCGCAACCCCCCCCTTTTAACCCCTTATTACAATTCCTAAATTACAGTTTATTGAAAATTTCTCACAATCTTGATCGTATGATTTTATAGTGCACCTCTTTTTTATCAGAATTATTTTCGCATTTCCTTCCCCAAATTGCGTTCACACTACAGCATGTTCAGCTAGTACACATTTATATCCCGTTCTCCACAGAAAGATAAACTCCTAATCAGAATTTGATTACCCAGAATGTCAGTCTGACTAAAACCACGAGCCCCTATATATCCACTTGCGTTTGTAGGGACTGGCGTTAGTCAGACGGTCAGACAATTCACCATAAACTAGATATTTCTATGAGCACTAAGCTTTCGGTACTCGCAAATAGGAGACAATAACCCGACCAAAGAGCAAAAAAACAGCCCAAGGCCACCAATGGGTCTTCAACACAGAGAGAAAATCCCGCACCCGGAGGCAGGCTTCAGCTGGCCTCTAAACACAAATGTATACTAGTTCAGTGAAAATGGACGTCACACTAAACTCCGAAACATATAAATGAACAAAAATTAAAAAGACATACAAGACAAAGGCCAGAGGCTCCTGACTTGTGACAGGCGCAAAATGCGGCTGGGTTAAACATGTTTAGTGAGATCTCAACCCTCCCCTATACATCTAGCAAAAGTAAAATAAACAAACACACAGAAATACGCACAGTAAAACTCAGTTTGAAAGAAGTCCGAGTCCGGTGTCAGAATAGGGAACAGAAGAAACTAAGCAAAATGACAATGATACATAAATTAACAAAGGACTACTAGCAGTCAATGACAGTTACTGACATGCCAGCTCCAGGCATTAATTAAACGATTGAGAGTATGTTTTCATCATATGAAAATTAAACAAGGGAACGTCACCATCTAAAAAGTATCTAAAGTCAGTTCAGCAGGATAAGTTATATATATAGCCTGCCTTTTACGAATTAACGTATTTAATCCACGAAAAGCGTACCTTTGATTGGATCAAATATGTTAATGAGTAAGGCGTGGCTATATATGATTTGTAACATTAATGGGCGATGACACATGTCAAGGCTTAAACTTAACTGTACTTTTCATGAATCAAATACAAATGTATGTCAATCAAATAGTGGCGTTTTCTATGACAAAACGTTTCTTTTCTGAAAATTAACTCATGGGTCGGATTTTTTAGTAGGATTTTATTTAATGATAGATGTACATGTAAATGAATTGTTGCCGTGATACTTTCATCAAGGTTTAAAGACCAGATAGAGACTTATGTGTTATTGAAATGCCCCTCCCCCCTTCCGGACGAAAATTCACGAGGGGATAGATGCAAAATCTTGTTAGATGTATAACCATGCTGCCTGCTTTCAAAACCAATAGGACGTGTAGTTTTAGAAGAGGTAAAAGAAGGAAACGTTTTTTAATCTTAATGTGAAGGTATTTTGTCTTGCCCAACACCATGAAAATGATCGATTAATAGATTGGCTGTTGATACGTAAGGTCTAGAGATAAATATTTTAAGCATGCTGAATTCACGGAGATATACCTTTAAAAAGTGGAGGAAATGATACAACTAAAAGTTCAGTTACAATTTTTTGGAATATTTGTTTTGACACGATAAAAACAAGTATCCACCAATTTATCAATATCGCCTCTTCGTTTATAGACCACGTTATTCTTTTTTGTATCTCTCCTCGGGCATTCATTTGTTTAAAGTATAAGGAATAATTTTTAATTCATGGTTAGGTTTACAGGTTTGGCTAGTGTTAGGGTGAGCCCCCCACCCGGTCCTGTATTTATTTTTGATATATTATTGTGTATGCATTTTGTTTAAATTTATGAGGACATTTTATGGGCATTGATTTCATTGTTTACTCTAGGCCAAGGAAGCGGAGCTAGACTGTGAAATAACAACTTCTAAGATGGAAGTTAACGCACTGGTCTAAGATCCTCCCATTCTTTGCTTTTCCTATGACAAGCGACACACGGCTGGACTGGAGAGTGCAATAACTAAAAAATCATTCAGTTAACGCACTCCTCTAAAAAAAACAGAACTTAACTCACCAAAGATCAAAGGAAAAATTATACCATTCATGTTACAAATCTCTTTAGTGTACAAACTGAAGTCGTCATTATTGATATCTAATATATCATCCACGTATCTCAAAGTGTTATTAAATTTTTGTATCAGATGTTGTTTTGATGGGTCTTTGCTGATTTTAGTCATAAATTGTAACTTATAACAATACAGAAATAGGTCCGCAATAAGTGGTGCACAGTAAGTCCCCATTTGAATTCCGATTACTTGACGAGATACGGAATCTCCACAGCGAACAAAAATGTTATCTAGTAAAATTTCAAATGAGTTATCGTATCAAAGTAGGTCCAATTGACATAGTTCTTTTGTTTGTTGTTACTAAAAAATGACCTAAAAAGAGTTTGAACAAATATATTCGCATTCTGACTTTTTAAGTGCCATATTGCCCAAGAGTTCATATTTACATCAAATTAATATATTCTTGTCATGATAAATACATATATAAATAAGAAGATGTGGTATGCGTGCCAATGAGACAACTCTCCGTCCAAGTCACAATGTTTAAAAAGTAAACAATATTAGGTCGAAGTACGATCTTCAACACGGAGCTTTGACTCACATCGAACAGCAAGCTATAAAGGGCCCCAAAATGACCAGTGTAAAACAATTCAAACAGGAAAGCCAACGGATATAGATATAAGAAGATGTGGTATGAGTGCCAATGAGACAACTCTCCATCCAAGTCAAAATTTATAAAAGTTAACCATTATAGGTCAAAGTACGGTCTTCAACATGGAGCCTTGGCTCACACCGAACAGTAAGCTATAAAGGGCCCCAAAATTACTAGTGTAAAACCATTCAAACGGGAAAACCAACGGTCTTATCTATATAAAAACGAGTAACGAGAAACACTTATGAACCACATGAACAAACGACAACTACTGTACATCAGATTCCTGACTTAGGACAGGTGCAAACAAATGCAGCGGGTTTAAACGTTTTAATGGTACCAAACCTTCACCCTTTTTCTGAAACAATAGTGTAACATCACAACATAGAAAGACACACTATAAAATATCAACTGAAATAGCTTAGCTTATATTAAGGATATACCTTTAATACTTGTCACTGGAAGACATAATCTAAACAAATAAATGTCTAACTCCTTACATGTGTTTTTTTTTTCATCTTACGAAGATGGTGTTGTTGAACCGTTCCATGCTCACAATTTTGTCCTTACTTGTTTCTAATTTTATGCCTTACAAGTTGTTGTCATATATAGCTAATTTGGTAGGGGGTCTCATATACATTTTTTGTTTGGTCCTATAAGTGGTCAATTATGAGCTTGTTTTGTCTTTTTAGTGAATTACCTCATATATTTCTAGTTTTCATAATTATTACATTTGATTTTTTCTCAGTTATTTGAAAACCATGCTGACCGCTTGTAATAATAGGGACAAATTAACACAAACTTGCTCAGTGTCTGATCAGATGTGGGCTTTTGTCTTTTTTTTTTTAATGAATTATTAAAACAAAAAAATCGATTTTTTAAATTCCCTGAATTAGATCAGTGAATCTGTAAAAAAAAATATTATTCATTTCAGGGATTTTGTCAAATCCATAGTCAAAATCTGGAATTTTATAGAATCACTAATCAGTTCATTTTTTTTTTACAAAACTCCTTAAACTTCAGGGACAAAATTACAAAATCCCTGATTTTACAAACATATTCCAAACTCAACCGTAAAGAAATAGACCATATTTACGTAGCATAAATTCGCTAATTTGATTGGTTAATTACTAGATTTTGTCACGCATGTCAGTCAACCTTTGCTGGTTCCCATTCTACAAGAAAAACTGAGTAAGTCAAGTCGTGTTTTAAGTTTTAAGTGAAAATTAAGAATTTAGATGATGGTAAATACTGACATTGAATAGGCAATGGAATAGTTACACAGTTTATGAAGATACCCATGATCTATATTTAAATTTTAGCACAATTATGATTGTGTAAAAAGATCTTTTAAATCTGTCAGTTGTATTACTTTCCAAAATTTTCCTGTGATTTTAATACTGTTGTCGATATCAATCTTACATATGTGACATTAAAGAAATCATCAATAGACGTGAATACATACTTGTTGATTAGTGAAAATTGATTGGATAAATGTAAACATGCAAATGGTCTTCCATCAAATGATAGAAAAATATAAAATGGCCGACTCTATTGCAAAGATCACATAATTAAACAATAGGATACGAAATGAAACGAGATAAAGGCACCAAAAGTGGCATTTAACTGCTTTGAAGCCTTAGATTCACAGTCAATTTAAATGTGTGTGATAATCAGTCAAATAGAATAAATGGCCCCATGAAAGACCATTTGGGTGTGTTTGAGTCTTGTTTCCTTAAAGTCCAGTGGCAAATATTTCGTACATATTCATAACATCATTAGAATAAGGGGCAATGATATCACTAGGTTAAGGCTAACTACAAATCTAAATAGAAAAGAGCATGTTTTATACAGCCAGCTTGCAGAACAAATGTCTATAAAAGTTTTTTGGGGAAAATTTGAAAATTAGTAAAAATTTGTCTTTTAGGCGAGGGATTTTAAATTTGTAGGTTTGCAGATCTCTCAATTTTTTTCTGATTTTCAGAAAAAAATAGTTGAAATTTCATGTTTATTTATATTCTGCCCTACTCTACTAAATTATCTCTGAAATATAAATAAAACAAATGTTTGAGGTAGCATATACCTCAAATTATGTGCCCTATTACATCATATTTAAACGTTAACAGAAATGATAACATTTTTTTTTTAATTTTTCAACCAACTGACCAGAATAAACCAATAGTTTACAAATAAAAAAAAATGTCCAATGGTTCTAGTCATATCTGTATTATTTTGATATGTCTGATCATTTTTGCTGTGCTCTGTAAGTTTCTTCCAGTTGATAATTTCAAGATAATAGTCTGACATGAGATTTGTAAAAAAATATCTATGAAGGGCAAATATTTATTAACTAAATAATGGGGTTTTGATAATTTTGGGTTGAAATTGGGAAATGCTGTAAATTTTGAAATTATTGTGATTTTTTTAATGCAAAAAATGTGATTGTATATCAGGTTCGCAATAATAAAAACTTGCATTCATAATTTCAGTACTGTTTTCATTCTCCAATTTTTTGCAATCACATTTAATATAGTCACATTTTTAGCAGTAATCCGTGATTCACAATAATAAATACATGCATCAATGTCTGAATTTACAGTATTTAGACATTGACATTCTGAGCATGTGTGCCACCTTGCTAAATAAAATAGCATCCTGCAAACTGAGTAAATGAGTGTTTGCGGCAGACCTGCAGCAAACATTTATATGCAAATGAGCGTTTGCTGCAGACCTGCAGCAAATATTTATATGCAAATTAATATGTCTCCTGCATGTTTGATGCAAATTGGTTTTTCTCCTAGGTGTTTGCTGCAAACTTAATAACTTTGGAAATTCACAAATAACAATTTATAAGTTAAGTTACATACATGCAACCATTCAAATGCTTCATCTTTCGCAAAACTACCTTTGAAAAAAAATAGTGTTTTTTGCTCACCTGGCCCACTGGGCCAAGTGAACTTTTCTCATCGCTTGATGTCAGTCGTCGTCATCCGTTAACTTTTACAAAAATCTTCTCCTCTGAAACTGCTGAGACAAACTTAATCAAACTTGGCCACAATCATCAATGGGGTATCTAGTTTAAAAAATGTGTCTGATGACCTGGCTCACCAACCAAGATTGCTGCCATGGCTAGAAATAGAACATAGGGGTAAAATGTAGATTTTGGCTTATATCTCTGAAAACAAAGCATTTAGAGCAAATCTGTAAAATTTTTCATCAGGTCACGATCTATGTGCCCTGAAATTTTCAGACAAATCAGACAACATGTTGTTGGGTTGCTGCCCCTGAATTGGTAATTTTAAGAAAATTTGGCAGTTTTTGGTTATTATCTTGAATATTATTATAGATAGAGATAAACAGCAATAATGTACAGCAAAGTAAGATCTACAAATATATCAACATGACCAAAATGGTCAATTGACCCCTTAAGGAGTTATTGCCCTTTATAGTCAATTTTTAACATTTTTTGTAAATTTTTGTAATCTTTTACAAAGATCTTCTCCTCTGAAACTACTGAGACAAATTTAACCAAACTTGGCCACAATCATCATTAGGGTATCTAGTTTAAAAAATGTGTCCGATGACCCTGCCTTCCAACCAACATGACAGACATGGCTAAAAATAGAACATAGGGTTAAAGGAAGATTTTGGCTTATATCTCTGAAACTAAAGCATTTAGAGCAAATCTGAGGGGTTTAAATGTTCATCAGGTTAAGATCTATCTGCCCAGAAATTTTCAGACAAATCAGACGAACTGTAGTTTGGTTGCTGCCTCCTTAATTGATAATTTTAAGGAAATTTTGCAGTTTTGGTTATTATCTTGAATATTATTATAGAGAGAGATAAACTGTAAACAGCAATAATGTTCAACAAAGTAAGATCTACAAATAAGTCAATATGACCAAAATTGACCCCTTAAGGAGTTATTGCCCTTTATAGTCAATTTTAACAATTTTTGTAAATTTTGTAATCTTTTACAAAATCTTCTCCTCTAAAACTACTGAGACAAATTTAACCAAACTTGGCGCAATCATCATTAGAGTATCTAGTTTACAAAATGTGTCTAATGACCCTGCCTTCCAACCAACATGGCCGACATGGCTAAAAATAGAACATAGAGGTGAAATACAAGTTTTGTCTATTATTTTTGAAATTAAACGTTATAAATAGAGAAAATCTGAAAGGAGCAAAATGTTCAAAATAATGAGCTCTACCAATTTTCCATTCATATCGTCAAAACAGTTATACAAATTCTTGTAGGAGTAATTGCCCATAAATGACAAATTTTACCATTTTTTCTATTTTATATGACCGCAAAAATTTTGCGAATTTTTATGGTCGTATATTGGTTTAGCGTCGTTGTCGTCGTCCGAAGACACATTGGTTTTCGCACAATAACTTTAGACGAAGTGAATGGATCTCTATGAAATTTTACCATAAGGTTCAATACCACAAAAGGAAGGTTGGGATTGATTTTTGGGTTATGGTACCAATAGTTAAGGAATTACTGGCCAAAAGGGGCCAAAAATAAGCATTTTGTAACTTCCAGACAATATCTTGTGTGTTAGTGTATGGATCTCACTGACATTGTACCACAAGGTTCCATATTACAAAGGAAAGGCTGGGATTGATTTTGGGGTAATTGCCTCAAAATTTTAGGAATTAGGGCCAAAAAGGGCAAAAACAAGCATTTTTCTAGTTTCATGACAATAACTTGTATGTAAGTGTATGGATCTTTCTGAAATTGTACTACATTGTGTGCGATTTTGTCCCATGTACATTTACTCCATATCCTTTCAGGTTCCATATCACAAAGGGAATGCTGGAAGTGAGATTTAGGGTAATTGCCCAAAACGTTTAGGAATAAGGGGCCAAAATAAGCATTTTTGGAAAATGACGCTATCAGCGGCATGTTTCGATACCATTGACCAGAACTAACGGAAGTTGATTATGCCTCCGCCTACCGCACTCGGTTTCATATTTACTATTTTACCTGCTAACCCGAATAATTCAGTCCCTCCCCGTAATCGATCTCTCCTACTTCCGAGTTCTGATCCGACCAAAACAGGATTTCGGAACGTCTCTAGTTTTTAGATCGTAAGTCACGATAAACTCAAACTGAAAGTAAACAGTTTTGTACGACGCAGTTTTTATTTACTCACCATAAACATTCTGAAACGTTCAGTATGGCATATATTTTAGGTTAAAGACGGTCCCATTCATTTGAAAAGCATTTTGAAAGTAGACGATGGAATTATTTCAGGTTTGGGGAACGAGTAAATTATCACAAAGTTCATTTCTTGACGACCTCATAATTTCATCATAACGATGGTACAAATCGATTTTTACTGTTTACTTTCGCTTCTCATGTTTTGTAAACGGTCTTTTATTTTTAAACCTGAACCAGGCATATGCATTCTGTAATTGCGCAAATCTTTGGTCAATTGGCTTATGGATAGTTGTATCAATTTCAACTCTTACATTATTTTTTTAAAATATATTTGCATTACACATGCAATGGCAGTACCTTTCAATTACTATTTATGTGTTGTGTCTAAATTAAAGTTGTAACACTTAATAGTGACTAGAAAGGGTAGAAAATTCATCAGATGAGAAAAGGCTGAAGATACATGGAAACGGCACCAAATCATTAGATATTGCATCTTATAAAAGAAACTGAGATTTGGATAGTTCCACTTCAAGGTAAAATGTTTATCTCCTGTGAAATGAAATAAAAAATATTGTAACACTGTAGTTAATTAATAACGATACTATTACATGTATTTATGTATTGGCCTTATTGTTGGTCCTCGGCCAGCAGTATTGGCCTCAGACCAACCGCCTCAGACCAATAACAAGGACAATACAGAAATACTTGCACAATAATATTATAGAATGACAGTATGGTTCAATAGCGGGAATCAGACATTTGACCTGAAAGGTGGTGTGGGAGTGCAAAATCAAAAACTAACTGACTATGATATATGGTTAAAGAATGAATATCAATTACATGGGTCAACATGGTCAAGGGCAGAGTTGTTATGAAATAACAATATGGCAGAGAAGTGGTTTCAAGTTTCATATAAAGCGACCTGACTGACATGAAATAAAAAATCAAAGGAGTATCCCTATTTGTCTAATCTTCAAGGTGAAATAAAACTAGTAAAACAATATTATACTATTGTCTAAATCTACAGAAATATAATTTGCTTCAAGTAACAGAAATAACTAGGTCACTAGTAACTTATTTAATGAGTATGTGGGGTATAAGAGCTTGATAACAACAGGCTCTTCATAATCATTTGGTTTGAAAAGGATACAAGTAGTCTATATTCTTGATTTAGAAAATGTAATTGCAAGACAAAAATCACATTACTTAGAATACTTTAGATCATTCAGGTCTTTATTTATATGTACAAAAGAACAGCCAGTAGTCATTGGATATTGTAGATCATTTAAATAGACTTGACCTATTTATTAGTACAAAAGAACAGCCAGTAGTCATTGGATATTGTAGATCATTCTGGTAGTCTTGACCTTTTTATTTATAGAAAAAAACAGCCAGTAGTCATTGGATACTGTAGATCATTCAGGTAGTCTTGACCTATACATTTGTACTAAAAAAACAGCCAGTTGTCATCTTCACATAACACACACATATACGAATATCAATTATATGCTTACGAGACATGTTGGAATGTTAAACTAATTACGGTATGTGAAAATCAAGACTTGCATAAAAAATATCACAATATTAGAGACAGTGGCGTCATTTTTCCTCAGAGCTTTCAGCTCTTTGATTCTAGTTTCCAGACAATAACTTGTGTTCAAGTGTATGGATCTCTCTGAAATTGTACTGCAAGGTACCATACCACAAAGGGAAGGCTGGGATTGAGTTTGGGGTAATTGCTCAAAATGTTTAGGAATAAGGGGCCAAAATAAGCATTTTCTAGTTTCCAGACAATAACTTGTGTTCAAGTGTATGGATCTCTGAAATTGTACTGCAAGGTACCATACCACAAAGGGATGGCTGGGATTGATTTTGGGGTAATTGCCTCAAAATTTTAGGAATTAGGGGCCAAAAAGGGGCAAAAAACAAGCATTTTTCTAGTTTCAGGACAATAACTTGTGTGTAAGTGTATGGATCTTTATGAAATTGTACTACAAGATTCCATATCACAAAGGGAAAGCTGGGTTTGAGTTTGGGGGTAATTGCCTAAACGTTTAGGAATTTGGGGCCAAAAACAAGCATTTTTCTAGTTTCCAGACAATAACTTGTGTTCAAGAGTATGGATCTCTCTGAAATTGTACTGCAAGGTACCATACCACAAAGGGAAGGCTGGGATTGAGTTTGGGGGTGATAAATCATAAGGGGGTTCAAAAATTTGGGGGATTTTTTTCCTTTTCTCTTAAAATTTTCCATTTTAAGTTGGTTATTTCTGATTTATATATAGATTTCATCAAAATTGAAATCTTTGGATTCTTTGATATGCTGAATCTAACCATGTATTTAGATTTTGGATATTGGACCATAATAGGTAAATTAAAATTTGTAAGTTCTTAGACCACATTCATTCTGTGTCAGAATATTTAATCACAATCCAAATTCAGAGCTGTATCAAGCTTGAATGTTGTGGCCATACTTGCCCCAACTGTTCAGGGTTCGACCTCTGCGGTCGTATCAAGCTGCGCCCAGTGGAGCATTTTATTGCCTATTACCATGAAAACTATAATATTTTGAAAGAAACACTTTAAATCACAAAAATGCTCAGCAAGGCAAGATCTATTAAAAAGTCAAATTTTGCCGATATAGTAGACTGTCACTCTTTATAGGAGTGATTGCCCTTAAATAAAGATTTTTTTTACCCTCTTTTGTGTTTTGAGAAAAACTAAAGAAGATAGAGAGAAACTAAACAGACTAAAAGATCAGTAATACAAGATCAACAAAATAGAGATTTTTGTCATGAAGTCTATTCTCGTCCACAATGTTGGAGAGTGTCCTTTGTTTGATATGCACATAGACCAAGGTGAACGACACAGGCTCTTTAGAGTCTCTAGTTTCAAAACACCTTCAAACACCTTCATATATTGATTTGATATTTAGTATGCAAGTCTACTATGATTAGTTACAGATCAAGTTTACATTTGGTTCCACTCTGCTGATTTTTTACTTTTAAAATTTTGTGAAAATAAGTTATTAGATATAAGAAGATGTGGTGTGAGTGCCAATGAGACAACTCTCCATCCAAGTCAAAATTTATAAATGTAAACCATTATAGGTCAAAGTACGGTCTTCAACACGGAGCCTAGGCTCACACCGAACAGTAAGCTATAAAGTGCCCCAAACATTACTAGTGTAAAACCATTCAAACGGAAAACCAACGGTCTAATCTATATAAAAACGAGAAACGAGAAACACTTATGAACCACATCAACAAACGACAACTACTGAACATCAGATTCCTGACTTAGGACAGGTGCAAACAAATGCAGCGGGTTTAAACGTTTTAATGGTACCAAACCTTCACCCTTTTCTGAAACAATAGTGTAACATCACAACAAAGAAAGACACACTATAAAATATCAACTGAAATAGCTTAACTCAATCAAAGGACATATTAACACCATTGAACATACACTGAACAAATAAATTTGACCTATGATACAATGTAAATTCAAAATAAATAAACTAAGGAAGAATAATAAAAGAAACATGTTATATCGGTATGAAATGTTAAACAATTTAAGAAAAACAATATGCTCGAACAAAAATATCAGCCATTTGCAATAACTTTAAACACAGGTAAATAAAATAATTTTGTTGTTAGGTATCGTATACAGTTACAATAGAGAAAGGAAATATTTTAACAAAATAAATAATTTTGATGTTCATAGTACTGAAGTGGAAATTTATATTAGTACCAAACACTTATCAAAGCTGGTATATAGACCAGATATAACCCTGAATAACATTAAATAACAAAAAAGCATTACAATTAGTATCAACAGGTCAAATAAACAAGAAAGTACGATTTGAGAGTACTGCAGTTACTGACAGCTAGTTAAAAGCCAAAACAATTAATAAAAAAATCATGCATCAGAGACTAAAATCAACTAAAACACATCCCAGGATTTAGTATTTTAACGTCATGGACAGTCAAAGAAGACATGACTAGTGCAATGCCAAAAATAAATGTATCAACAGACAGTAGGATAGTTAGGAGTTTAACCTCTTTATAGATCAAAATAAACGTGGGTGTGTCTTTAAACATCCCGTTTGAAAAGAATACAAATTTAGTTATGTTTTAATTTGCTGATGACAAAATCGATATTAGTGCCAATGTAAACTATATTCAAAGATCTAATTACAATATTGGTAAGATAACCTGAACTAATAAGTTAATTTAAAGGTTCGATGAGTTTACACGGATCATATAGTGATTTCCGCGCTTTAAGTACAATATTACCGTAAAATTTAGGATGTGAAATACCGTTTTAATCAGTTTTCTACAGGTACAGCCAAATTTACTAATCAAATCTTTGTATCTGTGAAAGAACTTAGTAAAAGTTTTACGTAATTTATGGTAACGAAATCCCTGACTTAATAATTTACTAGTGATGCATTGATTACGTTCATTAAAATCTATGACATCACTACACACACGGGCATAACGAACGAGTTGGGATATATACACACCGTATGATGGAGCCAAAGGAACATCGGCGTCTAAAAAGGAAAATTAACAATAGGGAATGAAAAATCGTCTCTTTTGTCGTAAATTTTCGTATGGAGTTTTCCTTTAGAGATTGAAATGTCCAAGTCCAGAAAAGGACAACTACTGCTGTTTATGTTAGATTTAGTTAAAGTAAGTTCTATTGGGTAAATTTTGGTAGTATATTTAGAGAACTCTGGATTATTTAACGAAAAAATATCATCTAGATAACGGAAGGTATTGTTGAATGTATCAACCAAATGTAACAATGACGTGTCTTTACTGAGTTTGGTCATAAACTGAGATTCATAGCAATACAGGAATAAATCTGCTATTAAAGGCGCAGTTAGTGCCCATAGGAATACCTACTACTTGTCGATACACTTTATCGCGAAACGTACATATATGTTGTCCAGGAGAAAATTCAAAGCTTCAATCATATATCTTCACATTTCCAGTAAGTGTATCTAGCATACTTTCCTTTTCGTTACAGAAGAAGGCTTTAAACGAGTTACAGCAAATAAATTTGTAATGAGATTTTTCAAAAGACCATTTAATTAAATATGAAAACTTTTTCTTGATAAGATTGTGTGGAAGTGTAGTATAGAAAGTAGAAAATCATAACTGTCAACAGAATTAAAAGGACCATCAAAAGCATGTATTTTATCTAAAACCTCTAAAGAATTTTTAACACTCCAAAAATAATTAATACCATTATTTTCATAAACTTTATTACAAAAGTTAATAACAAGTTCTTTGATAGTAGTAAGGAGGTAGTTAGAAGAACTGATAGATTGGTAGTAGAACACTTACTAGATGCGGAGATGAAACGAATTTAAATGGTTTTTGTGCAATTTAGGTAACCAGTACATAGTAGGGACTTTCAAATGTTCGGAAGAGGCTTTAAGCTGGGTAGTGGCAGTGATATGCTTGTTTACAATTTGACTCTCTGTGGAGCGTACGGACCTGAATGTAGATGAATTTGTAATTTCGTTTTGGAGAACTTCTGTGTAGTATATGCGTCACACCACCACTACATTATTTGCTGCTTTATCTGCCAGTACGAACACAAACCGCTTTGCAGTACTTGAGTTTATTTTTATTCTGGAAATGGGAATATCATGGACCCTATTACTAATTTCAGAATTGTTTTCAAAATGAGATATACGAATATTAACAGTATTCATAATTTTATTCAAATAACTGTCTAGAGATTTATCAGATTTTTCACGTTTACACCAATTTTACAGTAGACAGACAGAGCGTCTTTAATAACCTGACGACACTGTTTCCAATCTATTTTAGATGGAGGACGATATTTCGGTCCTTTCTTAAGAAAAGTTATGACCTCACGGTCTTCGACGATGTTGAGGTCTCCTGTAAGGACATGACCATAGGGAACATATCTAAAACTAGATGTTTCACAATCTCAAGTAGAAGGAACATTATTTACTATATTGACGTCTGATGTAACTGACGTATAATTAAAAATCAAACTTCTGCTGGGTTTTTATAAGAATACGAAATAATAGGTGGTTCTATATTATCAAAATATGGAGGTATTTGGCTTTGGATGGTAGAGTCATTGAATATACTAGATAAGTTAATAAAATCAATACCTCTATTTATATATTTTAATTTAAGAAAATGCCGTTTATGATTTTCAGGTTTATCGATACTAGGAAATAGCCTATGATGACAAAAGGCTGTAATAATACGGTGTATTCATACATCGGGCTAAAAAAGAAATTGTATCACACTCCAGAAAAATAGCATATAATTTACTTACAGGTATCTGACCCAGTTTGCATAATACATGAGACTTTTTTCTAATTGCCTTCACATATTGTGCTGATTTATAATATCAGTCTACTATAATGAGTTACAGATCAAATTTATGTTTGGTTCCGCTCCATTGATTATTGCTGAAATGACGGGCTTTGGACTTTGAAAAATTTGTGAAAATAACAGTTATACAGACTTTTTCTATTATTTAATTCCTTCAAATATTGAGCTGATTTTTAGTTTGAGAGTCTACTATGATGAGTTACAGACCAAGATTACGTTTGCCAAAATTAAGAGCTTTGGACTTTCTTGAAAATAACCGTTAAATAGACTTTTTTAGCTCACCTGGCCCAAAAGGCCAAGTGAGCTTTTTCATCACTTGGCGTCCGTCGTCCGTTAACTTTACAAAATCTTCTCCTCTGAAACTGCTGGGCCAAAGGTAACCAAACTTGGCCACAATCATCATTGGGATATCTAGTTTAACAAATGTGTCTGATGACACTGCCCGCCAACCAAGATGGCCGCTATGGCTAAAAATAGAACATAGGGTAAAATGTTGATTTTGGCTTATATCTCTGAAACTAAAGCATTTAGAGCAAATTTGACTGAGTAAAATTGTTCATCAGGTCAAGATCTATCTGCCCTGAAATTTTCAGGCAAATCAGGCAACCCGTTATTGGTAATTTTAAGAAAATTTTGCACTTTTGGTTTTATCTTCAATATTTTATAGATATAAACTGTAAACAGCAATAATGTACAGCAAAGTAAGATCTTCAAATAAGTCAAAGTGACCAAAATGGTCAATTGACCCCTTGAGGAGTTATTGCCTTTTATAGTCAATTTTAACAATTTTTCATAATTTTGTAAGCTTTTACAAAATCTTCTCTCTGAAACTACTGGGCCAAATAGAATCACACTTGGCCACAATCATCATTAGGGTATTTAGTTTAAAAATGTGTCGGATGACCCTGCCTGCCAACAAAAATGGCTGACATGGCAAAAATAGAACATATGGGGTAAAATGCAAGTTTTGTCTATTATTCTGATAACCGTTATAAAAGAGGAAATCTGAAGGGTAAAATTGTTCAGAATGTTGAGCTCTACCAATTATCTTCATACCCCAAAACTGTCAGACGATTTCCTGTATAAAAGATAGAGAGAAACTTTAAATTGCAACAATGATCAGAAGGACAAGTTCTACAAATAACTTGTATGGTTGAAATCATCAGTTGACTCCTTATTAGAGTTATTTCTTTTGTCGTAAATTTTCGTATGGAGTTTTCCTTTAGAGATTGAAATGTCCAAGTCCAGAAAAGGACAACTACTGCTGTTTATGTTAGATTTAGTTAAAGTAAGTTCTATTGGGTAAATTTTGGTAGTATATTTAGAGAACACTGGATTATTTAACGAAAAATATCATCTAGATAACGGAAGGTATTGTTGAATGTATCAACCAAATGTAACAATGACGTGTCTTTACTGAGTTTGGTCATAAACTGAAATTCATAGCAATACAGGAATAAATCTGCTATTAAAGGCGCAGTTAGTGCCCATAGGAATACCTACTACTTGTCGATACACTTTATCGCGAAGCGTACATATATGTTGTCCAGGAGAAAATTCAAAGCTTCAATCATATCTTCACATTTCCAGTAAGTGTATCTAGCATACTTTCCTTTTCGTTACAGAAGAAGGCTTTAAACGAGTTACAGCAAATAAATTTGTAATGAGATTTTTCAAAAGACCATTTAATTAAATATGAAAACTTTTTCTTGATAAGATTGTGTGGAAGTGTAGTATAGAAAGTAGAAAAATCATAACTGTCAACAGAATTAAAAGGACCATCAAAAGCATGTATTTTATCTAAAACCTCTAAAGAATTTTTAACACTCCAAAAATAATTAATACCATTATTTTCATAAGCTTTATTACAAAAGTTAATAACAAGTTCTTTGATAGTAGTAAGGAGGTAGTTAGAAGAACTGATAGATTGGTAGTAGAACACTTACTAGATGCGGAGATGAAACGAATTTAAATGGTTTTTGTGCAATTTAGGTAACCAGTACATAGTAGGGACTTTCAAATGTTCGGAAGAGGCTTTAAGCTGGGTAGTGGCAGTGATATGCTTGTTTACAATTTGACTCTCTGTGGAGCGACGGACCTGAATGTAGATGAATTTGTAATTTCGTTTTGGAGAACTTCCGTGTAGTATATGCGTCACACCACCACTACATTATTTGCTGCTTTATCTGCCGGTACGAACACAAACCGCTTTGAGTACTTGAGTTTATTTTTATTCTGGAAATGGGAATATCATGGACCCTATTACTAATTTCAGAATTGTTTTCAAAATGAGATATACGAATATTAACAGTATTCATAATTTTATTCAAATAACTGTCTAGAGATTTATCAGATTTTTCACGTTTACACCAATTTTACAGTAGACAGACAGAGCGTCTTTAATAACCTGACGACACTGTTTCCAATCTATTTTAGATGGAGGACGATATTTCGGTCCTTTCTTAAGAAAAGTTATGACCTCACGGTCTTCGACGATGTTGAGGTCTCCTGTAAGGACATGACCATAGGGAACATATCTAAAACTAGATGTTTCACAATCTCAAGTAGAAGGAACATTATTTACTATATTGACGTCTGATGTAACTGACGATAATTAAAAATCAAACTTCTGCTGGGTTTTTATAAGAATACGAAATAATAGGTGGTTCTATATTATCAAAATATGGAGGTATTTGGCTTTGGATGGTAGAGTCATTAAATATACTAGATAAGTTAATAAAATCAATACCTCTATTTATATATTTTAATTTAAGAAAATGCCGTTTATGATTTTCAGGTTTATCGATACTAGGAAATAGCCTATGATGACAAAAGGCTGTAATAATACGGGTGTATTCATACATCGGGCTAAAAAAGAAATTGTATCACACTCCAGAAAAATAGCATATAATTTACTTACAGTTATCTGACCCAGTTTGCATAATACATGAGACTTTTTTCTAAATGCCTTCACATATTGTGCTGATTTATAATATCAGTCTACTATGATCAGTTACAGATCAAATTTGTTTGGTTCTGCTCCATTGATTATTGCTGAAATGACGGGCTTTGGACTTTGAAAAATATGTGAAAATAACAGTTATACAGACTTTTCTATTATTCAATTCCTTCAAATATTGAGCTGATTTTTAGTTTGAGAGTCTACTATGATGAGTTACAGACCAAGTTTACGTTTGCCAAAATCAAGAGCTTTGGACTATCTTGAAAATAACAGTAACATAGACTTTTTAGCTCACCTGGCCCAAAAGGCCAAGTGAGCTTTTTCATCACTTGGCGTCCGTCGTCCGTTAACTTTACAAAATCTTCTCCTCTGAAACTGCTGGGCCAAAGGTAACCAAACTTGGCCACAATCAAGTAAATGTTCCTTAGGTTATCTAGTTTATAAATTGTATCCGAAGTTTTGATCCATCGACAAACATGGCCGCCATGGCTAAAAATAGAACATAGGAGTCAAATGCAGTTTTTGGCTTATATCTCAAAACTAAAGCATTTAGAGCAAATTTGACTGGGTAAAATTGTTCATCAGGTCAAGATCTATCTGCCCTGAAATTTTCAGACAAATCAGACAACCCGTTATTGGGTTGCTGCCCCTGAATTGGTAATTTTAAGAAAATTTGGCAGTTTTTGGTTTTTATCTACAGTATTTTATAGATATAGATAAACTGTAAACAGCAATAATGTACAGCAAAGTAAGATCTTCAAATAAGTCAAAATGACCAAAATGGTCAATTGACCCCTTAATAACTATTGCCTTTTATAGTCAATTTTTAACAATTTTTCATAATTTTTGTAAGCTTTTACAAAAATCTTCTCCTCTGAAACTACTGGGCCAAATAGAATCACACTTGGCCACAATCATCATTAGGGTATTTAGTTTAAAAAATGTGTCTGATGACCCTGCCTGCCAACAAAGATGGCTGACATGGCAAAAAATAGAACATATGGGGTAAAATGCAAGTTTTGTCTATTATTCTGATAACCGTTATAAAAAGAGGAAATCTGAAGGGGTGAAATTGTTCAGAATGTTGAGCTCTACCAATTATCTTCATACCCCAAAACTGTCAGACGATTTCCTGTATAAAAGATAGAGAGAAACTTTAAATTGCAACAATGATCAGAAGGACAAGTTCTACAAATAAGTCTGATGATTGAAATCATCAGTTGACTCCTTATTAGAGTTATTGCCCTTTGATGCCGATTTGTACAATTTTTTTTGCGTTTTTGTCTTATATCTTAAAACTTATAATAGATAGAAAGAAACTTAAAAATACAAAAATGATCAGCAAGACAAGATCTACAATTAAGACAAATGGCAGAAATTGTCCCACGACTCCTTATTGGAGTTATTGCCCTGTAATTACGATTTTTACCATTTTTTTTGGCGTTTTGCCTTATATGATAAAAATTATAATAGATACATAGAAACTTGAAGAATCAAAAATGATAAGCAAGACAAGACCTACTAACAAGTCAAATTTTGCTGATATAATTTGTAGACTTAACTCTTTATAGGAGTTTTTTTACCCTCTTTTGTGTTTGGAGCAAAAGCTAAATAAGATCATGAAGATAGAGAGAAACTAAACAGACTTCAATGATCAGCAATATAAGATCCAAAAAAAAACAGAGATTTTTTTCATTAATTCTATTCTCATTGATAATTTTCTATGTATTGTGTGCGATTTTGTCCCATGTACATTTACTCCATATCCTTTCATTTTCTATCGTCTACAATGTTGGAGAGTGTCCTTTGTTAAATATGCATATAGACCAAGGTGAGCGACACAGGCTCTTGAGAGTCTCTAGTTTCTAAATGACTTAACATGTTGAGCTGATTTTTAGTTTGAGAGTCTACTTTGATGAGTTACAGACCAAATTGCCAAAATTCAGAGCTTTGGACTTTCTTGAAAATAAGAGTTATATAGACTTTTTTTCTAAATGACTTCACATATTGAGCTGAATTTTAGTGAGTCTACTATGATGATTAACAGATAGCCAGATGGTTTAGGGAGCTACCATTTGATTTTTATGGGGGGCTAGGATGAAAAATGTTGTCCTGCATTTTTAGCTCACCGGGGCCGAAGGGCCCCATGTGAGCTTATGCCATCACTTGGCGTCCGTCGTTGTCAACGTCGTCTGTCGTCATCTGTCGTCGTAAACTATTTCAAAAATCTTCTCCTTTGAAACTACTGGGCCAAATACCTTCAAACTTTAAGTAAATGTTCCTTAGGTTATCTAGTTTATAAATTGTATCCGAAGTTTTGATCCATCGACAAACATGGCGCCATGGCTAAAAATAGAACATAGGAGTCAAATGCAGTTTTTGGCTTATATCTCAAAAACTAAAGCTTTTAGAGCAAATCTGACTGGGTAAAATTGGTCAATTGGTCAAGATCTATCAGCTCTGAAATTTTCAGACGAATTGAACAACCCATTGTTGGGTTGCTGTCACCGAATTGGTAGTTTTAACAAAATTTTGCAGTTTTTGTTATTATTTTGAATATTATTATAGAAATATATAAACTGTAAGCAGCAATAATGTTCAGCAAAGTAAGATCTACAAAAAGTTAATATGACCATAATTGTCAATTGACCCTTAAGGAGTTATTGCCCTGTTATTGCCCTTTAAAGACAATTTTACACAATTTGTTCATCAAGTTTGCTAACATTTAAAAATCTTCTCTGAAATACAGGTGAGCGATTCAGGCTCTTGAGAGCCTCTTGTTTTTAGTTGTTATCTCTGTCCTGCCTTTTTATTTTTCACTCTATTTGGTCCTGCCTAAGTTTATGCTGACTTTTTTACATAGTCATCCTGCCTTTTCTTTTACTTTTCTTCTGTCCTGCCTTTTTCAAATTTCATCCTAGCCCCTGCCCCTCCCCTATAAAAATCAAATGGTAGCTCCCTTAGTTCTGCTCTCCTGATTTGTGCTGAAATTAGGGGCATGGAACTTTGAAAATTTCGTGAAAATAACGGTATACAAACTATCTCAAATTTCCACTTCTAAAAATTTCTTCAAGGTTTTTTTTGCGAGTTGGGCCATTCGTGTATGTTCCGACACATCTACCAGTAGCTTGTTTATTTAAATTTCACCCTTCTCTGCCTTTCCTGCATTAAGCTGTTATTTAAAAGCATTAAAGTTGTTGTTACACAATAAGTAATACTGTATTAATATATGGAAAAGAGACACAAAATATAAAGGAAAGCAGAAAGAAAATTTGTTATCATCATCAATGTTAATAAGAAAATTCCAAGAGTAACATATGGTTAAAAGGAAGTAATTAAAGATGACTGGCACCACCTAGATTTTACACCCAAGATAATAGGTAGAAGTAAATTTATTTTCTGCTGCCCTTGTTATTAGAAATCAAAATTGAAATAGTGAGAAATGAGTATTGGCCATTGGTGTAGAAATAGCAAGAAATTTGGAGGAAACTCTATGTGAGGAGCAACATTTTCTGTGCCAAATTAAGCAAGGGGTGTTCTTCATTTATACTATTTCGAAAATCACGGAACCGTTGAGTACCCTTAAAAAATGCCATTTTTCTATCAAAAATGCTGCGGCACCATATGTGTTTTGCAGTTTGATTTACACCCAAAGGTGTTGATAATTCAGAATTTGACATTTTTTTCAATGGATCTTTTATAGTGAAAAGGCAGGACCCAAAAAGGCTACCATTGTCGCCTATGTAAATAATTACTTCATTGTAACCATATCCACTTGCCTGCTTGCGTATAATTTGTTAATACTGAAATATTGTGTACAATGGGAGATTACTCTATTTAATTGAAATTATAATAAGAATTGTCTCCCTTGTATTCTTTGTCTTGTGAGCAAAATATATACTGGATTATCATTTATTTTCGTGCTTATCAATTTTCGTGGATTGAGGAAAACTTGCATTTTCATGGATATTTGATTTCATGGTTTTGTCAATCTGCATACAAAGCCTATAGAAAATTTATAATTCATTGAACATTTAAATTTGTGGTTCACAAGTGTACCTAAAGAAACCCACAAATTGGTATCCAACAAATATATTGAATCCACAGTATCCAATAATATCTATCATTTAATTTAACGTCACGGTACCCAAATTGCACCTATTCCACATAAACAGCTGAGAAATTCTTTAAAGTTTTCTTTGAGACTAAACAATTTGTATATTGATTATTTGACATTATACACCTCTTACAAAATAGGTGAATATATTCAAATATACACTAAACATTCTCAGTTTATATCAACAGATGAAGCTTTCACTGGAAAAGAAAATGTACAAAAACGCCGCCATGCGACGTTCACAAAAATCACCTTTTAAAATGAACAAAAATATATGTTACAAGCATCCATTTAAAAAAATGAATAGTGAGCATGTACTAATGTCAAATTGTTCTAAATATTTGAAAAATAAAACAAAACATCTGTTATTAGGTTTTTAATGAAGGTTTTAATGATGTGAATTTAAGCATGGATGCAATTTGTGTACTCCTCATTACGGAATCATGGATAGTTTGGAGGTCGATTCAAACCCATTTTCTATGACTCAATAGGGATTAAAAATCAAATTGGTGTACCTATATAATACAGAAGGATACGGCTACAAAATAATCACTGAATGGAAATTTTGTCTTTATCATAAAAAACGTAGGTGAAAAAACTGTCAAAATAGGTGCAATTTGGGTATCATCACTTTAGATATTTAATCAAAAATCAATAGCTTCAGTTCAGACAAGAAATGAAAGTGTTTCTAGTTTTTGCTTTAATTTATTTCAAATGAGTCATTTTTAACCAAAGACTAATGTACTGGATTTATTTTGGTGAAATTAAGGCATATATATTTAGTTTTTCTTAATTAGTAAGATGTATGTGTTTCATTAAGATAAAGTGTTTCATTCTTTATCATCTTTTATTGCCTTTGAATGAAGATTTTACCCTTTTGCATTTTTTTTGGTGAAACTAAAGTTGATAGAGACAGAATATTTTGATAGTAAAAATATTTAACAAAATATGATTTACTTTCACTAATTTTTTAGTAGACCCCTGGCCCAAAGGGTCACATGGTAAACTTTTCCAATCACTTGGTGTCTGTCCTTGAATGTTGTTGTCTGTTACCTTTTGCAAAAGTATTCTTGTACTGGACCCAATTTAACCAAACTTGGCTATAATTCTCATGAGGGTATGTAGTACTGATGTCCCTTACAGAAATGAAAAGTTTGCTGCAATATTGCAACAATATAGCGGCAATATTGCGGCAAACAAATTTGTTTGCAAGAAGTGTTTGCAAGAAAGTTGCAGGTTGTTGCAGCTACCTGCAACATTCTCGCAATGTTCACTGCAACAAAATTTGTTTGCAAGAAAATTGCAGCAAGTTTGCTGCAATGTTGCAAGAAAGAATTGTTTGCTAGAAAGTTGCAGGAACCTTTTCTTTTATTATTTAAGGAATAACTATTTGCAACAACTTTGCAAGAAAAGTTTCTTTAATAATGTCAGACATGATAGTTTGCACCAATATTTCAAGCATTTTAAAATATTACATATGATTATTTTTTTAAGATTTAAGGTTCAAATAATACACAACATATTGTTTCTTTGAACATTTGGTTATAGATACTTCTTATTATCTAAATTTGTTATCGTAATATTTTATTTTACTCAGAAATATCTGGATATTTGAATAATTTACTTTAAATAAATCTTCAAATAACAATGCTTATAAAGAATTCCTAAACTCACTGTACATCACATTTATATGATATTTTGTAAGGAAAGAATTTCAAGAATACTTTGGTATTTATTTCAACAAGTTTAATCTAAATAATTGAGTCATAATATTTTTTGTTCTATCTGTATTATTATGCCTTTTGTCACTTTTTGTGACATTTTCTATGAACAATATTTTTAATTCTAATATTTTCCATCAAATGAATTTAGCCCCACCTGCAAGTTGCATTTTGTTTAATTTCTAGTATCATTATCTTAAAATTATGTATACACAAATTGTCCTTCTCATCTCAATTAGTAATATGAGCTGGTGATAGAAATGTAATGTGCCATTTGGTTTCCATTTATCTCTGTGTAGTGGCAAAGACAGGAAGTACCATAAATTAATGTACATAGAGTTTGAGGCCAAATTAAGGGTAGAGCATTTCTTCTTTGTATATATTTCCATTATAACATCAAAGATGAAAAAATATATATATAATTATTTTTTTATTATAATAGATAACAAATAGATTTAGGCAATTGATATTTATAATTAGGGGCAAATTTCAAAGGGATCACACTGTCACAATACCCTAAGCAACCTTGATCAACATATTCAAAATTTGAACTGGACATGAACATGCATACAACAAACAAGGATGTCTTCTATCATGAACAAAGTAATATGAATTTTACAATGGATTTAGATCCAAAAGTTCCAATTAATTCTATTGACACTGGATAGTGCAGATGATAGCCTTCAGTTGACATGACTCTTGGATTTAGGAAGATTGGTGTTTACACATAATTTGGATAACATCTTTTGGTAAGTACAATGGAGTAGAATGTCCACCATTTTGAATAAGTGCATGCTCTTACAGTTCAAAATAGTGATATTTAAAGAGTCTTCTTAACTTGATAGAGTTGACAAAAGTATTAGACAATAGATTTATGCACATGAATATTATTAAAATTGTGTAAGACAGGAGATATTTTTTTAAAACTTTTTAAAACTATATGTTTTAGAAAGTACATTACTTAAATTAAAACAAGAAATCTTCTAATAAAAGCAGTTTGGTATTTAATTAGGCAGCAACCATTTGATTTCCTGGGGGCTATGGATTTTTGGAAAAAAGTTTGTTTCAGTTTTGGAGAAAAAATAATTTGTTTTGACCCTGAGAAAAAAAATTTGTTTGTTTCACCCTCAGCTGCCACTATATGTAATGCTAAAATTGTTTTCGACTTTTCGCCAAAAAAATAGATTGTTTTTTCGCCACAAGCGAAAAAAAAAGTTAGTCCGGAAAAAAAATCCATAGCCCCCCAGAAAATCAAATGGTTGCTGCCTTAGAGATCTGTGATTTGACTGCCAATAAGAGGTCTATCAACAAATGGCAACTATATATAGCTTTTATATATAATACACAACTAATCACAAAAATTAAAATTTAAAGAATAGACAAGACCAATTATGTTATAGTTCAATGAAAAATAAATATTCAAAAAAGCAATAACAACCTAGTACTGGCATGAGGTTAAATGTATTCTATAGTAATATATATATTAATTGCTGATCAATAAATTTGAAAAATATGCAATTTTTAGAAGGACTTGATAACTTTTAGACATTGACCCTTTAAGTGAAACAAATGCTGGAAAAATGGCTCTGTAATTATCTCTTTATAAAGATTTATTTTCATTCTACAAGTCCAGAATTTACAATATATAGTAGTAACTTATATCTTTATAATGTTTAGTTATTTTTTTTATATATGCTAAATTCTTGAACTTTTATTTTGCAGTATTTGAAATCAGAAAATTCAACTTTAAGGACAGTGAGTACAGAGAAACGGAACTAAAAGATACACAGATGTAACACGACAACCTGTAGAGGACAGAGAAAATTTATTTTATTATTAAATCATATTTTTTAAATGCTTAGTTTTTAATTCCTAATTTTCAACTGAAATTGTTGAAAGATTTGCTGCAATGTTGCTGCAATATTGCAGCTAATGAATTTGCCGCAATATTGCTGCAACAATTACAGCTACTGATTTTCTATAAACATTTGCCGCAATATTGCCGCAATTTGTTGCGGCAATGTTGCAGCAACTGTTTGCAAGAAAACTAATTTGCATACGAAAAATGAATATTTGCAGCAATATTGCAAATATTTGCAGCAACATTGCCGCAAATATTTGCAAGAAGCCTTATTTTTCCATAAGGGTGCCATATGACAGTCTGCCAACCAACATGTCCTACATAGGATAAAATGCAAACACCTCCAAAATCTACATGTATGCAAATTAATTGATCCTATAATTAGAATTTATCTGTGTGTGACTTTTTAAAGACAATTTTTACTTAAATTGCAACCTGTTTGCTTACTATAATTTCATTGTAAACAGTAAAATTTGTAAGGGTTCCATAGAACCCAGTGTCTCGCCTACTTTTGCTGTTAATCACAGACTCAACAAAATTAAGAAAAAAATAATAATATTCCTTTTGATACAATCTTTTGATTGCAAGAAGCTTCTGTCAAAGTTTGGTAAAAATCCAGGATAGTTTATGAATCTAATAAATGTTTTAAATCTTTAACTGCAGACTTTATGTAATGTTAACTGGAAGTAAAACAAAGTCCATTTATAAGTAAATTACGGATAAACAGGTACAAAATTTTAACAAAATTTCCTTCTAGATGGTGTAACACCACTAATTTGGGCCCGCCAGAAAGCACATACCAGAAAGTAGTACATATTTAACACAAAATAGTTCCTACGCATGAGTGTAACTTTCAAAATATGTAGAATATTTAGGTATTTTGGTATCAAATGAAAGCTGAATGACTGGTGATCATTGTAGAACACTTTTGACTTATTATTTTGAAATTAAAAATCTGCACCAAATTTTAAAAGAGGGTACATTTGCCTGTTTGTCAGATCTGAAGTACCTGTTTTGGTACATCCGAAGTTCCGGGAACCAGTTCTTTCTTATATGCCATTAAAGGTATGTTGATTTTTTCAGTACAAGACACCATAAAGTGTTGCTTTGACATGCAATGATTGTCACTTTATTTGAACTTAAAACAAAAGAGCTGTGCCTGCTTGAAAATGAGGAATTTAACATAGAAAGCAATGGGGTCATGAATTAGTGGTGTACTTCCTATTACAGAGAATCTTCAGAAATTCAACTTTTAGAAGTTGTACCTATTCCAATGAAAATAAGTCATATTTGATGTCAGTTATCATGTTTAATCATCTTTTTTGGATGAAAATTCTGTTTTGGGAAATTTCAGCTCTTAAATTGATATAATAAGCCATTTTAGCCTTTTATGGTCATACAACATGCATGCAGTTAAGACTTGACTCCAAGTTCTTATTTTTGCACTATTTGGGATTGAAATCAATAAAACGTATATTATGACTTGTGTATGGTAAAAAGATAGCTCTTGGTAAAAAATCCTATAATTTTCAAGTTTTATTGGTTTTCTTATGATAGCCTTTTACAATCCAGGCAATTGGTATATACTCCTATAAGAATTCCAAAATCTCACTGTACATGTAATTTTGAACCAGTTTAGCAAGTTCTCCAGCTGAGGAATATATAAATTGCTCTTTATAATCTATGTTGTACCACAGAAGTATGGTTTATACCAAAAATGTCCCTTTTCCAATTTGAAGAAAAAAGGGGGGACAATATTCTCAATTATGTCTTAGGTTTGGACTAATATATTTTTATTAAATGAACAACCTCTGGTAAAAATATGACTATTGGTAAGCACATTGCTTTCCTAATAGAAATTAATAAATAGAACAATGATATTGAGAATAAAAAAGTATATTGGCCATTGGTAATATCCATATGCAGTTTTCTTTGAATAACCTATATGTTACTACCAGTCCAATTTGAGCTTAAAATTAGAAAAAGTATTTGGACTAAAGCTTTATGTTTTCATTGCTTGATCATAGAATGAAAACATTAATGCTGAAGTCAGTATAGCAAGTTTGGTTCTGTTATAGGTGTAACACCACTAATTTGGGCCCGGCCAGAAAGCACATACCAGAAAGTAGTACATATTTAACACAAAATAGTTCCTACGCATGAGTGTAACTTTCAAAATATGTAGAATATTTAGGCATTTTTGGTATCAAATGAAAGCTGAATAACTGGTGATCATTGTAGAACACGTTTTGACTTATAATTTTGAATATTAAAAATCTGCACCAAATTTTAAAAGAGGGTACATTTGCCTGTTTGTCAGATCTGAAGTACCTGTTTTGGTACATCCCAAGTTCGGGAACCAGTTCTTTCTTATATGCCATTAAAGGTATGTTGATTTTTCAGTACAAGACACCATAAAGTGTTGCTTTGACTTGCAATGATTGTCACTTTATTTGAACTTAAAACAAAAGAGCTGCGCCTGCTTGAAAATGAGGAATTTAACATAGAAAGCAATGGGGCCATGAATTAGTGGTGTACTTCCAGATACTAGCTTTTGATCATAAACAAGCTTCTGACCAAATTTGGTACAAATCCAGGATAGTTTAAGAAAGTTATTAAAATTTTAAAACTTTAACCACAGAGTTAATGTAATGTTAACTAGCAGAAAAACTAAGTCCATTTATAAGTTAAATACGGAAAAATGGAATTTTGTTTTTACACATTTACTTCTGGGTACTGTCTTATGATCATAAACAAGCTTCTATCCAAGTTTGGTAGAAATCCAGGATAGTTTAAGAAAGTTATTAAAATTTTAAAACTTTAACCACAGAGTGAATGTAATGTCCTGGCAGAAAAACTAAGTCCATTTATAAGTAAAATACGGAAAAACAGGATATTTTTTTACAAAATTTACCTCTGGATACTATCATATGATCAAAACAAGCTTCTGTCCAAGTTTGGTAGAAATCCAGGATAGTTTAAGAAAGTTATTAAAATTTCAAAACTTTAACCACAGAGTGAATATTTGTGGGCCTTGACGTGGGATCGCTATGTCTCGCTTTTTCAACAAAAGTCAAGGCTCGACAAAAATGATCTGAAAAAATTAGAGTTATTTCCTTTTGAAAAGTATTGTTAAGTTTATTTTGGGTTGTCGCTTCAGTAAAGCATTTAGACACAGTCTAATTTCAAAGGTTTGAAGCAATTTTAAGAGAACATTTTGAACATTATATGCCTGATACTACTTACTCTTTATCACCAAATACATACAGCTGTAAACTAAGTGGAATGATGCTCCATTTTGGAATTTGAAAGTAGTCATTATTTATTAATTATTTTGCATTATTTGTTGTGGCTATGAATTTTGTTTTTGCAAACATTTATAAAACGGGAATATAAAAGTTAATAATAATTCTCTAGCTATTAGCTGCCAGTTACAAATGTAGGTTTAATTTTGTAAAATTGGCTCAAAACATAGCTGATGTTATTGTCTTGAAGCCAAAAATTCACCCTCATTTTGGTCCATATGGAAGCAACCTTTAATCATTTAGTTGCCTGTGTTACGAGTATATCAAGTAATTGAAATGGATGTCATCTAAAGGAGTGAAAGTAGGAAGACAAGTCGCAACATGAAGATCTGTAATTATGCCCCGCAGTAGCGGAGGGGCATTAAGTTTTACCCTTGTCCGTCCGCACGTCAGTACGTCCCAAAATTGGTTTCCGTTTAACTTTAGTTGGCCTCAACCAAATGTTATGAAACTTATCCACAATGTTTATTACCACAAAACACAGATCAAGTTTGAATTTTGGTGGCGTCACTTTTACCGTTCTAGAGTTATGCCCCTTTACAAATGGAAAAATTGCTGAATTTTTGTTTCCGTTCTCTTACTTTAGTTTGCCTCAACCAAATGTTATGAAACTTATTCAGAATGTTTATTACCACAAAACACAGATCAAGTTTCAATTTTGGTGGTGTCAGTTAACATTCTAGAGTTATGCCCTTTACAAATGGAAAATTCCTGAACTTTAGTTTGCCTCAACCAAATGTTATGAAACTTATCCACAATGTTTATTACCACAAAACACAGATCGAGTTTGAATTTTGGTGGCGTCACTGTTACCGTTCTAGAGTTATGGCCCTTTACAAATGGAAAAATTGCTGAATTTTTTTTCCGTTCTCTTACTTTAGTTTGCCTCAACCAAATGTTATGAAACTTATTCAGAATGTTTATTACCACAAAACACAGATCAAGTTTCAATTTTGGTGGTGTCAGTTAACATTCTAGAGTTATGCCCCTTTACAAATGGAAAAATTCCTGAACTTTAGTTTGCCTCAACCAAATGTTATGAAACTTATACGGTGACAATGCTTATTATCACAAAACACAGATCAAGTTTGAATTTTGGGGCGTCACTTTTACCGTTCTAGAGTTATGCCCTTTACAAATGGAAAAATTGCTGAATTTTTGTTTGTTCTCTAACTTGAGTTTGCCTCAACCAAATGTTATAAAACTTTGACACAATGCTCATTACCACAAAACACAGTTCAAGTTTGAATTTTGGTGGTGTCAATTTTACTGTTCTAGAATTGTGCTCCTTTATAAATGGAAAAATTTGCTGAATTTTTCGTTTCTGTTCTCTAACTTTAGTTTACCTCAACTAAATGTTATGAAACTTATAAACAATGCTTATTACCACAAAACTCAGATCAAGTACAAATTTGGGTAGTGTCACTTTTACATTTCTTGAGTTATGGCCCTTTATAGCGTTATATGCCAGGACTTGTAAATGATGTATTTGTAAGGTTCTAAATTTTCACTAAAAATATGATGGGCAGCCTAATTATGTTTAACTTTATAAGTTATTTTAAATTTTATGATGTAATTGACAGCAATTGAAAACGATGTTAATTAATAATTAATTGATGTTTTTAAGTAATCGTGTCCTGGCGTGTATTTACAGATTATAACATGCCCTTTTCCATTTTGGCCTGGTATCATCCTCGACTCCCATATCAGCCAGAGGCTTTAGCCGAGGGCGATATGGGTCGAGGGATGATACCAGGCCAATATGGAAAAGACATGTTATAATCTATTTATCACATATTTAAGTTCTGCAGAAAGAGAAAAAGTTCAATTATAACGATTAAATTAACCACAACAGGTAAAATCTGAAAATATTTATCACATTTTCAGTAATTTTTTTCATGCTACATATTTATTGTAACATTTCCTTTATTATACCCCACGCAACGAGTTGCGGAGGGTATAATGTTTTGACCCGTCCGTCCGTCCGTCCGTCAGTCCTGTTTCTTGTCATCGCAACTCCTCTAAAACCACACAACAGAATTTCACGAAACCTTTTTAGATAATAAGGACATACTATATAGTTGTGCATATCGACTGGAAATTACGATTCAATTCTTTTCTAGGAGTTACGTCCCTTTGAACTTATTTACTTTAATGTACTACTGCAACAGTGTCATCGCAACTCCTTTCAAACCACACAACAGAATTTCATGAAACCTTTTCAGATAATAAGGACATACTACGTAGATGTGCATATCGACAGGAAATTACGATTCAATTTTTTCCAGGAGTAACGCCTTTAAACTTATTTGCCCAATATACTACTGCAACCTTTTGTCATCGCAACTTCTCTCAAACCAAACAACAGAATTTCATGAAACCTTTTCAGATAATAAGGACATACTACGTAGATGTGCATATCGACAGGAAAATAAGATTCAATTTTTTTCCAGGAGTTACGCCTTTGAACTTATTTGCCCAATATACTACTGCAACCTTTTGTCATCGCAACTCCTCTCAAACCTAACAACAGAATTTCATGAAACCTTTTCAGATAATAAGAACATACTACGTAGATGTGCATATCGACAGGAAATTACGATTCAACTTTTTCCCAGGAGTTACGCCTTTGAACTTATTTGCTTCAATGTACTTCTGCAACAGTTTGTCATCACAACTCCTCTGAAACCACACACAACAGAATTTCATGAAACTGTGTAGATAATGACATACTATGTAGATGTGGATATTGACAGGAAATTATGATTCAACTTTTTCTGATACAATTTTTTTTCTTACACTTATTTTATTTCTCCAATGACAATGTGGGGACGTGGGGTATGTGAGCGCTCACTAAGGTTCTTTCAATTTTGAATATTGCAATACACAAAAGTGAGAATTTGGCATAACTGAACCTAAATCGATAATAGTTGGTTGGACATTGTTACTAGTTGCCATTGTAGCATAATTCTTATAACTTTCAATACAAACACCGTCATTGTTCACCATTGTCGTTATTGACGCATTGACGTCACGTCATTTGGAATCAGGGCACAATAACCAATAACCACTTTTTACCCCGGGCAGCAATATGAGTAGGACAATTTTGCAGTTATTGCATATGCAAAACCTAATGTTTTGAAACAAATATGTGATAAATATATATATATATATATAATTATCACTAGTCTCCTAATGTTGAGTTTTAGGAAGACTATTGTAAATTCACAAATTATTGTGTTGAATTGTTATTGCAATTTTTGAAGAATGGACAGATCGAACTACCAGATTAATTATTGTGATTTTTGAAATATCTGCATACATATATATGTATTGAATTCTTATTATATTATTGCTATACTCACACGATCAAATTATTGGCATTAATAAAAACCTTGCAATAATTTCTGAATTTACAGTATATATTAATCCTTAAATATTTTGAAACTTATTTCCAGTGGCTGTTAATTAGGATTGTGGATTAAGAATTTATTGTGTGGTTCAGAAATTCAACATCAGTTGATTCTAAGTGTTTACCTTACAGCTTAGTCAGTTTAGAGACTTTGTTGCCATTTTTAAAAATACAATACAGTTCCAGATGAAACATTGTAAACTATTTTTGTAACTTAAATATTGTTGTCTATAATAACAAGCACAACTAACATCATTTTACTTTTCTGTATTTTCAGACGAAACGACAAAAAAAGCAAGAAAAATGATTGGTATACTATGTATGGTGAGAGAGCTCGTTGACTTAGTTGGTCTTTGTCCGTATGGTCCTTGGTTAGACCATGTGTTGAGCCAGAGAGGAGTTCACCCCAGGTTCAAGGTTTGTGTCGTGTAGAGAGTGTTCCTTTCCCTGTGGTAGAGTCTCCTGAGCTACCAAGGACTGCTGACCCCGAGCAGGCTTTGGTGGAAGCACCCCGTGTTGCATTGTTTTCAGCAATGCCATTTGAGGTAGAAGTCATTTCTATTTTGGATGACACTGTTGAAAATGATACAGCGGTGTTCGAGGAGGTAGAGGAGCACGACTTGGTCTTTGACAATGAGGAGGATGACATTTTCTCAGCTTGGGATCAGGATCTGCAGCAGGCTGATGAGTGGTGGGAGGATTTGGAGAGGAAGGTTCTTGAGGTTTCAGAGGAGGTGGAGGCCCTAGCCGAGGATTGTGGCGAGGTAAAACAAAGGTTGGAGAGTGATGATGAGACTGCAGATGTTTGGCGCAAACTTGGAAAGTGAGGGTCGAAATCTGCAGATGCAGTATGTAATCTCCAGGGTTTTACCTTGCTGTGGTCCTGTGGATTTAGAGGAAGAAGGTGTAAGTGATGTGGAGGATCTGTCTTTAGAGGATTACCAGGTCTTCACTGATGAGCATGATAGAGTTGTGATTTGGGATGAGGAGGCACGAGCAGCAATGAGGAGAGTTTGGTTCAGGAGGCATTTCATGAAGAGTTATTGTCTGAACGGTTTTTGGAGGACCTTAAGAGGATACAGTTTGAGGTGTCGGATGTTTCAGCTTAGTATTGTGTGTCGTTGAGAAGAGCAGGTTGAAATTGATATTTTTGTAAGTTTTGTCCCCTTTGCCCAGTTCCCCAAATTACCTGACAAGTAATAAATGATTGATGTTATTGATTGATTGGTTGATTGATGTTTTAGTGATGATTGTATCTTGAAGACTTCATTGATGATTTGGTCATTTAATAGGTCATAACAGGTTATGGATTCTCTGGCAGAAATGTAAATTATAAATAGATAGAGTAAACCTGCCCTTAGTCTTACTCCCTGAGTTTCTCCCTTCCAGTTAAGTCTTACCCCACACCCTTACTTTCTTTATATAAATAAAAGCATGAATGTTTTATACAATTTTTAGTTAAGTCAGACATTGTATGTTACCAAAGGTAGATGTATAATGTTGTTGTAGTATGTCATCATCACTAGGATATCAGAGACCTTCATATGTATAGTACACCTAAGATGTTATCATCACTAGGATATCAGAGACCTTCATATGTACAGTACACCTAAGATGTTATCATCACTAGGATATCAGAGACCGTCATATGTACAGTACAAGATGTTACATTTATGTTCTTCGAATTCGGGATGAGTCACGTGACCTCTTACCCTCCTCTATCTTACGAGATGCTACATTACATACATTTAACCAATGACAAAACTTGTAAAATCACATGACATCATTAGGGGCCTTGGTGGCCGAGTGGTCTAAGTAGTTACTACTGTAATCACTAGCCAGTCAACACTGAGGTTGTGAGTTCGAACCCCGCTCGTGCGGGTGCACTCGACTCAATCTTAATTGACTAGGATTGTCAGTTTTCCTATCGAAGGTCGGTGGTTTTCTCCGGGCACTCCGCTTCCTCCACCAATAAAACTGACCGCCACGAAATAGCCCAAAAGCGGTGCTTAAAAGTGGCGTTAAAACACCAAAATCAAAATCAAATCAATCTTACTTTAGTTTGCCTCAACCAAATGTTATGAAACTTATTCAGAATGTTTATTACCACAAAACACAGATCAAGTTTCAATTTTGGTGGTGTCAGTTAACATTCTAGAGTTATGCCCTTTACAAATGGAAAACTCCTGAACTTTAGTTTGCCTCAACCATATGTTATGAAACTTATACGGTGACAATGCTTATTATCACAAAACACAGATCAAGTTTGAATTTTGGGGCGTCACTTTTACCGTTCTAGAGTTATGCCCTTTACAAATGGAAAAATTGCTGAATTTTTGTTTGTTCTCTAACCTGAGTTTGCCTCAACCAAATGTTATAAAACTTTGACACAATGCTCATTACCACAAAACACAGTTCAAGTTTGAATTTTGGTGGTGTCAATTTTACTGTTCTAGAATTGTGCTCCTTTATAAATGGAAAAATTACTGAATTTTTCGTTTCTGTTCGTTAACTTTAGTTTACCTCAACTAAATGTTATGAAACTTATAAACAATGCTTATTACCACAAAACTCAGATCAAGTACAAATTTGGGTAGTGTCACTTTTACAGTTCTTGAGTTATGGCCCTTTATAGCGTTATATGCCAGGACTTGTAAATGATGTATTTGTAAGGTTCTAAATTTTCACTAAAAATATGATGGGCAGCCTAATTATGTTTAACTTTATAAGTTATTTTAAATTTTATGATGTAATTGACAGCAATTGAAAACGATGTTAATTAATAATTAATTGATGTTTTTAAGTAATCGTGTCCTGCGTGTATTTACAGATTATAACATGACCTTTTCCATTTTGGCCCTGGTATCATCCTCGACTCCCATATCAGCCAGAGGCTTTAGCCGAGGGCGATATGGGTCGAGGGATGATACCAGGCCAATATGGAAAAGACATGTTATAATCTATTTATCACATATTTAAGTTCTGCAGAAAAGAAAAAAGTTCAATTATAACGATTAAATTAACCACAACAGGTAAAATCTGAAAATATTTATCACATTTTCAGTAATTTTTTTCATGCTACATATTTATTGTAACATTTCCTTTATTATACCCCATGCAACGAGTTGCGGAGGGTATAATGTTTTTGACCCGTCCGTCCGTCCGTCAGTCCTGTTTCTTGTCATCGCAACTCCTCTAAAACCACACAACAGAATTTCACGAAACCTTTTAGATAATAAGGACATACTATGTAGTTGTGCATATCGACTGGAAATTACGATTCAATTCTTTTCTAGGAGTTACGTCCCTTTGAACTTATTTACTTTAATGTACTACTGCAACAGTGTCATCGCAACTCCTTTCAAACCACACAACAGAATTTCATGAAACCTTTTCAGATAATAAGGACATACTACGTAGATGTGCATATCGACAGGAAATTACGATTCAATTTTTTCCAGGAGTTGCGCCCTTTAAACTTATTTGCCCAATATACTACTGCAACCTTTTGTCATCGCAACTTCTCTCAAACCAAACAACAGAATTTCATGAAACCTTTTCAGATAATACGGACATACTACGTAGATGTGCATATCGACAGGAAAATAAGATTCAATTTTTTCCAGGAGTTACGCCTTTGAACTTATTTGCCCAATATACTACTGCAACCTTTTGTCATCGCAACTCCTCTCAAACCTAACAACAGAATTTCATGAAACCTTTTCAGATAATAAGAACATACTACGTAGATGTGCATATCGACAGGATATTACGATTCAATTTTTTTTCCAGGAGTTACGCCTTTGAACTTATTTGCTTCAATGTACTTCTGCAACAGTTTGTCATCACAACTCCTCTGAAACCACACACAACAGAATTTCATGAAACTGTGTAGATAATGACATACTATGTAGATGTGGATATTGACAGGAAATTATGATTCAACTTTTTCTGATACAATTTTTTTCTTACACTTATTTTATTTCTCCAATGACAATGTGGGGACGTGGGGTATGTGAGCGCTCACTAAGGTTCTTTCATTTTGAATATTGCAATACACAAAAGTGAGAATTTGGCATAACTGAACCTAAATCGATAATAGTTGGTTGGACATTGTTACTAGTTGCCATTGTAGCATAATTCTTATAACTTTCAATACAAACACCGTCATTGTTCACCATTGTCGTTATTGACGCATTGACGCCACGTCATTTGGAATCAGGGCACAACAACCAATAACCACTTTTTACCCCGGCAGCAATATGAGTAGGACAATTTTGCAGTTATTGCATATGCAAAACCTAATGTTTTCGAAACAAATATGTGATAAATATATATATATATATATAATTATCACTAGTCTCCTAATGTTGAGTTTTAGGAAGACTATTGTAAATTCACAAATTATTGTGTTGAATTGTTATTGCAATTTTTGAAGAATGGACAGATCGAACTACCAGATTAATTATTGTGATTTTGAAATATCTACATACAGATATATCTATTGAATTCTTATTATTGCTACACTCACTTGATCACATTATTGGCATTAAAAAAAAAACCAATTGCAATCATTTCTGAATTTACAATATGTTATGCCCTAAATATTTTAAAACTTATTTCCAGTACCCGTTAATTAGGATTGTCGCAAAGATAAAGAATTTATTGTGTGGTTCTGAAATTAAACATAGGTTGAGTGTTTACCTTACAGATTAAGTCGGTTTAGAGACTTTATTGCCATGTAAAAAATACAATACAGTTCCAGATGAAACATTGTAAACTATTTTTGTAACTTAAATATTGTTGTCTATAATAACAAGCACAACTAACATCATTTTACTTTTCTGTATTTTCAGACGAAACGACAAAAAAAGCAAGAAAAATGATTGGTATACTATGTATGGTGAGAGAGCTCGTCGACTTAGTAGGTCTTTGTCCGTATGGTCCTTCGGTTAGGCCATGTGTTGAGCCAGAGAGGAGTTCACCCCAGGTTCAAGGTTTGTGTCGTGTAGAGAGTGTTCCTTTCCCTGTGGTAGAGTCTCCTGAGCTACCAAGGACTGCTGACCCGAGCAGACTTTGGTGGAAGCACCCATGTTGCATTGTTTTCAGCATTGCCATTTGAGGTAGAAGTCATTTCTACTTTGGATGACACTGCTGAAAATGATACAGCGGTGTTCGAGGAGGTAGAGGAGCACGACTTGGTCTTTGACAATGAGGAGGATGACATTTTCTCAGCTTGGGATCAGGATCTGCAGCAGGCTGATGAGTGGTGGGAGGATTTGGAGAGGAAGGTTCTTGAGGTTTCAGAGGAGGTGGAGGCCCTATCCGAGGATTGTGGTGAGGTAAGACAGAGGTTGAGAGTGATGATGAGACTCTGCAGATGTTTGGCGCAAACTTGGAAAGTGAGGGTCGAAATCTGCAGATGCAGTATGTAATCTCCAGGGTTTTACCTTGCTGTGGTCCTGTGGATTTAGAGGAAGAAGGTGTAAGTGATGTGGAGGATCTGTCTTTAGAGGATTACCAGGTCTTCACTGATGAGCATGATAGAGTTGTGATTTGGGATGAGGAGGCACGAGCAGCAATGAGGAGAGTTTGGTTCAGGAGGCATTTCATGAAGAGTTATTGTCTGAACGGTTTTTGGAGGACCTTAAGAGGATACAGTTTGAGGTGTCGGATGTTTCAGCTTAGTATTGTGTGTCGTTGAGAAGAGCAGGTTGAAATTGATATTTTTGTAAGTTTTGTCCCCTTTGCCCTGCAGTTGCCCCCAAATTACCTGACAAGTAATAAATGAATGATTGATGTTATTGATTGATTGGTTGATTGATGTTTTAGTGATGATTGTATCTTGAAGACTTCATTGATGATTTGGTCATTTAATAGGTCATAACAGGTTATGTATTCTCTGGCAGAAATGTAAACTATAGATAGATAGTAGTAAACCAGCCCTTAGTCTTACTCCTGAGTTTATCCTTCCGCTAAGTCTTACCACACCCGTTTATGATTACTTGATCCTTAGTTTCTTTATATAAATAAAAGCATGAATGTTTTATACAATTTTTAGTTAAGTCAGACATTGTATGTTACCAAAGGTAGATGTATAATGTTGTTGTAGTATGTCATCATCACTAGGATATCAGAGACCTTCATATGTATAGTACACCTAAGATGTTATCATCACTAGGATATCAGAGACCTTCATATGTACAGTACACCTAAGATGTTATCATCACTAGGATATCAGAGACCGTCATATGTACAGTACAAGATGTTACATTTATGTTCTTCGAATTCGGGATGAGTCACGTGACCTCTTACCCTCCTCTATCTTACGAGATGCTACATTACATACATTTAACCAATGACAAAACTTGTAAAAATCACATGACATCATTAGGGGCCTTGGTGGCCGAGTGGTCTAAGTAGTTACTACTGTAATCACTAGCCAGTCAACACTGAGGTTGTGAGTTCGAACCCGCCGTGCGGGTGCACTCGACTCAATCTTAATTGACTAGGATTGTCAGTTTTCCTATCAAGGTCGGTGGTTTTCTCCGGCACTCCGGCTTCCTCCACCAATAAAACTGGCCGCCACGAATAGCCCAAAAGCGGTGCTTAAAAGTGGCGTTAAAACACCAAAAATCAAATCATGACATCATTATTGACCTCAACTTTTAATGACCAATTTTACCATATTTAATGTTTTGAAAATTATAATAGAAACTTCAAAAGCAAAATGATCAGCAAGACAATTTGAAGATCTGACTTTACTAACTTTTTTTAGTTTTTGCCCATTATCTTGAAAACTATATTATAGATGGATAGAAAAACTATATATTATAGATAGATAGAAAAACTATATATTATAGATAGATAGAAAAAACTATATATTATAGATAGATAGAAAAACTATATATTATAGATAGATAGATAGAAAAACTATATATTATAGATAGATAGAAACTTTTAAAAGAATTTAAAATTGTCAGCAAGACAAGATCTGCAAACAGATCAGCATAAATGAAATTGTCAGTTGACTTTTATAGGATATTTGCCCTTTAATGACAACTTTTACCCTTTTTATGTTTGGAAAAAAACTATATAGAAGATGACTAGAGAAACTATACAACTGAAACGAATGAATCAAGTAAATCACTTTGAGATAAAAAAAAGTTTCAAAATTCCAAAGGTCTTAGAGGTAAGGTTTAGAAAGGTCAGATGCTTATGTTCTCCCAGTTATCGTTGCCATCTTCTGATATCTTTTTCTTTTTAAAAAAACATGACATTTTTATAATTCAGATTTTTTTCTAAACTATTTTGTTAAATGTAAAATAAAATAACATCTTTCTAAAATTGCTCTGAATACACCATACACCTGGAAACCTGGAAAATGAAACTTCTTGTTTAATCATCCCTCCATGTCTGGTACTTCAATATAAAACCATTTCATTCATGAAGTATCAGGAACTAATCTGGGTGGGAGAACTAACATGATACTTCCTAAATAGGTTGTCTGGTAGATGTGTGATAGATAATAATAGAGGAGAGACAGTGCATGACAGATATCATAAGGGTATTGGGTACTGTTCTGTGGAGGGAAGTTTTTAAGAATGTTCTTTATTCTAGTAATTTTCAGAAAAAGTTTGGTATTTCTGAGTTCAGAATTTATTTCCTTAGAGAAAATGTACAAATTCAATTACATTTCAAATTTAATGTCAGATTAAATGTATTGCACATGTTGCATGAATCATTCAATAAGATTTTAAAGTCAGTATTTATGAATTTGGTTTATTTTCTTAAAATTTGTTCATTTTTGTTTTGTCTTTAGCTTTTATAAATTCTTTTAAAAAGCACTTAGAGTTTTATTCAAATAAGTTATTCATAAAATCTTTTAAAACATTAAATTTTGTTTTACATTAGTATAGATACTGTATTATGAGCAATTTTCTGAAGGGCTTGGCCCTGACCTTGACACCTTGATCAACCTCGGCTTGAGGTTCTCATCTTTAAATGTGACCTTAAAATCATCCCATAGTGCCATATCTATTTACATTAACTTAACTCCATGGTAAATTCAAAAGGGGAATCCATAAAACCTGACAAAGTAAAATGCTTCACTCTATGATGATGAACAAAACGAATCGAAACCACCAACATTTTCCTGACTGTTTCTTTTTATTGACATAATTGGTTAACATGACAAAAATTATGATCCAGCAGCCAAAATTGTGAAAACCTACATCACAGACATACAACACAACTGACTTAAAATTCATACGACGAAATATGACGGTCACCAACAAAAATAGTTTTTGTAGTTGATAGTACATTATACAGTATAGTAAAACATAATGACATATACACTGGTAAAAACAATTATGACATTCATCTTGTTTTATTTAAGAATTTACAATTGTCCAGTTAAGGTTATAGTCGTAGAGGTGTTTAGATCTCTTGTTAGTACAAGTTACATTACTTATCTGTCACTTAAGTAATACTGAGAATAAAAGTCACTACAACTGAACTTTTCCTGCATATGATTGGTTTCCTCACATTACTGGGTATTTTATGCAAAAGTCAACATTTTTAATATTTTGGTCAGTAGATAGTTTATTTGCTGAAAGTTAATTGTTTTTAAAAATGTGAAGGTTGAAGAATAATTTCTCATTTAGATTTTTATTGGTGTTGATTGAAAACAAAACAATGCGCCATTGTGACAAAAAACATTTTCACTATTTCAGTATTTCAATTACAAAATTATTCTATTTTAATATTTCATGTTTGTTAATTTATATAAAAGTAACCATGCAATATCTTTAATTTGAAGTAATGTGTTGGAAAGATAGTCTCTGATATTTTGGTGGGGACAAACATTTTCTTTTATAAAAAAAAAAAAATAAAAAAAAAAAAAAAAAAAAAAAATATTGTAATATCTATATGTAATAATTGACTTATTTTTTCAGGTTCTTTATACTTATCCTATGTTTAGTCTGATTTCAGAATGTTTTGGACAGACAGGATAGTTGTGAGAAACAAGTTTCCAGCGTTGGTGACAAAGACGGAGGTGGCGGTGGCGTCGCAAGGCGTCAACAATGTATTAGTTTGTGATTGGGTCTAGTTTGTGGTGAACCACAAGTTGTAGGTCATTCATATTTGGTATACAGTTGTATTAGCATTAGCAAATCTCATTCCATGGAGATTTTTGGCCCTGCCCCTCAGTCTTGGTCTGTTGACTTTGAAACTTTTGCTTATTTTACATGTATTACTTAGTGATTAGGTCAGTTTATGGGGAACCATTAGTGGTAGGTCAATGATGTTTGGTATACAGTTGTATTAGCATTGGCACATCTCATTTCCATGGAGATTATTTGGCCCTGCCCCTCAGTCTTGGTCTGTTGACTTTGAAACTTTTGCTTATTTTACATGTATTACTTTGTGATTAGGTCAGTTTATGGGGAACCATTAGTGGTAGGTCAGTGATGTTTGGTATACAGTTGTATTAGCATTGGCACATCTCATTTCCATGGAGATTATTTGGTCCTGCACCCTGAGTCATGGTCTGTTGACTTAATTTACATGTATTAGTTTGTGACTAGGTCAGTTTATGGGGAACCACTAGTGGTAGGTCAACGATATTTGGTATGCAGTTGTATTAGCATTGGCACATCTCATTTCCAGGGATATTATTTGGCCCTGCTCCCTCAGATATTGTCTATTGACTTTGAAACTTTTGCTTGATTTACATGTATAAATATGTGATTAGGTCAGTTTATGGGGAACCAATAGTGGTAGGTCAATGATGTTTGGTATACAGGTGTATTAGCATTGGCACATCTCATTTCCATGGAGATTATTTGGCCCTGCCCTCAGTCATGGTCTATTGACTTTGAAACGTTTGCTTAGTTAACATGTATTAGTTTGTGATTGGGTCAGTTCAAGGGAACCATTAGTGGTAGGCCAATGTTAATTGGTATTCAGTTGTATAAGCATTAGCACATCTCATTTCAATGGAGAATATTTGGCCCCATCCCTCAGTCATGGCCTATTGACTGTTAAAGTTTTGCTTAGTTTACATGTATTAGTTTGTGATAAGATCAGTTTAAGATGAACTGCTAATATTAAGTCAATGATATTTGGTATGCAAATTTATTGGCATTTGTAAGTATCGTTTCCATGGAGATTATATAGCTCCACCCCTCTTCATGGTTCATTGACTTTGAAACTTTTACATAAAATTGAGATTGGAAATGGGAATGTGTCAAAGTGACAACAACCCGACCATAGAACAGACAACAGCAGAAGGTCACCAACAGGTCTTCAATGCAGCGAGAAATTCCCGCACCCAGAGGTGTCCTTCAGTTGGCCCCTAAACAAATATATATACTAGTTCAGTGATAATGAACGCCATACTAAACTCCAAATTGTACAAAAGAAACTAAAATTAAAAATAATACAAGACTAACAAAGGCTAGAGGCTCCTGACTTGGGACAGGCGCAAAAATGCGCGGGTTAAACATGTTTATGAGATCTCAACCTCCCCTATACCTCTAGCCAATGTAGAAAAGTAATTGTAGTTTACAAGTTAATGTTTGTGTTTAGTAGAAAATGAAGGGATATGGGGTAAATGTACATGGGACAAAATGTACAAAATGTAGAAAAGTAAATGTAGTTTACAAGTTAATATTTGTGTTTAGTAGAAAATGAAGGGATATGGAGTAAATGTACATGGGACAAAATCGCACACAATACATAGAAAACATAGAAAATTATCAATAAACAGGGCTTTTATTCCTGTTCTTTGTCTTGACAGTTGATGTAGGGTCTTCAATAATGAACGAATCATTCATACCCTACAACAAGGTCAAGACGCCCCAAGAGTCGACTTAAGCGGTACTATTGATAAAAATAAACCACAGTTCACCTTCTTGCTCCACATTTGTTTAAAGGGAACAACTTTAAGTCAATGATATTTGGTATGCAGTTGTATTAGCATTGGCACATCTCATTTACATGGAGATGGTTTATCCATGTACCTCAGTCATGGTTCATTGACTTTGAATATTAGCCTAACTTGTTAAGTATTGCCATTTTAATTTCAACATTTGCATAATCAAAATTACAAAAAGCGAGACATATCTATGTGATATAACAGTTTATTATAACAGGAATTCGGGTTTCAATTACATTCAATTATTTCGTGATAAAGGAACGGCTACAATATTTTAACAGGATTTCGAGATTCAATACATGCAATTATTTCAAATTTGATAGATCCCACATTCCCTTTTGTCAATTAAAAGTAAAATTAAATATTAAAAATTCTTGTTTTAAAAATTTCAAATTTAGCTCACAATGACTTGATTGGTTGAAAATTTACCCTCTTCTGTGTTTTTAGCAATGAGATTTGGGCTTTCAACAACTTGAAGTTAACAATACTGCATTACTTTAGTGTCTTAGTACAATATTATAATACATTACTTGCTTTTTCTAAACATTGTTAAAAATATTATAAAGATTTAACACCGACAAGTCAGTATAACAGTACCTAACCTGACACAAACAGCATGAGACCCAAGCATGAAACCCAAATATGATACCCAAGCATGATACCCAAGCATGAAACCCAAGCATGATACCCAAGCATGATACACAGAACCATTAGCACTGCATGGATAAAATAATATGTAAAGCTTATACTGGCTTGCTGATGTTTTCTTTCATTGTTTTCTTTAATTATTCCCTCACCCAACATAGCAATAGCTCTATCTATAGTTGACCTAGGACTGGGCTTTGGGATTTAAGGGTTCGGTGGTCTCGGAGGGAAACCAGGGCTTACAAATCTGGGGTCTGATAAAAGGAGAGAGGGAGTCCAGGGACTGGTATTTAAGGGCTTGGAGGTTGGGGAGGGTTATCCTAGGGGCTGGTGGAATGGGAGATAAAGGGAGTAAGGAGGAGGAAGTTATGTGTTAGTGTTGTATTTTCACTGTTGTGATGATTGTTTTGTTGCTGTGAAGTACAAATACCCTGTATTTTTGGATGAAAAGCACGAAAAATATTCCCTTTAAAATTTCAGAATTTAGATAAATTATTAAAAATAGCAAGATATTCCAGTTGTAATGTTCAAATTTTGTGTGCTGGTGGTCTGGATACCACAGGATTGTGTATGAGTCTAGTATGGTTAGAGCCATAGGCTCTATCACCGCTGGCTAGCCTGCTTTGCAGATGAAAAGAAAGCCGAGTGCGTAAGTCTTTCTGTCAGTACCTAGCCTCTACACTATTCAAGACTTCTACAATGCCTCCCTGCGACAGCACATGGTAACTAGGGTTTAGCATCCTAGGCATTATTGTAGAGGATCTCGGAGCAGCAAGGGTCCAAGAGCTGCAGTGCGTATGCCCACCGGCGGGTGGACATCCCCTTGCACTCATCAACCTTACCCCAGCTATGGGTAAATAGCATCACTGCCTTGTGTTTAGATTTGGGAAAATCAAAGGCTATGGGAGCAGACCCAGAAAGAAAAGCCGGAAGATGGAGCTCGTCAGCCCTGGCAGGAAATCGTCTATGGAAGGAAAACCTAAACAACAAAACTCCATCCTACAGGTAGTAGATTTCCCATATGGCTAATCACCAGGCAGAGTAAAAATTGATGATTACCGAAACCCAAGATACATTAAGAAATCATTTTCAGGGCCTTAAATGCCAACTGGCATGAAGAGGATAGATAGGTGAGGTGAGGTGAATGTCAAATTTATCAAAATCATTGAAGGGTTTTTCTCCAAAGTGTTGTTTTAATTTTAAACTGAAAAAAGTGTGTAATAATAACTTCTAAATATCCCCTCCTGTTGAAAAATCCCACTTCAAGACAAAATTTTGGTTAAAACTTCATAATTTACTGATTAAATTTACTTTAATTTAGTATTTTCTTATTTAACAGATAAAGTACTTTGCGAATAAAAGCAATGAAATTGTTTGAGGAATATTTTGTGTTGAATCAATTTCTCCTACAGTTTTCAACTCAGATCCCTGAAACTAATCTCAGGAAGATTGCAAATATGTTGAAGGTGTGCACCTGCTTCAATGGAATTGTTTAGGAATTTTTATATTTCATATTCCAAATATTTAAATGTATCCAGTATTGATTTTGTTTTACATTCCTGTTTTATTGATCATAAATTTGATTCACACAAAAATGTGTAAATTGTGGAAATGAAATGTAGAATGATTGCCAATGAGACAACTATCCACCAGAGACCAAAGTTACCCACCATGCTGAAAGAATCGTTTGTCTTTTCTTGTAAAAGCAGTTTGCAAGTTCCACACAGCTGATAGTAAACATCTTCAATAATTTATAAATAAAGTAATCTTTTTTTTTCTAAATTTTAAATAAATATGTTAAAAAAACCTTGCAATTAATCTCGAATTTAAATTTTAAAAACCTACATCTTTTTAAAACTTTGGAATTAATTTAGCAAATTAGAAATAAACTGCAGGTAAAGGCATGAGACGCTCTTGATTCAACTAGATAAGAATAACAGTGTAAATGGACTTTTCTAGTATCAACTTGTCATGCCTGTTTAAATATATTGATTTGAATGGACAAATTATTTGAGGATACATGTGACCAGTCAGATTAATTATTGGACAATGAAATATTCAAATGATGGAACTGACAGAAATAGACTTCATTCAGATTTAACCAGCTTTGAACCTGAGCAAGTGAATGATGGACATTTATAATGATGTAAACCCGTATTCATATGGATGGACAGTGCTAGTAGGATTAATCCCCAGAAAGGCACATCAAAACTGGGTCTGAAGCTTTTACATGCAAAAGACAAGGTAATGTTATACAAAAATACATGTTGTACGTAGATGTTTAGTCATTTCATTTTTAAAAGCAGTTATGATTCTGTTGTGTTCACTTATATGTCTTGAACAGTCTTACATCCACAGCAAGATAATGCACAGAGCACAAAAGTATTCATTGATATTCTGTTTGTGAAAACTAATTGAGAAACAATTGAACCCCATCAAAATGGAGAATTTTAACTAGGGTGTTCTTGAAAGAAAAGGAAGGGTAAATGTTCCTGTTCAACTGGTAACAACGAACCATTCTGACAAAATTACTTATTACAAGTAAAAGACTAGTTACATAAAATTCATGCATAAACTAGTAAAAATTGAACAGCACTTGATTATAAGCCTGGTATATTTAGAAGAAATTATATACCTGATAATATATGATTTAACTGCTAATTATATCATATTTTATGTATTTACTGCTAAGATTAAATGTTAATTGACTAAAATTCCATATACATGTATAACGTTGGTTTTCCGTTTAAATGGTTTTACACTAGTAATTTTGGGGCCCTTTATAGCTTACTGTTCGGTGTGAGCCTAGGCTCCGTGTTGAAGACCGTACTTTGACCTATAATGGTTTACATTTATAAATTTTGACCTTTGATGGAGAGTTGTCTCATTGGCACTCATACCACATCTTCTTATATCTATAAATATAGAAATAAGATCCGTATGATTGCCAATGAGACAACTCCCACCAGAGACTGAATTGACATAGAAATTAACAATAGGTCACCGTACGGCCTTCAATAAGCATTTTACTAGTATTACAGTTTATAATTTAACATAATTATTTTTCAGTTATCCTGGACATTTTGAAGACATGTAAATGATCTATTGAAGTAAGATTTCTAAGGACAGTAGGACCTGGAAGTCATAAATTACCAATTTTGAGGTATGTCAACTTTGTCAAATTAATATCAGGTTCTAGTTTATTGCTTCTATCATAATTTGAACCATTAAAGGTATTTTCATTCTAATTCATCAAACTGTTGGTTTTTGTATTAATCTGAACCAAATCATTAGAAAGTATTGACATTTTGATATCAAGCATTTATACTAGCAAGTTTTGACTATTAAGTCCTATTGCTATTTTAGATTTAAGTTAGATACTCTGATTTAATGCCTGGTTCACACGTACATTTTATTTGAATTGAATTCGAATCGAATTCAAATTGAATACACTAATCACGTTCACACACTTTTTTTTAATTTGAAATCGAATTCGAATTGTCTAATTAGCATTATTCAATTCGAATTAAATATGTGTTTTGGTTGATGTGAATTTGTTAATTCGCTTTAATTTGATTTAAACTGTGGTGTGGATACTTTCTTGTAATTGTCCTTCAAATTAAATTCTAATTAAATAACTGATAATGCGAATTAAAAGTTAACAACTTTTGGACAGTAAAGCAAATTTGAAACGCATTGCAATTCGTATTAAAATTTACATTCGGACTTAAAACGTTTCAAATTACATGTGAGCGCAGCATAAGTTATATAGATTTAAGGGAGATAGAATTAAGTTAAATAGTTAGATAGAATTAAGTTAGATAGAATTAAGTTAGATAGATTTAAGTGAGATAGAATTAAGTGAGATAGAATTAAGGGAGATAGATTTAAGGGAGATAGAATTAAGTGAGATAGATTTAAGGGAGATAGAAAGTGAGATAGATTTAAGGGAGATAGATTTAAGTGAGATAGAATTAAGTTAAATAGAATTAAGTGAGGTAGATTTAAGTGAGATAGAATTAAGTGAGATAGAATTATTACGTGAGATAGAATTAAGTAAGATAGAATTAAGTTAGATAGAATTAAGGAGATAGAATTAAGTTAGATGTATTAAGGAGATAGAATTAAGTGAGATAGAATTAAGTGAGATAGAATTAAGTGAGGTAGATTTAAGGGAGATAGAATTAAGTGAGGTAGATTTAAGGAAGTAAAAGTAGAAACCTTTGACATGAGAATTCTTAATTTGAATGAATACAATTGTTGACATCTTTAAGGATGTTTACTCCTTTTATTTTTGATTTTTTGCCAGATATTCGGAATCCTCTGGATTTATCCATGAATTGCCATTGCAAATTTTGCCCACTAAACCCCTACTTTTCTTTTCATAATTTTATTACATATAGTTTAAAAAGCCATATTGAAAATCCTATAAAATCCTTGTAATAAGGTGCCAATGTAAAATGTATGAAAAATATAACAAATCATTTCCGCCAAATTTTCAGTGACATATTTGAAAACAACCACACAGACCCAGGGCTTCCAAGTCGGTCATGTTGTCCGGACTTGACTGGTAAATTCTATAAATGACTTGTGCTAAGGCTGAAACTGACATTTAAACATAGTTCAGAAAAAACATGACCTGACCTTTTGCCTTGAACAGTCACACATTGGTAATTGTCTTACTCAGGCAATTAGAACACATCTACTTATTTTTATAGTGAAAACTACAATGAAAAAATATTTTTAGTTATAAAGATGTGAGGGTTTTATACAATTATAGCCTTTTTATGAGTTCTATATAAGGATATATTGACCCAAAAGAATAAATATTGACTGAGGACTTTGGCTAAGTGAAAATTTTTAATCCATGATGCCTGAAAAATGCAGATGGGTATTTTAATCAAATCTGAAACAAAAAATTAAAAATATATGAGGGCATTTCATGCTCTAAGATTAAATATAATTCATTGACTGTTTATGAAGAATTGCTTCAGCCTCTGTCTCTTGATTACTCCATATTTGGATAGGATATTAATATCTTCTGACATCAACATTATATGTATTATTTTGTATATTATGATTTCCATGTTTTAAGTGAAATTTTATTTTCTATTTGTAGATAGACTGAGCTTGGAAATTTACAAATCAACTGATGCAGAAGAAGGGATTCTGTTGATCGGAGGATTTTGGAAACATTTATTGACAAACAATATATGTAGTATTACAGTTATGTTTCAAGAGAAAGAGAGAGAGAGAGAGAGAGACAGGAATTTCATAGGCCTACAGTTCTCCTTTAAATGGTCATAGTTAATACATGTAGTAATGAAAGTATAGTTTAATGTAAGACTTTGATGTGACCAGTGAGAACAACCACCTGCCATTGGTTTAATTCTCTTTTTTTCAAATATGTTTTTATGTGGGTACAGTGTCTATTTGAAACAAGACCTGTATTTGATCACTAAAACTTAAATTGAGCAGAATTGGTAAAAAAAGAATAAATCTGAGTGGAAAAAAGAAAAAATGTAATATATTATTCATTTGAATTTTGTACAATTTCATCTGGCAATCTTATTTACATATAAGAGTAGTTATATGTGAAAAAAAAGTGACTATATGTATGTATAAAAGTGAGACATTTATATAATACCATTTATATGGAATATGGAATTTATTTCTCTACATTACAATATACCTGTAAAAGTTTTAAAACCTTTCATTTTTTGTGATTAAAGGACAAACAGGGAAAAGTTGCCAGTTTACGAACTTAAAATTGTATTTATGTACATTTCTTGATTGATTTGTTGTAGAATGTTAACTAAGTATTCAGCATAGTACAAAATTCAACACTTTTTTCTGCAGACTACTGCAGGTATATAGTATCATTATAGTTATCATCACAAACATGTCCAATCTAGATGTACAACACTTATTTTTCTGCAGACTACTGCAGGTATATAGTATCATTATAGTTATCATCACAAACATGTCTAATCTAGATGTACAACACTTATTTTTCTGCAGACTACTGCAGGTATATAGTATCATTATAGTTATCATCACAAACATGTCTAATCTAGATGTACAACACTTATTTTCTGCAGACTACTGCAAGTATATAGTATCATTATAGTTATCATCACAAACATGTCTAATCTAGATGTACAACACTTATTTTCTGCAGACTACTGCAAGTATATAGTATCATTATAGTTATCATCACAAACATGTCTAATCTAGATGTACAACACTTATTTTTCTGCAGACTACTGCAGGTATATAGTATCTTTATAGCTATCATCACAAACATGTCTAATCTAGATGTACAACACTTATTTTCTGCAGACTTCTGCAAGTATATAGTATCATTATAGTTATCATCACAAACATGTCTAATCTAGATGTACAACACTTATTTTTCTGCAGACTACTGCAAGTATATAGTTATCATTATAGTTATCATCACAAACATGTCCAATCTAGATGTACAACACTTATTTTTCTGCAGACTTCTGCAAGTATATAGTATCATTATAGTTATCATCACAAACATGTCTAATCTAGATGTACAACACTTATTTTTCTGCAGACTACTGCAAGTATATAGTATCATTATAGTTATCATCACAAACATGTCCAATCTAGATGTACAACACTTATTTTTCTGCAGACTACTGCAGGTATATAGTATCTTTATAGCTATCATCACAAACATGTCCAATCTAGATGTACAACACTTATTTTTCTGCAGACTACTGCAAGTATATAGTATCATTATAGTTATCATCACAAACATGTCCAATCTAGATGTACAACACTTATTTTTCTGCAGACTACTGCAAGTATATAGTATCATTATAGTTATCATCACAAACATGTCCAATCTAGATGTACAACACTTATTTTTCTGCAGACTACTGCAAGTATATAGTATCATTATAGTTATCATCACAAACATGTCCAATCTAGATGTACAACACTTATTTTTCTGCAGACTACTGCAAGTATATAGTATCATTATAGTTATCATCACAAACATGTCCAATCTAGATGTACAACACTTATTTTTCTGCAGACTACTGCAAGTATATAGTATCATTATAGTTATCATCACAAACATGTCCAATCTAGATGTACAACACTTATTTTTCTGCAGACTACTGCAAGTATATAGTATCATTATAGTTATCATCACAAACATGTCCAATCTAGATGTACAACACTTATTTTCTGCAGACTACTGCAAGTATATAGTATCATTATAGTTATCATCACAAACATGTCCAATCTAGATGTACAACACTTATTTTTCTGCAGACTACTGCAAGTATATAGTATCATTATAGTTATCATCACAAACATGTCCAATCTAGATGTACAACACTTATTTTCTGCAGACTACTGCAAGTATATAGTATCATTATAGTTATCATCACAAACATGTCCAATCTAGATGTACAACACTTATTTTCTGCAGACTACTGCAAGTATATAGTATCATTATAGTTATCATCACAAACATGTCTAATCTAGATGTACAACACTTATTTTTCTGCAGACTACTGCAAGTATATAGTATCATTATAGTTATCATCACAAACATGTCCAATCTAGATGTACAACACTTATTTTTCTGCAGACTACTGCAAGTATATAGTATCATTATAGTTATCATCACAAACATGTCCAATCTAGATGTACAACACTTATTTTTCTGCAGACTACTGCAAGTATATAGTATCATTATAGTTATCATCACAAACATGTCCAATCTAGATGTACAACACTTATTTTTCTGCAGACTACTGCAAGTATATAGTATCATTATAGTTATCATCACAAACATGTCTAATCTAGATGTACAACACTTATTTTTCTGCAGACTACTGCAAGTATATAGTATCATTATAGTTATCATCACAAACATGTCTAATCTAGATGTACAACACTTATTTTTCTGCAGACTACTGCAAGTATATAGTATCATTATAGTTATCATCACAAACATGTCCAATCTAGATGTACAACACTTATTTTTCTGCAGACTACTGCAAGTATATAGTATCATTATAGTTATCATCACAAACATGTCCAATCTAGATGTACAACACTTATTTTTCTGCAGACTACTGCAAGTATATAGTATCATTATAGTTATCATCACAAACATGTCTAATCTAGATGTACAACACTTATTTTTCTGCAGACTACTGCAAGTATATAGTATCATTATAGTTATCATCACAAACATGTCTAATCTAGATGTACAACACTTATTTTTCTGCAGACTACTGCAAGTATATAGTATCATTATAGTTATCATCACAAACATGTCTAATCTAGATGTACAACACTTATTTTTCTGCAGACTACTGCAAGTATATAGTATCATTATAGTTATCATCACAAACATGTCTAATCTAGATGTACAACACTTATTTTTCTGCAGACTACTGCAAGTATATAGTATCATTATAGTTATCATCACAAACATGTCTAATCTAGATGTACAACACTTATTTTCTGCAGACTACTGCAAGTATATAGTATCATTATAGTTATCATCACAAACATGTCTAATCTAGATGTACAACACTTATTTTCTGCAGACTACTGCAAGTATATAGTATCATTATAGTTATCATCACAAACATGTCTAATCTAGATGTACAACACTTATTTTTCTGCAGACTACTGCAAGTATATAGTATCATTATAGTTATCATCACAAACATGTCCAATCTAGATGTACAACACTTATTTTTCTGCAGACTACTGCAAGTATATAGTATCATTATAGTTATCATCACAAACATGTCCAATCTAGATGTACAACACTTATTTTTCTGCAGACTACTGCAAGTATATAGTATCATTATAGTTATCATCACAAACATGTCTAATCTAGATGTACAACACTTATTTTTCTGCAGACTACTGCAAGTATATAGTATCATTATAGTTATCATCACAAACATGTCTAATCTAGATGTACAACACTTATTTTTCTGCAGACTACTGCAAGTATATAGTATCATTATAGTTATCATCACAAACATGTCTAATCTAGATGTACAACACTTATTTTTCTGCAGACGACTGCAAGTATATAGTATCATTATAGTTATCATCACAAACATGTCTAATCTAGATGTACAACACTTATTTTTCTGCAGACTACTGCAAGTATATAGTATCATTATAGTTATCATCACAAACATGTCCAATCTAGATGTACAACACTTATTTTTCTGCAGACTACTGCAAGTATATAGTATCATTATAGTTATCATCACAAACATGTCCAATCTAGATGTACAACACTTATTTTTCTGCAGACTACTGCAAGTATATAGTATCATTATAGTTATCATCACAAACATGTCTAATCTAGATGTACAACACTTATTTTTCTGCAGACTACTGCAAGTATATAGTATCATTATAGTTATCATCACAAACATGTCTAATCTAGATGTACAACACTTATTTTTCTGCAGACTACTGCAAGTATATAGTATCATTATAGTTATCATCACAAACATGTCTAATCTAGATGTACAACACTTATTTTTCTGCAGACTACTGCAAGTATATAGTATCATTATAGTTATCATCACAAACATGTCTAATCTAGATGTACAACACTTATTTTTCTGCAGACTACTGCAAGTATATAGTATCATTATAGTTATCATCACAAACATGTCCAATCTAGATGTACAACACTTATTTTTCTGCAGACTACTGCAAGTATATAGTATCATTATAGTTATCATCACAAACATGTCTAATCTAGATGTACAACACTTATTTTTCTGCAGACTACTGCAAGTATATAGTATCATTATAGTTATCATCACAAACATGTCTAATCTAGATGTACAACACTTATTTTTCTGCAGACTACTGCAAGTATATAGTATCATTATAGTTATCATCACAAACATGTCTAATCTAGATGTACAACACTTATTTTTCTGCAGACTATTGCAGGTATATAGTATCATTATAGTTATCATCACAAACATGTCTAATCTAGATGTACAACACTTATTTTTCTGCAGACTACTGCAAGTATATAGTATCATTATAGTTATCATCACAAACATGTCTAATCTAGATGTACAACACTTATTTTCTGCAGACTACTGCAAGTATATAGTATCATTATAGTTATCATCACAAACATGTCTAATCTAGATGTACAACACTTATTTTCTGCAGACTACTGCAAGTATATAGTATCATTATAGTTATCATCACAAACATGTCCAATCTAGATGTACAACACTTATTTTCTGCAGACTACTGCAAGTATATAGTATCATTATAGTTATCATCACAAACATGTCCAATCTAGATGTACAACACTTATTTTCTGCAGACTACTGCAAGTATATAGTATCTTTATAGTTATCATCACAAACATGTCCAATCTAGATGTACAACACTTATTTTTCTGCAGACTACTGCAAGTATATAGTATCATTATAGTTATCATCACAAACATGTCCAATCTAGATGTACAACACTTATTTTTCTGCAGACTACTGCAAGTATATAGTATCATTATAGCTATCATCACAAACATGTCCAATTTAGATGTACAACACTTATTTTTCTGCAGACTACTGCAAGTATATAGTATCATTATAGTTATCATCACAAACATGTCCAATCTAGATGTACAACACTTATTTTTCTGCAGACTACTGCAAGTATATAGTATCTTTATAGTTATCATCACAAACATGTCCAATCTAGATGTACAACACTTATTTTTCTGCAGACTACTGCAAGTATATAGTATCTTTATAGTTATCATCACAAACATGTCTAATCTAGATGTACAACACTTATTTTTCTGCAGACTACTGCAAGTATATAGTATCTTTATAGTTATCATCACAGACATGTCCAATCTAGATGTACAACACTTATTTTTCTGCAGACTACTGCAAGTATATAGTATCATTATAGTTATCATCACAAACATGTCTAATCTAGATGTACAACACTTATTTTTCTGCAGACTACTGCAAGTATATAGTATCATTATAGTTATCATCACAAACATGTCTAATCTAGATGTACAACACTTATTTTCTGCAGACTACTGCAAGTATATAGTATCATTATAGTTATCATCACAAACATGTCTAATCTAGATGTACAACACTTATTTTTCTGCAGACTACTGCAGGTATATAGTATCATTATAGTTATCATCACAGACATGTATTATCTAGATGTACAACACTTATTTTTCTGCAGACTACTGCAGGTATATAGTATCATTATAGTTATCATCACAAACATGTCTAATCTAGATGTACAACACTTATTTTCTGCAGACTACTGTAAGTATATAGTATCATTATAGTTATCATCACAAACATGTCTAATCTAGATGTACAACACTTATTTTTCTGCAGACTACTGCGAGTATATAGTATCATTATAGTTATCATCACAAACATGTCTAATCTAGATGTACAACACTTATTTTTCTGCAGACTACTGCAAGTATATAGTATCATTATAGTTATCATCACAAACATGTCTAATCTAGATGTACAACACTTATTTTTCTGCAGACTACTGCAGGTATATAGTATCATTATAGTTATCATCACAAACATGTCCAATCTAGATGTACAACACTTATTTTTCTGCAGACTACTGCAAGTATATAGTATCATTATAGTTATCATCACAAACATGTCCAATCTAGATGTTCAACACTTATTTTTCTGCAGACTACTGCAAGTATATAGTATCATTATAGTTATCATCACAAACATGTCCAATCTAGATGTACAACACTTATTTTCTGCAGACTACTGCAAGTATATTGTATCATTATAGTTATCATCACAAACATGTCTAATCTAGATGTACAACACTTATTTTCTGCAGACTATTGCAGGTATATAGTATCATTATAGTTATCATCACAAACATGTCTAATCTAGATGTACAACACTTATTTTTCTGCAGACTACTGCAAGTATATAGTATCATTATAGTTATCATCACAAACATGTCTAATCTAGATGTACAACACTTATTTTTCTGCAGACTACTGCAAGTATATAGTATCATTATAGTTATCATCACAAACATGTCTAATCTAGATGTACAACACTTATTTTTCTGCAGACTACTGCAAGTATATAGTATCATTATAGTTATCATCACAAACATGTCCAATCTAGATGTACAACACTTATTTTTCTGCAGACTACTGCAAGTATATAGTATCATTATCATGATTATAGTTATCATCACAAACATGTCCAATCTAGATGTACAACACTTATTTTTCTGCAGACTACTGCAAGTATATAGTATCATTATAGTTATCATCACAAACATGTCTAATCTAGATGTACAACACTTATTTTTCTGCAGACTACTGCAGGTATATAGTATCTTTATAGTTATCATCACAAACATGTCTAATCTAGATGTACAACACTTATTTTTCTGCAGACTACTTATAGTATCTTTATAGCTATCATCACAAACATGTCCAATCTAGATGTACAACACTTATTTTTCTGCAGACTACTGCAAGTATATAGTATCATTATAGCTATCATCACAAACATGTCTAATCTAGATGTACAACACTTATTTTTCTGCAGACTACTGCAAGTATATAGTATCATTATAGCTATCATCACAAACATGTCCAATCTAGATGTACAACACTTATTTTTCTGCAGACTACTGCAAGTATATAGTATCATTATAGTTATCATCACAAACATGTCTAATCTAGATGTACAACACTTATTTTTCTGCAGACTACTGCAGGTATATAGTTATCATTATAGTTATCATCACAAACATGTCTGCAGAATCTAGATGTACAACACTTATTTTCTGCAGACTACTGCAAGTATATAGTATCATTATAGTTATCATCACAAACATGTCCAATCTAGATGTACAACACTTATTTTTCTGCAGACTACTGCAAGTATATAGTATCATTATAGTTATCATCACAAACATGTCCAATCTAGATGTACAACACTTATTTTCTGCAGACTACTGCAAGTATATAGTATCATTATAGTTATCATCACAAACATGTCCAATCTAGATGTACAACACTTATTTTTCTGCAGACTAGTATATAGTATCATTATATCATCACAAACATGTCTAATCTAGATGTACAACACTTATTTTTCTGCAGACTACTGCAAGTATATAGTATCATTATAGTTATCATCACAAACATGTCTAATCTAGATGTACAACACTTATTTTTCTGCAGACTACTGCAAGTATATAGTATCATTATAGTTATCATCACAAACATGTCTAATCTAGATGTACAACACTTATTTTTCTGCAGACTACTGCAAGTATATAGTATCATTATAGTTATCATCACAAACATGTCTAATCTAGATGTACAACACTTATTTTCTGCAGACTACTGCAAGTATATAGTATCATTATAGTTATCATCACAAACATGTCTAATCTAGATGTACAACACTTATTTTTCTGCAGACTACTGCAAGTATATAGTATCATTATAGTTATCATCACAAACATGTCCAATCTAGATGTACAACACTTATTTTTCTGCAGACTACTGCAAGTATATAGTATCATTATAGTTATCATCACAAACATGTCTAATCTAGATGTACAACACTTATTTTTCTGCAGACTACTGCAAGTATATAGTATCATTATAGTTATCATCACAAACATGTCTAATCTAGATGTACAACACTTATTTTCTGCAGACTACTGCAGGTATATAGTATCTTTATAGCTATCATCACAAACATGTCCAATCTAGATGTACAACACTTATTTTTCTGCAGACTACTGCAAGTATATAGTATCATTATAGTTATCATCACAAACATGTCTAATCTAGACAACACTTATTTTCTGCAGACTACTGCAGGTATATAGTATCTTATCATCACAAACATGTCCAATCTAGATGTACAACACTTATTTTTCTGCAGACTACTGCAAGTATAAACATGTTATCATCACAAACATGTCTAATCTAGATGTACAACACTTATTTTTCTGCAGACTACTGCAAGTATATAGTATCATTATAGTTATCATCACAAACATGTCTAATCTAGATGTACAACACTTATTTTTCTGCAGACTACTGCAGGTATATAGTATCTTTATAGCTATCATCACAAACATGTCCAATCTAGATGTACAACACTTATTTTCTGCAGACTACTGCAAGTATATAGTATCATTATAGTTATCATCACAAACATGTCTAATCTAGATGTACAACACTTATTTTCTGCAGACTACTGCAAGTATATAGTATCATTATAGTTATCATCACAAACATGTCTAATCTAGATGTACAACACTTATTTTTCTGCAGACTACTGCAGGTATATAGTATCTTTATAGCTATCATCACAAACATGTCCAATCTAGATGTACAACACTTATTTTTCTGCAGACTACTGCAAGTATATAGTATCATTATAGTTATCATCACAAACATGTCTAATCTAGATGTACAACACTTATTTTCTGCAGACTACTGCAAGTATATAGTATCATTATAGTTATCATCACAAACATGTCTAATCTAGATGTACAACACTTATTTTTCTGCAGACTACTGCAAGTATATATTTTCTGCAGACTACTGCAAGTATATAGTATCATTATAGTTATCATCACAAACATGTCTAATCTAGATGTACAACACTTATTTTTCTGCAGACTACTGCAAGTATATAGTATCATTATAGTTATCATCACAAACATGTCCAATCTAGATGTACAACACTTATTTTCTGCAGACTTCTGCAAGTATATAGTATCATTATAGTTATCATCACAAACATGTCTAATCTAGATGTACAACACTTATTTTCTGCAGACTACTGCAAGTATATAGTATCATTATAGTTATCATCACAAACATGTCCAATCTAGATGTACAACACTTATTTTCTGCAGACTACTGCAAGTATATAGTATCATTATAGTTATCATCACAAACATGTCTAATCTAGATGTACAACACTTATTTTTCTGCAGACTACTGCAAGTATATAGTATCATTATAGTTATCATCACAAACATGTCCAATCTAGATGTACAACACTTATTTTCTGCAGACTACTGCAAGTATATAGTATCATTATAGTTATCATCACAAACATGTCTAATCTAGATGTACAACACTTATTTTTCTGCAGACTACTGCAAGTATATAGTATCATTATAGCTATCATCACAAACATGTCCAATCTAGATGTACAACACTTATTTTTCTGCAGACTACTGCAAGTATATAGTATCATTATAGCTATCATCACAAACATGTCCAATCTAGATGTACAACACTTATTTTTCTGCAGACTACTGCAAGTATATAGTATCATTATAGTTATCATCACAAACATGTCTAATCTAGATGTACAACACTTATTTTTCTGCAGACTACTGCAGGTATATAGTTATCATTATAGTTATCATCACAAACATGTCTAATTTAGATGTACAACACTTATTTTTCTGCAGACTACTGCAAGTATATAGTATCTTTATAGTTATCATCACAAATATGTCCAATCTAGATGTACAACACTTATTTTTCTGCAGACTACTGCAAGTATATAGTATCATTATAGTTATCATCACAAACATGTCTAATCTAGATGTACAACACTTATTTTTCTGCAGACTACTGCAAGTATATAGTATCATTATAGTTATCATCACAAACATGTCCAATCTAGATGTACAACACTTATTTTTCTGCAGACTACTGCAAGTATATAGTATCTTTATAGTTATCATCACAAACATGTCCAATCTAGATGTACAACACTTATTTTTCTGCAGACTACTGCAAGTATATAGTATCATTATAGTTATCATCACAAACATGTCCAATCTAGATGTACAACACTTATTTTTCTGCAGACTACTGCAAGTATATAGTATCATTATAGTTATCATCACAAACATGTCTAATCTAGATGTACAACACTTATTTTTCTGCAGACTACTGCAAGTATATAGTATCATTATAGTTATCATCACACACATGTCCAATCTAGATGTACAACACTTATTTTTCTGCAGACTACTGCAAGTATATAGTATCATTATAGTTATCATCACAAACATGTCCAATCTAGATGTACAACACTTATTTTTCTGCAGACTACTGCAAGTATATAGTATCATTATAGTTATCATCACAAACATGTCTAATCTAGATGTACAACACTTATTTTTCTGCAGACTACTGCAAGTATATAGTATCATTATAGTTATCATCACAAACATGTCCAATCTAGATGTACAACACTTATTTTTCTGCAGACTACTGCAAGTATATAGTATCATTATAGTTATCATCACAAACATGTCTAATCTAGATGTACAACACTTATTTTTCTGCAGACTACTGCAAGTATATAGTATCATTATAGTTATCATCACAAACATGTCTAATCTAGATGTACAACACTTATTTTTCTGCAGACTACTGCAAGTATATAGTATCATTATAGTTATCATCACAAACATGTCCAATCTAGATGTACAACACTTATTTTTCTGCAGACTACTGCAAGTATATAGTATCATTATAGTTATCATCACAAACATGTCTAATCTAGATGTACAACACTTATTTTTCTGCAGACTACTGCAAGTATATAGTATCATTATAGTTATCATCACAAACATGTCCAATCTAGATGTACAACACTTATTTTCTGCAGACTACTGCAAGTATATAGTATCATTATAGTTATCATCACAAACATGTCCAATCTAGATGTACAACACTTATTTTTCTGCAGACTACTGCAAGTATATAGTATCATTATAGTTATCATCACAAACATGTCTAATCTAGATGTACAACACTTAATTTTCTGCAGACTACTGCAAGTATATAGTATCATTATAGTTATCATCACAAACATGTCCAATCTAGATGTACAACACTTATTTTCTGCAGACTACTGCAAGTATATAGTATCATTATAGTTATCATCACAAACATGTCTAATCTAGATGTACAACACTTATTTTCTGCAGACTACTGCAAGTATATAGTATCATTATAGTTATCATCACAAACATGTCCAATCTAGATGTACAACACTTATTTTCTGCAGACTACTGCAAGTATATAGTATCATTATAGTTATCATCACAAACATGTCTAATCTAGATGTACAACACTTATTTTTCTGCAGACTACTGCAAGTATATAGTATCATTATAGTTATCATCACAAACATGTCCAATCTAGATGTACAACACTTATTTTTCTGCAGACTACTGCAAGTATATAGTATCATTATAGTTATCATCACAAACATGTCCAATCTAGATGTACAACACTTATTTTTCTGCAGACTACTGCAAGTATATAGTATCATTATAGTTATCATCACAAACATGTCTAATCTAGATGTACAACACTTATTTTTCTGCAGACTACTGCAAGTATATAGTATCATTATAGTTATCATCACAAACATGTCCAATCTAGATGTACAACACTTATTTTCTGCAGACTACTGCAAGTATATAGTATCATTATAGTTATCATCACAAACATGTCCAATCTAGATGTACAACACTTATTTTTCTGCAGACTACTGCAAGTATATAGTATCATTATAGTTATCATCACAAACATGTCTAATCTAGATGTACAACACTTATTTTTCTGCAGACTACTGCAAGTATATAGTATCATTATAGTTATCATCACAGACATGTCTAATCTAGATGTACAACACTTATTTTTCTGCAGACTACTGCAAGTATATAGTATCATTATAGTTATCATCACAAACATGTCTAATCTAGATGTACAACACTTATTTTTCTGCAGACTACTGCAAGTATATAGTATCATTATAGTTATCATCACAAACATGTCTAATCTAGATGTACAACACTTATTTTTCTGCAGACTACTGCAAGTATATAGTATCATTATAGTTATCATCACAAACATGTCCAATCTAGATGTACAACACTTATTTTTTTTGCAAGTGTATAATATCATTATAGACATGTATCTGTACAACACTTAAGTGCAAGTGTATAGTATCATTATAGTTATCATCACAAACATGTCTAATCTAGATGTACAACACTTATTTTCTGCAGACTACTGCAAGTATATAGTATCATTATAGTTATCATCACAAACATGTCTAATCTAGATGTACAACACTTATTTTTCTGCAGACTACTGTAAGTATATAGTATCATTATAGCTATCATCACAAACATGTCTAATCTAGATGTACAACACTTATTTTTCTGCAGACTACTGTAAGTATATTGTATCATTATAGTTATCATCACAGACATGTCTAATCTAGATGTACAACACTTATTTTTCTGCAGACTACTGTAAGTATATAGTATCATTATAGCTATCATCACAGACATGTCTAATCTAGATGTACAACACTTATTTTTTTCTGCAGACTACTGTCCCATCTAAGTATATAGTATCAAGTATATAGTATCTTTATAGTTATCATCACAAACATGTCCAATCTAGATGTACAACACTTAATTTTCTGCAGACTACTGCAAGTATATAGTATCATTATAGTTATCATCACAAACATGTCCCATCTAGATGTACAACACTTATTTTTCTGCAGACTACTGCAAGTGTATAGTATCATTATAGTTATCATCACAAACATGTCTAATCTAGATGTACAACACTTATTTTTCTGCAGACTACTGCAAGTATATAGTATCATTATAGTTATCATCACAAACATGTCTAATCTAGATGTACAACACTTATTTTCTGCAGACTACTGCAAGTGTATAGTATCATTATAGTTATCATCACAAACATGTCTAATCTAGATGTACAACACTTATTTTTCTGCAGACTACTGCAAGTATATAGTATCATTATAGTTTATCATCACAAACATGTCCAATCTAGATGTACAACACTTATTTTTCTGCAGACTACTGCAGGTATATAGTATCATTATAGTTATCATCACAAACATGTCCAATCTAGATGTACAACACTTATTTTTCTGCAGACTTCTGCAGGTGTATAGTATCATTATAGTTATCATCACAAACATGTCTAATCTAGATGTACAACACTTATTTTTCTGCAGACTACTGCAGGTGTATAGTATCATTATAGTTATCATCACAAACATGTCTAATCTAGATGTACAACACTTATTTTCTGCAGACTACTGCAAGTGTATAGTATCATTATAGTTATCATCACAAACATGTCTAATCTAGATGTACAACACTTATTTTCTGCAGACTACTGCAAGTGTATAGTATCATTATAGTTATCATCACAAACATGTCTAATCTAGATGTACAACACTTATTTTCTGCAGACTACTGCAAGTGTATAGTATCATTATAGTTATCATCACAAACATGTCTAATCTAGATGTACAACACTTATTTTTCTGCAGACTACTGCAAGTGTATAGTATCATTATAGTTATCATCACAAACATGTCTAATCTAGATGTACAACACTTATTTTCTGCAGACTACTGCAAGTGTATAGTATCATTATAGTTATCATCACAAACATGTCTAATTTAGATGTGCAACACTTATTTTTCTGCAGACTACTGCAAGTATATAGTATCATTATAGCTATCATCACAAACATGTCCAATCTAGATGTACAACACTTATTTTTCTGCAGACTACTGCAAGTATATAGTATCATTATAGTTATCATCACAAACATGTCCGATTTAGATGTACAACACTTATTTTTCTGCAGACTACTGCAAGTATATAGTATCATTATAGTTATCATCACAAACATGTCCAATCTAGATGTTCAACACTTATTTTTCTGCAGACTACTGCAAGTATATAGTATCTTTATAGTTATCATCACAAACATGTCTAATCTAGATGTACAACACTTATTTTCTGCAGACTACTGCAAGTATATAGTATCATTATAGTTATCATCACAAACATGTCTAATCTAGATGTACAACACTTATTTTTCTGCAGACTACTGCAAGTATATAGTATCTTTATAGTTATCATCACAAACATGTCCAATCTAGATGTACAACACTTAATTTTCTGCAGACTACTGCAAGTATATAGTATCTTTATAGTTATCATCACAAACATGTCTAATCTAGATGTACAACACTTATTTTCTGCAGACTACTGCAAGTGTATAGTATCATTATAGTTATCATCACAAACATGTCTAATCTAGATGTACAACACTTATTTTTCTGCAGACTACTGCAAGTGTATAGTATCATTATAGTTATCATCACAAACATGTCTAATCTAGATGTACAACACTTATTTTTCTGCAGACTACTGCAAGTGTATAGTATCATTATAGTTATCATCACAAACATGTCTAATCTAGATGTACAACACTTATTTTCTGCAGACTACTGCAAGTGTATAGTATCATTATAGTTATCATCACAAACATGTCTAATCTAGATGTACAACACTTATTTTCTGCAGACTACTGCAAGTGTATAGTATCATTATAGTTATCATCACAAACATGTCTAATCTAGATGTACAACACTTATTTTTCTGCAGACTACTGCAAGTATATAGTATCATTATAGTTATCATCACAAACATGTCCGATTTAGATGTACAACACTTATTCTTCTGCAGACTACTGCAAGTATATAGTATCTTTATAGTTATCATCACAAACATGTCCCATCTAGATGTACAACACTTAATTTTCTGCAGACTACTGCAAGTATATAGTATCATTATAGTTATCATCACAAACATGTCCAATCTAGATGTACAACACTTATTTTTCTGCAGACTACTGCAAGTATATAGTTATCATTATAGTTATCATCACAAACATGTCTAATCTAGATGTACAACACTTATTTTTCTGCAGACTACTGCAAGTATATAGTATCTTTATAGTTATCATCACAAATATGTCCAATTTAGATGTACAACACTTATTTTTCTGCAGACTACTGCAAGTATATAGTATCTTTATAGTTATCATCACAAATATGTCCAATCTAGATGTACAACACTTATTTTTCTGCAGACTACTGCAAGTATATAGTATCATTATAGTTATCATCACAAACATGTCCAATCTAGATGTACAACACTTAATTTTCTGCAGACTACTGCAAGTATATAGTATCTTTATAGTTATCATCACAAACATGTCCCATCTAGATGTACAACACTTATTTTTCTGCAGACTACTGCAAGTATATAGTATCATTATAGTTATCATCACAAACATGTCCAATCTAGATGTACAACACTTATTTTCTGCAGACTACTGCAAGTATATAGTATCATTATAGCTATCATCACAAACATGTCCCATCTAGATGTACAACACTTATTTTCTGCAGACTACTGCAAGTATATAGTATCATTATAGCTATCATCACAAACATGTCCCATCTAGATGTACAACACTTATTTTTCTGCAGACTACTGCAAGTATATAGTATCATTATAGTTATCATCACAAACATGTCCCATCTAGATGTACAACACTTATTTTTCTGCAGACTACTGCAAGTATATAGTATCATTATAGTTATCATCACAAACATGTCCAATCTAGATGTACAACACTTATTTTTCTGCAGACTACTGCAAGTATATAGTATCATTATAGTTATCATCACAAACATGTCTAATCTAGATGTACAACACTTATTTTTCTGCAGACTACTGCAAGTATATAGTATCATTATAGTTATCATCACAAACATGTCCAATCTAGATGTACAACACTTATTTTTCTGCAGACTACTGCAAGTATATAGTATCATTATAGTTATCATCACAAACATGTCCAATCTAGATGTACAACACTTATTTTTCTGCAGACTACTGCAAGTATATAGTATCTTTATAGTTGTCATCACAAACATGTCTAATCTAGATGTACAACACTTATTTTTCTGCAGACTACTGCAAGTATATAGTATCTTTATAGTTGTCATCACAAACATGTCTAATCTAGATGTACAACACGTATTTTTCTGCAGACTACTGCAAGTATATAGTATCTTTATAGTTATCATCACAAACATGTCTAATCTAGATGTACAACACTTATTTTCTGCAGACTACTGCAAGTATATAGTATCTTTATAGTTGTCATCACAAACATGTCTAATCTAGATGTACAACACTTATTTTCTGCAGACTACTGCAAGTATATAGTATCTTTATAGTTATCATCACAAACATGTCCAATCTAGATGTACAACACTTATTTTTCTGCAGACTACTGCAAGTATATAGTATCTTTATAGTTATCATCACAAACATGTCTAATCTAGATGTACAACACTTATTTTTCTGCGGACTACTGCAAGTATATAGTATCTTTATAGTTATCATAACAAACATGTCCAATCTAGATGTACAACACTTATTTTTCTGCAGACTACTGCAAGTATATAGTATCTTTATAGTTATCATCACAAACATGTCTAATCTAGATGTACAACACTTATTTTCTGCAGACTACTGCAAGTATATAGTATCATTATAGTTATCATCACAAACATGTCTAATCTAGATGTACAACACTTATTTTCTGCAGACTACTGCAAGTATATAGTATCATTATAGTTATCATCACAAACATGTCTAATCTAGATGTACAACACTTATTTTTCTGCAGACTACTTCAAGTATATAGTATCATTATAGTTATCATCACAAACATGTCCCATCTAGATGTACAACACTTATTTTTCTGCAGACTACTGCAAGTATATAGTATCATTATAGTTATCATCACAAACATGTCCAATCTAGATGTACAACACTTATTTTTCTGCAGACTACTGCAAGTATATAGTATCTTTATAGTTATCATCACAAACATGTCTAATCTAGATGTACAACACTTATTTTTCTGCAGACTACTGCAAGTATATAGTATCATTATAGTTATCATCACAAACATGTCCAATCTAGATGTACAACACTTATTTTCTGCAGACTACTGCAAGTATATAGTATCATTATAGTTATCATCACAAACATGTCTAATCTAGATGTACAACACTTATTTTCTGCAGACTACTGCAAGTATATAGTATCATTATAGTTATCATCACAAACATGTCTAATCTAGATGTACAACACTTATTTTTCTGCAGACTACTGCAAGTATATAGTATCATTATAGTTATCATCACAAACATGTCTAATCTAGATGTACAACACTTATTTTTCTGCAGACTACTTCAAGTATATAGTATCATTATAGTTATCATCACAAACATGTCCCATCTAGATGTACAACACTTAATTTTCTGCAGACTACTGCAAGTATATAGTATCATTATAGTTATCATCACAAACATGTCGAATCTAGATGTACAACACTTAATTTTCTGCAGACTACTGCAAGTATATAGTATCTTTATAGTTATCATCACACACATGTCCAATCTAGATGTACAACACTTATTTTTCTGCAGACTACTGCAAGTATATAGTATCATTATAGTTATCATCACACACATGTCTAATCTAGATGTACAACACTTATTATTCTGCAGACTACTGCAAGTATATAGTATCATTATAGTTATCATCACAAACATGTCTAATCTAGATGTACAACACTTATTTTCTGCAGACTACTTCAAGTATATAGTATCATTATAGTTATCATCACAAACATGTCCCATCTAGATGTACAACACTTAATTTTCTGCAGACTACTGCAAGTATATAGTATCATTATAGTTATCATCACAAACATGTCCAATCTAGATGTACAACACTTATTTTTCTGCAGACTACTGCAAGTATATAGTATCATTATAGTTATCATCACAAACATGTCTAATCTAGATGTACAACACTTATTTTTCTGCAGACTACTGCAAGTATATAGTATCATTATAGTTATCATCACAAACATGTCTAATCTAGATGTACAACACTTAATTTTCTGCAGACTACTGCAAGTATATAGTATCGTTATAGCTATCATCACAAACATGTCTAATCTAGATGTACAACACTTATTTTCTGCAGACTACTGCAAGTATATAGTATCGTTATAGTTATCATCACAAACATGTCCCATCTAGATGTACAACACTTAATTTTCTGCAGACTACTGCAAGTATATAGTATCATTATAGCTATCATCACAAACATGTCCCATCTAGATGTACAACACTTAATTTTCTGCAGACTACTGCAAGTATATAGTATCATTATAGCTATCATCACAAACATGTCCCATCTAGATGTACAACACTTAATTTTCTGCAGACTACTGCAAGTATATAGTATCATTATAGTTATCATCACAAACATGTCTAATCTAGATGTACAACACTTATTTTTCTGCAGACTACTGCAAGTATATAGTTATCATTATAGTTATCATCACAAACATGTCTAATCTAGATGTACAACACTTATTTTCTGCAGACTACTGCAAGTATATAGTATCATTATAGTTATCATCACAAACATGTCCAGTCTAGAAGTACAACACTTATTTTTCTGCAGACTACTGCAAGTATATAGTATCATTATAGTTATCATCACAAACATGTCCAATCTAGATGTACAACACTTATTTTTCTGCAGACTACTGCAAGTATATAGTATCATTATAGTTATCATCACAAACATGTCCAATCTAGATGTACAACACTTATTTTTCTGCAGACTACTGCAAGTATATAGTATCATTATAGTTATCATCACAAACATGTCCGATTTAGATGTGCAACACTTATTTTTCTGCAGACTACTGCAAGTATATAGTATCATTATAGTTATCATCACAAACATGTCCGATTTAGATGTGCAACACTTATTTTTGGAGTGTTTTGTAAACTTTTCAACAGGAACACCAGTTGTGATGAATGGGAAGACTAGCAGGCTGACATAATGGTGTAAGGGGAGGGAATACCCCTGCTTATCTTTTCATACTGGTTAGTTCCATTGGTAAAGGTCTTATACAAATATTGTACATATCAGATGTATTAACTTTGTGAAGTCGTTATTTATAGCTCTGTATAAAAAAAAAGAAAAAAAATTGTAAACAGAGTTTTAGATAATAACTGGGTGGTATAAAATGTGGGTTGTTATTTTCAGGTATATTTATAAGGGCATTTTTTTTTTAAATGCATCTGATATTTTTTTTGTGTATACAATGTTTTGTTATTTATTTATTTTTTACAGAATTGCTTTAGTGGCCTTTATGAAATGAACACTTTGTGATGAATGGAGACTAGCAGGCTGAGATTTAGGGGTAAGGGGAGGGAATACCCCTGCTTATGTCTTCATACGGGTTCGTTCTTTCACTGCATGGAAGGCCTGCAATAATTAAGAATGCATTAGTTCTTTTATTTATAATTATTATGTATTTGTTGTTAGATATGCTATATCAAATGTATATAAAGTAAGATGAAAGTATTATTTAGAGCTCTGTAAAAAAAAAAGCTTGTAAACAGAGGTCTAGATAATGCATTAAGTGGTTTGGTCTGACATGGGGATTTCAAATTATATTTACATCATCATCATCTACAAAAATGCATCTGATATTATATGCCCCCTTTCTAATTTTTGTCCTTTTACCTATAAATGACATCAGATTAATGGGTCATGTCAATCAGCTTGGTCAACATCTTATTTTAAGTTTGATTCAGCCCCCACCCTCTTTTCCTTGTATGCAATATATAAGGCCTTGTCACCTTGGTCTAGTGAAATTTAACTGTTAAGTTGTTGGGAGTATTGATTGATCGATTTTTTGTTGATTGCTTATCGTCCCGGAATTATTGATGAAATGTCAATAATATAGCTAGTATACCAATTTCTGTGCTCCTAACATGAGTTATCTCCCATATTTGTAGGTACTTTTGATTTAGGTATTTCATAATAAGTCTTAAGCAAATAGAAGATTCCTCTTTTTTTGGTAAAAAATGGGATTTAACTTGTTTTCGCATTTAATGGTAAATCATTTGACTTCGTAATTTTTTAATTGGCTGTGAAAAAATGTTTAAAACCCTGTCCATGAAATTGAAAGTCACTCCTCTTGATTTTAGTTAGTGATTTCTTTTAAAGAATATATCAATAGTTTAAAGGAAATGTCCAATAGTATTTTATAATGCATTTAAAGGAAAGTTATATTTTATGGAATACTAATGTTGTTTGAATTGTACATTTAATAGTCACAAAAAATGTAAAATATTATCATCTGTTTTACTATTTTCAAGTAGAATTACATGAACTAATTTCCCTGTTTGTTTGTTTGTTCATAACGATTGTAAAGTTGAAATTTCTGTAACAATTACACACACATGCTTTTTCCCTTATTTATATTAGGGTTTTTTGGTGGAAGAAGACTTCAAGTCTTCTGAAGGCCTATGGTGCCGACTTTAAAATCATTGAACCACCTCCGTATGCCGCATCCGTTTCTGTGTATTACAATTTCATAACAACTTCCGATTCTTGACACCGATTTTACACATGATTAAGCATCTGAATCATTTAATTTGTAAATTAGGATTGAAAACAATCACTATCGTTAATATTTACCCTTTTATTTATGTAATTTATTAGATTTCATCTCATCTACATAACGTTATTTGTTTACTTGTAACGGATGTTTTTAATGTAGATATTTGTAGTACCCATGCGTGAATTTGGTATCGTACAACTCGCCCTGTTTACATGTTCGCCCTTGGTCTGTTAGTCCTGAGTTCTTTCGCCCGTATAGTACGTTCACCCTGTGTTCATTCTCTTCACTCTTATCTTACACAACGTTTTATAATCGTCCTTGCATTTATTAAAAATATTGATATTAAGGGTATCGTTAAAAAGCTCTAAAACACGATTTAGTGAAAATCATCTGTTCTTATTTTGTTCCCAAGGTAAGACAATAGTGTTCAGCCAATCAAATTCTGTGTTTCTCATGATCAAATTAATAAGCCAATCAAAACGTTTTCTCTGAAGATTATTCTAACATGCTAGATTTTGAACTTCTGTTGTTTTCATTTAGTACTTTAAAAAATACTTTTAAATAATACAAGTGAAAACAACTCCGTTTCTACTTGGTGTTCCTAATTGGAAGGAAATACGAAGAAGAAGAAGAAGAAGTTGTAAAATCGTGAACATGGCATGTGGATTTTCATCTGCAAGGAGGTTCTTACACAGCTTAAGGATAAAAGCATGACTGATTGACCAAATTCAATGATGCAGTACTACCATAAAGATAATAAATAGTATTTTTTCACTAATTTATTGACATTATACTTTTGTAACATATGTTATTTTGTATTCAATTAAATCATTTAAAGCACAATGTACTATTCTTTTTCACAAAGACAAACAAACAGGTTGGGACCCCCACCCCCACCCCTCCCATTATGAGTGGTGTCCCTTAAATGAGGACTGTCCCTAAAAAGGGTCATTTACTGTTGAAAAAAAGAAAGAAAATTTTAAAGATTTTTAACTCAAAGTGGGAAAATTCATTATATTTGGAACAACTTTTCTAAATGAGGGTCAAATTAATAAAGAAGATATAAGTTTAGAAACATCACAAAATTCTTTTGACATGTTTTGACACTTTAATACTTGATAGATGCATAGTTCTTTGGGAAAAGTTTCATCAAATAATATGAATATAGAGGTGCTCATTTTTACAGTGGGTTGTAATGTTCTTCTAATGAGGGTGACACATCTTTGCATAATTCAAAATTGGAAATTTCAACAAGCATCTAATATTCTTACACAAGAAAATAAACCCTGGTGTGCTAGCTACATGTTCATCTTTTCTACTGATTTAAAACTTAAATCATGCAAACAGACTTAAGAAAAGGCATGTAAGCTCATCATACAAATATGACACTTTTTCAAGACAATCCAGATCGTGCAAAATACTTCGCTAAAAATTGTAACCTTTAAAATTGTTGTCGCACACTAAAAACCCCATGGAAATTTCAAAAGTTGGCAGGTATGTAACAAGTCTTACTATTTTTATGCCCCATTTATGGGCATTATGTTTACTGGTCTGTCCGTCCGTCCTGCTTCAGGTTAAAGTTTATGGTCGTGGTAGTTTTTAATGAAGTTGAAATCCAATCAATTTGAAACTAATAGTACACATGTGTTCCTTATGATATGATCTTTCTAATTGTACTGCCAAATTAAAGATTTTACCTAATTTTCACGGTCCACTGAACATAGAAAATGATGGTATAGATTGGAAATCCATGTACTTATGACACATTCTTGTTTGAAGAAAAAAAATACATCATAGCGATAATGGAACAAAGCAGGCTGGGTTAGTGGGGCTGCTTTTATGGTAATTCAAGTTACCTTTTAATTTATTCACCTTCTTCCACCTCAGAGCTATCAGCTCTTTGATTAATGCAGGGTGCAAATTTTTTCAATGACTGTCACATTCTTATGTATTAAGCAGTAGTACAAGTTAGTTGATACATTATTTTCATCTCTTTTTAATAAATATCAATAATTTGAAACTGTTTTTTGTTTCCTTTAAAAAATTAAAAACTCCTTTTCAGTCCCTGTTTGAAGATATGATTTTATTTCAGTTAGTCTCGAGTGTAAGAGTTTTGAGTTAGGATCCTGGCTGGGTCAGACCACTTAGGACTGAATGTGGTATTTGCTTATTATCTGTTAAGTGCACATCATTAAGTAACAAGGACAAAGACTGGTCGGCTTGGAGTCGTTATAATATTTCACAGTATTGTGATCTTTGTCTATTTCAAGGTAACTTGTTGATGGCCAGAGACTAAAAATGGACACAAGTCTGAAGCCGCTGTAATTCAATGGTTGTCATTTGTTGCTGTATGTCATATTTGTTTTTTTGTTTGTTGTTTTGTAAATAAATAAAGCCTTTGGTTTCCTCATTTGAATTGTATCATATTTTGTTATGTCCGTGCCTTTTATAACTTGCTATGCAGTTTTCGTTTTTCTCATTGTTGAAGCCCTTGCAGTCCTTTTGATAAGATTGAGAATGGAAACAGGAAACGTGTCAGAGACAGCAACCACACCAAATAGCAGAAACACATGAAAGGTCATGGTCACAGAATAAAAAAATATAAACTGGTGAACCTAAGGTTTTTCACTAGTTATATTTTATGAATTATTTTCAGTGACTGACATGAAAAGTATGATAACATTTCGTATCAGTTACCATTGGATACTTGTATACGTATGGGAAGTTAAGCCGCTCTCTGTGTTTAGGGTTCACAGATGCTATACCTCCCTTTTAGGTATCAAGTATCCGCTAATACTGGTACAGTTGGACCCAGACCGAGTCAGGTGACTCGGTCAAAACCTTTTGGTGGGTGGGGATATTTTATCTACCATATGTACCAAGGATTTGCTGTTCCTGGTACAGACTGAGAGTGAGGTGGCTTAGTCAGCATGTGAAGCTCTGTAACATGTTTTCAACAAGGAAAGGGAATTTTATTTGTTTTATCAAGTTTTAATTGGGGATATTTTACTATTTTTATCCAAATTTTAATTGGGATGTTTTACTGTTTTTATCCAAATTTTAATCGGGGATGTTTTACTGTTTTTATTCAATTTTTAATTGGGGATATTTTACTATTTTATCCAAATTTTAATCGGGGATGTTTTACTGTTTTTATCCAAATTTTAATTGGGAATGTTTTACAGACTGAGAGTGAGGTGGCTTAGTCAGCATGTGAAGCTCTGTAACATGTTTTTAACAAGGAAAGGGAATTTTATTTGTTTTTATCAAATTTTGATTGGGGATATTTTACTATTTTATCCAAATTTTAATTGAGATGTTTTACTATTTTTATCCAAATTTTAATCGGGGATGTTTTACTGTTTTTATTCAATTTTTAATTGGGGATGTTTTACTGTTTTTATTCAATTTTAATTGGGAATGTTTTACTATTTTTATCCAAATTTTAATCTAGGATGTTTTACTGTTTTATCATTATTTTAAATGGGTAATTTTATTATTTTTAACAGGTTGAGGGTATTTTATATGTTTTATCCAATTTTGATTGGGATTGTTTTACTGTTTTATCAAAGTTTTAAATGGGATCCTTTTTATCAAAATTTTAATTGGGAAATTTTACCGTTTTTATCAAGGTTTTACAAGGATCATTTTATTGTTTTATCAAAATTTTTAAAAAGTATTTTACTGTTTTTATAAAAAATTTAAAAGGGTATTTTACCAGTTTTATATTTTACATTTTTTTACAAAATTTTAATTGGAGATTTTATTGTTTAACATAATTTTATTTCGCCTTTTTTATCAACATTTTAATTACCTTTTCTTTTTCTTTTTTACAATTTGGCTGTATAAGTCACGCCAAAGTCAAATCAGAGACTTTAAACTTGGTATTCCGAAAGGAAGAGGCAGGTGTCTTACTGCGGGCATTTGTCTTGGTGAACTAGCACCATGAAGTCCAGTTAACCCACAGGCCAGTTGGCTAGTACAAGCAGACAGGTATTTATGTACCATTTGGCATTTTAAAACTTTTGGCAATTTTTACTTTAGGACCTTTACCTTTCTCTATTTTTAATTTTTTTTTTAATTGTTTTAAAATATTTTTAACATCTTTGGCTTTCAATTAAATACTCATTTTTGTATATATATATCTTTATTCTCGTAAACCAAAGTACAATGGTACAGAGACATATACAAATAAATTAACATACATAGTATAAATTTTAGATACAAATGTAAAGTAGAGACATAAAGGAGTTACCCAGGAGATTCTAGGCATTTCATAATAATTCTTATAAACTTACACAGATTGTTTAGTTCAGACGAGTTGTTGCTATTCATTAGACCTTGAAATTTTAAAATATTTGGTCTGTTTACAAAATGATGCTTTAGTAGCATTTGTCTACTTTCGTCTATTGCCGAACATTCTAAAATATAATGGAACTCGTCGCCAATATCACCGGAATTGCACAAAGTACAAATACGATTTTCTCTCTGAATGTTTTGCCATCTACCGATTTCGATAGGAATTTTTGTGTTCAAAGTTCTAAATCTACAAAAAGAAGCAATATATTTGTCATCTAAAATATCAAAGTAGGTTTCGAAATTTATATTATTTTTGAATAATTTATAATTTAGAGCTTTTGGAGAATTTTGTAGAGTAGCATACCATGTCTGTCTGAACTGGTCAGTTAATCTTAATTTAACAGTATCATACAACCAGTTTTTACTTGTAAAATATTTAGTGTTCCATATATTTGATAGTCCACAATTATCAAGCACAGATTTTACATTCTTACACCAAGCTATATTTCCATTATAACTACCAGTAACAAGATTGTATAGAAAAACAGGAAGTTTCTTGTCTTCCCTAGTCACAAGCTTTTCCCAATAACTAAAAGTACGTAATTTAATAAAATATCCAGTGGAATCGGCCAAGTTCCCCATATATCATGTAATCAGGAGTGGATTTTTAAGATTAAGCAGTAATTTACAAAATTTTAGATGAACACGTTCTATAACAGAGGTGTCACCCATTCCCAGACTTCACACCCGTATAATAATATAGGCTTAACTACTTTGTCAAATAATTCTAGTTGACATTTAATGTTTAAACGATGTAATCTCCCCTTTTTTAGAATATCGTACATAGCCCTTGTTGCTTTATCAGCTTGTGCCTTTTTTGCTTTTGTGAAACTTCCTGTTCTAGAAAATAATACACCAAGATATGTAAATTCTTCAACAATATCTAACTCAATATAAGCATATTTAAAAATAACATTTTGTAGTGGTCTACCTTTAGAAAATATTACTATTTTGCTTTTAGGGACATTGGCTGCATAATGGTTATCCAAGGATCATTTCTCTTTATTAAATTTACATCACACATTTTGGCTTATTATGACTTTGGCTGTTACCTTTGATTAAGGAAATGATATAACCATTAAATATTGAATAAAAACTACAGCTTCGAAATTGGCTCAATTAAAAAAAAATTTCATGCCTAGTACTTCATGATTAAAACTCTTCATCAACTAACAAACTTTTACATAGGGTATCTAACACATAGAGTAGGCTAAAATAGGTGGCTAAGGTTTGTATGGATAAGAGAGAAATGGAGGGAGGGAGAAATGGGAAGAATTGAGAGGGTGAGGGTAAATAATGTGAATGGTATGTAAAGTTGTATGTTCTTTAGGGAGAAACAGGAAGAATTGAGAGGATGAAGGTAATGTTGAGAGTTGTATGTTCTATAGGGAGAAAAAGGAAGAATTGAGAGGATGAGGGTAATGTTGAGAGTTGTATGTTCTATAGGGAGAAAAAGGAAGAATTGAGAGGATGAGGGTAATGTCGAGAGTTGTATGTTCTATAGGGAGAAAAAGGAAGAATTGAGAGGATGAGGGTAATGTCGAGAGTTGTACGTTCTATAGGGAGAAAAAGGAAAAATTGAGAGGATGAGGGTAATGTCGAGAGTTGTACGTTCTATAGGGAGAAAAGGAAGAATTGAGGGATGAGGGTAATGTCGAGAGTTGTATGTTCTTTAGGGAGAAAAAGGAAGAATTGAGAGGATGAGGGTAATGTTGAGAGCTGTATGTTCTTTAGGGAGAAAAAGGAAGAATTGAGAGGATGAGGGTAATGTCGAGAGTTGTATGTTCTATAGGGAGAAAAGGAAGAATTGAGAGGATGAGGGTAATGTTGAGAGTTGTACGTTCTATACGGAGAAAAAGGAAGAATTGAGAGGATGAGGGTAATGTTGAGAGTTGTACGTTCTATAGGGAGAAAAAGGAAGAATTGAGGGATGAGGGTAATGTTGAGAGTTGTACATCTATAGGGAGAAAAAGGAAGAATTGAGAGGATGAGGGTAATGTTGAGAGTTGTACGTTCTATAGGGAGAAAAAGGAAAAATTGAGAGGATGAGGGTAATGTTGAGAGTTGTACGTTCTATAGGGAGAAAAAGGAAGAATTGAGAGGATGAGGGTAATGTTGAGTTGTATGTTCTTTAGGGAGAAAAAGGAAGAATTGAGAGGATGAGGGTAATGTTGAGAGTTGTACGTTCTATAGGGAGAAAAAGGAAGAATTGAGAGGATGAGGGTAATGTTGAGAGTTGTACGTTCTATAGGGAGAAAAAGGAAGAATTGAGAGGATGTTGTACGTTCTATAGGGAGAAAAAGGAAGAATTGAGAGGATGAGGGTAATGTTGAGAGTTGTACGTTCTATAGGGAGAAAAAGGAAGAATTGAGAGGATGAGGGTAATGTTGAGTTGTATGTTCTTTAGGGAGAAAAAGGAAGAATTGAGAGGATGAAGGTAATGTTGAGAGTTGTATGTTCTATAGGGAGAAAAAGGAAGAATTGAGAGGATGAGGGTAATGTTGAGAGTTGTATGTTCTTTAGGGAGAAAAAGGAAGAATTGAGAGGATGAGGGTAATGTTGAGAGTTGTATGTTCTATAGGGAGAAAAAGGAAGAATTGAGAGGATGAGGGTAATGTTGAGAGTTGTATGTTCTTTAGGGAGAAAAAGGAAGAATTGAGAGGATGAGGGTAATGTTGAGAGTTGTATGTTCTATAGGGAGAAAAAGGAAGAATTGAGAGGATGAGGGTAATGTTGAGAGTTGTACGTTCTATAGGGAGAAAAAGGAAGAATTGAGAGGATGAGGGTAATGTCGAGAGTTGTATGTTCTATAGGGAGAAAAAGGAAGAATTGAGAGGATGAGGGTAATGTTGAGAGTTGTACGTTCTTTAGGGAGAAAAAGGAAGAATTGAGAGGATGAGGGTAATGTTGAGAGTTGTATGTTCTTTAGGGAGAAAAAGGAAGAATTGAGAGGATGAGGGTAATGTTGAGAGTTGTACGTTCTATAGGGAGAAAAAGGAAGAATTGAGAGAATGAGGGTAATGTTGAGAGTTGTATGTTCTATAGGAGAAAAGGAAGAATTGAGAGGATGAGGGTAATGTTGAGAGTTGTACGTTCTATAGGGAGAAAAAGGAAGAATTGAGAGAATGAGGGTAATGTTGAGAGTTGTATGTTCTATAGGGAGAAAAAGGAAAAATTGAGAGGATGAGGGTAATGTCGAGAGTTGTACGTTCTATAGGGAGAAAAAGGAAGAATTGAGAGGATGAGGGTAATGTTGAGAGTTGTACGTTCTATAGGGAGAAAAAGGAAGAATTGAGAGGATGAGGGTAATGTTGAGAGTTGTATGTTCTATAGGGAGAAAAAGGAAGAATTGAGAGGATGTTGTACGTTCTATAGGGAGAAAAAGGAAGAATTGAGAGGATGAGGGTAATGTTGAGAGTTGTACGTTCTATAGGGAGAAAAAGGAAGAATTGAGAGGATGAGGGTAATGTTGAGAGTTGTATGTTCTATAGGGAGAAAAGGAAAAATTGAGAGGATGAGGGTAATGTCGAGAGTTGTACGTTCTATAGGAGAAAAAGGAAGAATTGAGAGGATGAGGGTAATGTTGAGAGTTGTACGTTCTATACGGAGAAAAGGAAGAATTGAGAGGATGAGGGTAATGTTGAGAGTTGTACGTTCTATAGGAGAAAAAGGAAAAATTGAGAGGATGAGGGTAATGTCGAGAGTTGTACGTTCTATAGGGAGAAAAAGGAAGAATTGAGAGGATGAGGGTAATGTTGAGAGTTGTACGTTCTATAGGGAGAAAAAGGAAGAATTGAGGGATGAGGGTAATGTTGAGAGTTGTACGTTCTATAGGGAGAAAAAGGAAGAATTGAGAGGATGAGGGTAATGTTGAGAGTTGTATGTTCTATACGGAGAAAAAGGAAGAATTGAGAGGATGAGGGTAATGTTGAGAGTTGTATGTAAAGAAGTAAGTTTGAGAGGGAGTATTAAGCGAGAGAATGTTAATTTCTTTGTAAGGGCTTGATGTACTGGTCTAATGGAAGTGCAGTTTTCTCTTTTCCTTCATGTAGTTTCTATTTTCTTCAGAAATCTGTTAATATTTTAACTTCTGAAATTACTGCTGTCTTAAAATTTATAAGTTAACAGCCTTTCTTGTTACTGTTTATGTGCTGCTTATATCTAAACATTGTAGCACTGATCAGTGACTAGATAGGGTTGCAGCTTTTCATCAATTTTAACAGCATTGTCTAACAGTCACAGATGCAGAAATAAAGACACTTACACTTTATGAATGTTTCTATCTTCCAAGATTTTTGCTTTCCAGTCTTGTCAAATGCATGCTCAGCATCTTTTCAAAACTTTCTTGGTCTTAGTTCTTTGTGTATCTTTGCTGTCAAGTTTATTATTCTTTATCATCACATGGTTTTATATCAGTCTTAAAATTTTTTTGGTAGTTATCTAATATTTCATGGTCAACTTCCGATAGTAAAATTAAGTCTGTGTAAAAATATTTCTACCTATTACAAGGAAAATACAAATGGTCTATATTCAAGCCTCTTTTAAATCTCTAATATTGATGATAATCTCGAATATTATCAGAAGTTCCACAAATGTTTTCTCAAATATAATCATAGAAAAGTTGTATGAGTAAAGTATTGTTGTTCCTTTTACATTCGAATAATTCTTTGTAAAATAACATTCATGTAGAATATATTTTGGAAATTGATATATTGCTTACTGGTAAATCGTATCCTTTAAAATCAAAAACATTGTTTTATTGATAAATCAAATATGGGTCAAAAATGATATAAAGTTGAATATTTTCCTATTTAAAGAAAGAGAAAGCTTTTATAGAACACATTTCAGTATAATTACAATGTATATTCTGTCCTGACTCATTTTCATAATCCCATAATTCATGCAATTTAAAACTTGAAGTTCATTGTTTTTGTTTTGTTTTTATAATCTAGAAATAGTTCAAAGAATTGTAAGCTTTAGATGGGAAAAGCAGTATATTTAGAGTTATCTTTCTTAGAACCATATCATGCTACTTAGGAGCTGCCATTTGATTTTTATGGGGGTCCTGCCTTTTTTTTAGTTTATCCTGCCTTTTTTTAGTGTATCCTGCCTTTTTTTTGCAAAGAGTCTCATCCTGCCTTTTTTTAACTAAACTCCTGTCCTGCCTATTTTGTTTTCAAATTTCATCCAAGCCCCTAAAAATCAAATGGTAGCTCCTAATGTGAATATGCACCATTATTTTATATGAATATGAATAACTTATCCATAGGATCTTGGAATGTGAATGGCTTGGGAGATAAGTACAGAGATGGTCAATTCATGTCTTGTCTGAAGTATGATATTACTACTTTCATAGAGACTTGGAAAGGTGTTGATGATACTTTAAACATTCCTGATTTTAAAATTCTTCAAAAATGTAGAAAAAAGAATAGACGCTCTAGAAGATTTAGTGATGGAATTATTATAAAGATATTTTTCCATAGGATTATGTTCAAGATTTTAATATAGATAGAAATTCTTTAGATAAAGTTTTTAATTTGCAAGGCCAGCAATTGATTAATCTCTTTATTGCCTCCCAGCTAAGAGTTTTGAACGTCGTTTTATTGGTGATATGCTGGGAAATATGACCTGTTTTAAGCCCAGTGGGTGTAGTACTGTTGACTATGCCTTGACCAGTGTGGACCCTATTAACTCTGTTAGGTTTTTTTCAAATAGACCCTTCATATTTATCTGATCATGCTCAAATTGTCTTTTTAAAAGGTTGTATATCCATGCAAAATATGAATATAGATAGAAAATATAGTGAGATAGATATGACATTTAAATGGGAGACTATTTCTAAGGAAAAATTGTATACTGTTTTGAAAGAAAGTAGCACCAGAGATGAAATTCTTGGTTATGAAAATACACCGTTTAAAGTAAATTGTTCTGGGGTTGACACAGAAAGCAGAACTGCAACTAAATAAAATATTTAAAACATTGACCTTGCGCTCATGTAAAATTATTAAATCCTTTCGTAAATGGAAATTAAAAAAGAAAAAGCCATGGAAGATAGAGAATTAGCTGATGTAAAGAAAACTGTATCAAATCTTGTCAAATTATTACGAATAAATCCTTATAACCTCAATTTAAGAAATAATTTTCTTGGTCACTGTAAACAATGTAAAAAAGTAATAAAAGGAAGAAAAATCAATTTAAAAGTAAGTATTTAGTAAGCCTTCATCCCTTAGAGATACAGACCCCAAACAATATTTGAAATTATCAAAATCATTAAATATGAGAACACTAATAATAGAATTGAGCTTCAAGCTGGTTTCAAAACAATTATTGATCATTTCAAGCATCAAGGAGAGACCAGCTTCTATGATAAAGAATTTAAAGCTAAAATTTAATCCGATATATTAAAAGAAACCAATGAACTTTTATTCAATGAGGTAACTGATAAACCATTTACTACCAATGAAGTAAATAAATGTATACAAAAATTAAAAACTGGGAAAAGCTCTGGTTCAGGTCAAATTTCTAATGAAATTATTAAATATAGTGGTGTTATTACGGTTGTTGTTAATTGTAAACTAAGATTTTTAATTTAATTCTTGATTCTGGTAAATATCCATCAAATAGGAAAAATCCTTTACCATACTTATTCATAAAGCTGGAGACAAGCTAGATATTAATAATTATAGGGGAATTTCTCTTCAAAATTGTACTGCTAAACTTTTTAGTGCTGTTATTAATTCTATAGTGGTAACTTACCATGAAGAACAAATTTCAGTTCACCAATTTGGATTTAGAAATACTCATAGGACAGCAGATAATATTTTTATTCTAAAAACTTTGATAATTAAATATTTGACAAAAAAGAAGAGTAAAATGTACTCTTGCTTTGTTGATTTGCGTTGTGCATTTGACACTGTTTGGCATGCTGGTCTCTTATACAAATTAAAGAAGGATGATGTTGGAAAGAAAATATTTGAAGTAATTAAAGATATATATAAATGTTGTGAATCTTCAGTAAAAATAGATAATAAACTGACTTTTTTGAGAAAAAAATAAAGGGGTCAAACAAGGGGACAGTAAATTGAGCCCCACTTTGTTTAATTGCTTTATTAATGATCACCATTCAATTTTTGATGGGACATGTGATTCTGTGTCCTTAGACGAAACATCAATAAGTAGTCTTAGTTTTGCTGATGATCTTTTAATATTATCAGAATCACAAAGTGGTTTACAATCTGCTTTGAATAAACTGGAAAAATATTGCTACAAATGGCAACTGACTGTAAATACAAATAAAACTAAAATTATGATTTTTCATTCTAGAAATTCTTTTGAGTTGAAATGTTTCTATAAACAAAATCAGTTAACTGAAGTTAAAGAGTATATTTTTTTTTTGGAAATATATTGATAATAAAGGAAGATTTAAGAGACCCAAGAAAGCGCTTAAAGCGTTATTTTCACTAAAAAATATATCTAATTTTCATCATGTCCCTGTTGATTTATCATGCAAGTTATTTGATTCACTAATTAAACCCATAATTTTATAGAATAGTGAAATTTGGTTTATGGAAGATTATTACTCAATTTTTAGAGCCATGAACAGAGCCAAAATGCATAGAACTAACTGTGATATTTTATCCTTGACAGCTAGATTCAGCTTTGAGAAAGTGCATCATAAATTTTGTAAAACTGTTCTTAGAATTAAAAAAACCTCATGTAATAAAGCTGCAAAGTCTGAGTTAGGACGGTTTCCACTTGACTCCTTTATAAAAACTCAAGTTTTATTATTATATTTATGTAGAATTAACTGCCATGAAATAAACCCTCCTGTTAAAGAAGCTTTCAAAGTTAACAAGTCTATATCTGAAGATGGAATATAAACTTGGTACACTTTTGCAAAGCACATTTTAATATAAACTTGGTACCCTTTTGCAAAGCACATTTTAAAGAATTGATGAAGAAGAATGTGTTGATTTTGATAAAACTTTTAAACTTATAAAAAATTCACTTAAAAAAACTTTTAAACATATTGTTAAAGAAAAGTATGATAAAATCACTCTTGCAAAACTTTCAAATATCGATAACAGTTCAAAACTTTTACCTTTATAGTAAACTTAAAAATGAAATTAAACTGGAAGACTACTTGCACAATCTAAACAATTTTAATAGTCGTCAACTTTTAACAAAATTCTGTGTAAGTGACCATAACTTTGAAATTGCAATAGGTCGATATAAAAAAAAATCAAAGAGAACACAGAGTGTGTAAAGTTTGTAACATTTTAGATGATGAGGAACACTTTTTCCTTCATTGCCAAATCAATAGTAATATTAGAAATCCCCTTATAAATGCATTAAACCGATTATCCTAATTTTAACCAGCTTGACTCACACTCTAAACTTAAAACTATTTTAGATTCCAATGAAGATATATTGTCTAGTGATGGAACATGTAATTGTGTAGAGATAAAGAAGGTATGTTAAGTGTACAGAGTATTTGTTTGATCATTTTATCTATATCTGATTTTATAAGTGCATCGTTTTTATTGTGTCCGAGAATATTCATATTGTGACAATTCATAAGGATTCAACGAGAATCTACAATGAATAAAGACAACAGTGCCAGTGGTTCATCTGATAGAGGTGTCAAATACAGGTTAGGTAAAAGGTAAAAGGTAGTATGTTCGCCTCGGTGGTCCTGTCGTAGTGTGTTCGCCTCGGTGGTCCTGTGGTAGTATGTTCGCCTCGGTGGTCATGTCGTAGTGTGTTCGCCTCGGTGGTCCTGTGGTAGTATGTTCGCCTCGGTGGTCCTGTGAAAGTGTAATCGCCTCGGTGGTCCTGTTGTAGTGTGTTGGCCCCAGTGAAGTAGTTTCTCTGTGTTTGAAGCACAACAGTGTCGAACTAGACCTTAAAATTGATATATGCTGCTTCTTCGTTTAAACATACTGCATGAAGACCCCCAAAAAAAAAAAAAAAAACACCAGCAAAGACTGGTCGGTTTAGATTAATGTTTCCGGGTAGGGTGGCACATTTACATGTGGTCTGCTACCTTGTGAACTTGCATGTTAAAAAATCCAGCTCAGCGTATTGGTCTAGAACAAAGCAGGGTTTTAAGAGCAACCTTTCATAGAAACATGATCAGCAGGACAAGATCTACAAAATGATCAACAAAACAATATCTGCAAATACTTCAACGAAGGCAAAATTGTAAGTTCTTTTCTTATAGAAGTTATTGCCCTTGAATGAGGATGTTTATTCTTATTTTGTATTTTGTACACAACTATATTAGACAGAGAGAAACTTAAAAATACAAAAAATACAAAATCAACTAGTAAGAGGTCATGAATTATATCATTGTCTTCAATGTTGAAAATGCACATAGATCCCAGGTGAGCGACTTAGGCTCAAATTAGATTCTCTCTGTTTATGAATAAAATTGACAAGCATTGTGCTTAAATTTTTGTTCGTGTTAACGTAAAAACACTTTCTGTTTGAATATCTTTTTGATGGCGATTATGACATATATTAGGGAGCAACCATTTAACTTCAAGGGGGGGGTGGGGAGGGGTTATGCCTTTTCTGAGTCATTTTTATTTACTTTTTCGACGCTATCAATCTTAATAATTTTTTTTCAAAATTTAACACCATAAGGTATGGGAAATATCAAGATTCAGAATATTTTTTTTATCAAATTGGGGATCAGAATATTTTTTAGGAACCCCCCCCCCCCCCACGAAGTTAAATGGCCGTTCCCTTATTTCTATACATATCGGACATATTTTAAATACAAATAATATTTGGTCCAATTTGATCCCGTATCATACTTTTTACTTTTTTGTGTGATCGCCCTTATATCTGATGAATAAGCTAAAAATAATCTTGAACTTTGGTGGATAGTTGTCTCATTTGCAATCATACCACATCTTCTTATTTTCATATTGAACTATGATTAAAATATATTTGTGTAGAATAAAATCTTTTCACTCAATTATGGTCCAAGATTTACCAAAAACATTTAAAAACTTTAAGGTAAAAAAATCAAACCTTTAATAATTTAATAGACATATAAGTTGATAGACATTTGCCTCATTTGGCAATCACACCACATCTCCCTTTTTTTGTCTTGTAAGAGCTGCAAATAATTAAACTTGCAGAAATCAGAATGATAATGAAGATTCTGCCACACAAAATGCATGAAACAGTTGTATATAAAAGCGAAAATAAAATGTTCATGAGTCGAAGCCACGGAAAAAATAAGCACGAGTAGGAAAAGAGAGACGAAAGATATAAAAGGGATAATCAAACTAATTAGTCGAAAACGAACTGACAATGCCACGACAATCCACCACCCCGCGCCCCCCCTAAAAAAAAAAAATGACAAACAACAGTAAACAAAACACAACATTGAAAACTAAAGACTGAGCAACACGAACCCCACCAAAAACCGGGGGTGATCTCAGGTGTTCCGGAAGGGTAAGCAGATCCTGCTCCACATGCGACAATTGTCGTGTTACTCGTATGAAATACGTTGATAAGTTATACCAATCTGACTAGGCATTACATCATAGCGTATTGGTAATTGACTCATAAATGTATCAACAGTTGAAAATCATTAGTGAATCCGCATAAAATCCTCCCTCCTGCCTTCCACCTGGAATATCAATGGTTGTCCCCTTATATCTAAATATTAATGACAAGCTATTTTGGCAGTGTTTGCAGTTTTGCACAAAATACAAGGAGTTTGAAGCTCTTATGTAACTATAAAAGACAAAATATAAAGATATAAATACTGATGTTTTCTTTATATTACAATGAACTTTATATGCGGGGCCAAATATGACCCTTACCGAATTTACTCCTTTATCTTTTTGAATGCTTACCCAATTATATTTGTTTTCAAACAGTACCTGTACCAGCAAGAATACAATAAAGGGCAAAACAATTGCTATCCGGAGTTTTAGATAAAGGTAATTAAATGTTTTTTTTTTATAATTTTAAAAATTCAGAAATCCTACTTTTCAGGTTGCCATAGCAATGCTTCAAAAATATGAAATTGCTCAATACTGTGATCAAGACAAGATGTCGTCTTTTAATTACTATATAAGATGAGAAATGACTTTTTTTGCAGTATTGATTTCCTGCTTAACTTTGAAAAATGCATTTTTTACCACGTTTTTTGGGAGATATTTCAGGAAATGAAATTTGTTGCCATGGAAACCAGTAGATTTGAAAAAAATATACCATTTTCATCTTTTTTGTGTTACATTACATGCAACACATCATTAAACACCAATTTTATGAAAAAATTTTTTTGACATTCCATTTAAAGCTCAGTGCTTGATGACACACTTTTGGCCTCTTTAAACGTTTTCTATAACTTACGTGTATACAGAAGCCATAATACTAGAAATTGATAAGTTAATTGTTTAATGCCCAACATCCAGCGGCAAATATTTCACACACATTCTTGACTATTAATTGCTATTTGGTATGTACAATAATATATAGTTTCCACGAGGAATTATTCTACAGTTTTAGGGAGTATGTTTCAGTGACTTTGGAATTATTATTTTTTTTCAAATGTCAAATAAGTTGTTTTTCTTTATATTTTATAAGAGTATTTATACTGGGACCTTGATATTCGGTATACAGTTACATCCCAGCGTTATATCATTATGAAGAATATAAGACACAAACCTCTTATTCGATAACATAAACGGTACCAATTTTTCTGCACCAGATGCGCATTTCGACAATCAATGTCTCTTCAGTGATGCTCGAGGCCAAAATATTTGAAAATCCAAAGCTTATTAAAAGGATGAAGAGCTATAAACCAAAAAGAACAAAAAAAGTGTAGCCAAAGCCGGGCAAGGAATCAGAGCTTTGCATGAGGGAGATACATTCCTTAATTTTAAAACAATAATCGTGCTTCGATAAGTGGAAAGTTTGTATTGTTTAAAAGTCATCTTTATTGAAAAGGTATGTTAATGAAGAAATATTTCGTTTGTATTTGAAAAAAACAGTTTCTTTAGCGTATTTGAAATTAACGTTTGATAAGAATATGAATCACACCCATATCTAATTTTCACCGACTTTCGAAATAAAGATTTTTTAGAGATTTTTCGTTTTCGAACATTTGTACCTTGACATTTGGTTTGCTGTTGCTATAAGCAACCCTTCATAGAGTAGTTTCCTCACTTATCAACCCTTCATAGTGTAGTTTCCTCACTAATCAACCCTTCATAGTGTAGTTTCCTCACTTTTAATTTGTTTTTTGACAGATATGTTGTATGTTTGCTCAATGCAGAGATATGAAATCAGGTAAGCTTTACAAGCAGAACTTGCTTTTTTGGATATCCACTTCGATATACGTATACATGCGGTTATCTAACAGTGTATCAATATTTCTTATTTTGATTTTGTTACAAAAGGAGCTGGCGAGACACATCTATGTGTTAACAGTTTAATATGTAATGTCCATCTGAAGATGTGCATCCCATACTCATTGTTTTATGAGATTAACTTTTGGGATTTCGTAATGTAAAAGACGGAACCACAGCTTAGTTGCAACCAATTGTTTGGGGTATAAATATGTAGGATAACTAGTTTTGCCAAATCCATATGCATAATCATAAATTGCAAAATGTGTCAAACGCACCAATCCTTTAAACATAAAATATATAATTAAATAAACTAAAGCACAAATAATGTTTTGAACAAAAAGTTGGATCCTAAAGGGAGCCCTTAATAGCTCCTCGATCTCGTTTTTATTGTGTTCTGTGAAAAAAATCAGTGGAAAGAATAGCATACTGAATGAAAGTTCTCAGTATGAACTTCAAACTAAGGTGACTGGTTAAGGCCATTTCGCCTTTCATATTCTATAGGGCGTAAACGCAACGTCGAAAATGTACAAAATGAAATAATCGTATAATGTGAAAATTAGTAGTTGTACAAGATTTAGTTCGCGGAAAAGATGTCGACTGGTTTGATAAGGTCCTATCAAGACCGACACAGGAATTACCGACCGTCCAATTGTGAAGCTATATCCGTTAAAAATACGGAATAAACCTTTTCCGCCTGGGAGAAATTAGTTTATGTATAGATTGTTCAAATTAACTATACGGTTATGAGATTGACTTGAAAAAATGTTAAATATTCAAAAGTTAACAGTGAAGTTTTTAAAGAATTATTGAGACTTTAAATACAGTTTTATTTAATTTTGATATGCAATTGCGCAGAAACATTAATATTTTAAAAAAGTTAAGTATTTTTCGCATTGTATTTCACATTTGAGTTAAATATCATTTCTTGCGGCCCCAGAATGTTGAGAATTGCGTTACGTTAAGGGTGCTATAAACAGTTTCGTATAAAAAACTAGGGGTTATTCCCCGACTAAAAATAACCATGGAGGGAAATCCCTTTTTATTCATATATTTGGTACAAAAGTATCATGTTTTTTGTATTTGATTGTAAAAATTAGTTAATTAGCTTTCAATTTAAACAGGTTGAAAGATAAAATAATTTTAAAAATTAGAATAAATATACATGTTCTGAGGGGAGACAACACTGTAAACATCCTGTTTTTTTGGCAGTGAAAATTGAAAACTTATTTGCAGCCACTGTAGCTCTTTTCGAAGCAGGAAACCGTACCCTGAAACAAGACTTTTATTAAAGGCCAGGTAAAAACCTATAAATTTCATACAGTCTTGATTATTGGAAATGTGCCTGTACCATGTTTACATGGGTATGCACATGACCTGATTTCAGGTTTTTTATGTTCAGATTAGACAACTTTTTCCCCCTTTTCTCTGGATAAAACTTTTTTACTATATTAAAAGTACACTCTATTTTTATTTCAATATAAACTACAGATAATTCTGATTCCAGTGATATCTAGTTTTATACAAGTATCTTTATTAACCATTCCACCACTAAGGGTCACTTAGGCATGGTCCCTTAAAATATGACGTCATAGAAAAAAACTGTTGATTGCACCCTGGTGGTACATAACACTACAGGAAGATAACTCTGTAAACATCAGCTAAACGTTTTAATCAGGTTCTATTGTTAAGGAAATATTAAGCTTCTCAATGATCAAAAGTAGTGTTTGTCAAACTGCTATATATCCAATGAAATTTTTCCGATAAAGTGTGTGCATGGTTCAAGTTTTTTGAAATTTTTATATTTTTGTCAAAGCGTCAAAGTAAATATTTTGTCAAAATTTTATGAAAATTAAGCGAGCCAAATTAATTTTAGTCAAGGTGTTTGGTACCACCTTAAACGTACCCGTTTGCGGTGTGGCCGCTTTCTTGGTGACGTCGCGTTATTGTGATGTACGATAATGTTATTGTTGAATGTATATAGAAAGTTGTAATGGCAGACGTATTTTTATCAGTAACGCCTCAACCAAGCTTGCGATCACGATGTACAATACAAAACGTATAAATCTACAATGCGATATTCAAGAGCTTGCATTTCCTATCATGATTTTCTTGACAGGGGGTTACTGCTTACAAGTTTAAAATGGTAAATTTTAAATCATCCCTTCGAAAATTTTACGGAAGCCATCACGAGTTGGTTGACCACTACGGAAAATCTGTTTCACTGTTGGCGACGGATATGTTCCAACAGATACAGTTAAGTCTGCCTCATATCTTGACTGAAATCTAGAAACTGACAATGAGGGTCGGTTGAAAACAAAACTTTATGACAAAAGAGATGATTTCAGCTTCCCAATTGTGAACTTTCCATTTTTATGTAGCAACATTCCAGCAGCGTCTGCATACGGAGTATATATCTCCCAGTTGATACGATACTCCAGGGCTTGTATTTCCTATCATGATTTGCTTGATAGAGGGTTGCTGCTCACAAGGAAGCTATTAAACCAAGAGTCCCAAGTGGTGACGTTGAAATCATCCCTTCATAAATTTTACGGACGCCATTACTAGTTGGTTGACCGTTACGGAATATCCGTTTTACAGATGATAGCGGATATGTTCCTAATGTCGTAACTACAATCCCGTCCCCTTTTCCCGAATGTGACCTACCGAATTAGCCTTATAACCGGGTTTGTACTAACATGAGCAACACGACGGGTGCCACATGTGGAGCAGGATCTGCTTACCCTTCCGGAGCACCTGAGATCACCCCCAGTTTTTGGTGGGGTTCGTGTTGCTCAGTCTTTAGTTTTTTATGTTGTGTTTTGTGTACTATTGTTTGTCTGTTTGTCTTTTTCTGTTTTAGCCATGGCGTTGTCAGTTTATTTTCGACTTGTGAGTTTGAATGTCCCATTGGTATCTTTCGCCTCTCTTTTCCAATTATCGTAGCCACAATCCCAAACTCTTCTCCTCGAATGTGACCTACCGAATTAGTCTTATCACCGCATTTGTACTTACATGAGCAACTCGACAGGTGCCACATGCTGAGCAGGATCTGTTCTCTTCCGGAGCACCTGAGATCACCCCCGGTGCTCAGTCTTTAGTTTTCTATATGCTGTGATTTGTATACAGCTGTTTATCTTTTGGTCGTTTTTCGTTTTTTGCTATGTCTAGGTCAGTTTGTTTTTGACTTGTGAGTTTGAATATCCCTTTGGGTTTCGCCTCTCTTTTAGATGAATTTAATGTTGCGGTTTGATGTGAGATTTAAATCTTGTGATAATAAAACCAGCAATTTAGTAATGAAATCATAAATAAATTTTCCATTTAATACAAGGAAATATAATCTATATATTCACATTGATTTCTATTTCCAAACAATTTTGAAATGAATTATTACTATTCAAAATAGGACACAATGGGTTAATTCATAAATCAAACGACCATTCTGTACCTGTACCTGTAGACAAATTATTTCAAACGGAACAGAACATCCTAACTTTTACGGTGATGCTGTTTACCGAGCCCGGAAATCTAGATACGATCCGAGTAAACTTATAAATCCTTTAAGTAAACTTATTCCAGAGGGTTGGCTATTCAACACTGTAATTTGATCGTTGAATATTGTTTTATTGGTATAAATATTGATTTTGTAAATTAAAACCATACTAAATATTACTGTTATACACATATGCATATTCACGGTACTACAATCTGTCGATACTTATATGTTTTCATTGCACAAGGTCATGTTTTTTCTCTAACATTCTATATGTGCCTATCTATAGATTAGACCGTTGGTTTTCCCGTTTGAATGGTTTTACACTAGTAATTTTTTGGGCCCTTTATAGCTTACTGTTCGGTGTGAGCCTAGGCTCCGTGTTGAAGACCGTACTTTGACCTATAATGGTTTACATTTATAAATTTTGACTTGGATGGAGAGTTGTCTCATTGGCACTCATACCACATCTTCTTATATCTATCCATGTCATGAGCCTATAATTGAATGGTTGTCGTTTTTTGCTGTTTCTCGTTTATTGTTTTGCATAGTTTGTTCCTGAGTTGTGCCGTTACACCACTGTCCCAGGTTAGGGGAGGGTTGTCGCAATCAAACATGTTTGACCACGCCACATTCTGTATGTGCCTGTCCCAAGTCAGGAGCCTGTAGGTCAGTGGTTGTCTTTGGTTCATGTCCTTCATATGTGTTTTTCGTAAATTATTTTTTTATAAATTAGGTTCGTTAGTTTTCTCAATTGAATTGCTTCATATTTGTCATTTCGGTGTCTTTTATAGCCGACTATACGGTATGGGTTTTTCTCATTGTTGAAGGCCGTACGGTTGCCTATAATTGCTTACATCATCTTCATTAGAACTTTAGTGAATAGCTGTCTCATTGGCAATTTTACCACATTCCTTATTTATATATTCTGATCTAATATCACGAAAATATGATGTCATTTGTGAGTTGAGATATCAACCGTGTCACACGGTATTAAAAGCCCTTACTAGATTAAGAATTAAAATTCTATAATAAAAAGGGTTATATACAGTCTTTCATAAAATGTTAATGGCCTAAAAGATTCTATTTAATCATCGTATCGATCAACTAATAACTGATGATTACCGTAAAACGTTCCTTTAATTCAGAAGTATACCCCATCTTCAAATAGGTTGGGTCGAAAAGACTGGCCCCAACAAAGTATGCTAAAATTACAAGGTCAACATCACCTGCAGAATTATCTCGAGAGGAGTTTTAATATTTCTATTTTTGTACTACATTATATCACAAATAATTAAACTGGGAATTCAAAACCATACTTCCACAACGAATCCATATATGTTTGATAAACTTAAAAAGGAGTATTTACCAGTTTATTAAATGTACTTATTATGTAAAAATGTTTTTGGATGTTTGCTTCTCTTCCTTACAGAAACAGGTTTTTTCTAAATGCATTGTTATACATAACTATTTTCTATTCTGTATTATGTATTGTACACTTTCAACCACTTTTACCAATAAGAGACATTTTGCCCTTGCAGAATACATGTATATAAATATGCAGTCATGCAAATCTGGACTAAATGGGAGTATGCCAGTTTTAGAACACATAAACTGTTGCTGAGCTGCTTGCTTCTGAGTGCCATCCAAAAGCAAGCAGCTCATGTGCAGTAAAACGCCACCAATGTTGTATTGTAAAATATTGCAGAGTTCAAAGTAATAGGCAAACATTATTTCATTTAAGGGCAAAAGCTCGTCTGACAGTTTTGATGTAAATAGATGGTAGGGAGATTACAACATTTTGAAATGTCCTGCCCCTGCCAGATTTTCTCTATCTATAGCAGTTTCAAGATAATAGACAAAACTTGCATTTTACCCCGTAAGTTCTATTTTTAGCCGTGTCGGCCATGTTGGTTGGAAAAAAGCGGGGTGGGCATCGCACACAATTTCTAAAACTCGATATCCCAATGGTGATTGTGGCCAAGTTTGATTAAATTTAGCCCAATAGTTTTAGAGGAGAAGATTTTTGTAAAAGTTAACGGACGACCACAACGGACGACTGACACCAATTGATGGGAAAGGTTTACACTGGCCCTTTGTTCTAAAATTGTACATTGAAAATAATTTCGGAGACTGTATTTTTATAGTTGGGCAATCTATTCCATTAGATAAAAAGCTGCTGTTTACAAACATAACTAGACAAGATTCTTAGACTGTCAAAATGTAGTCAAACTTAGAATTTAACTGCCAGACTTGAATGTACAGTTCATGCTGGATCCAAGGACCAAACACTCATTTCACTACCAAATTGTGATGCAACAGATGCATGTCATTATACATTCACAAATATTTCTGTTATATAAAGACATATATTAGACAGAAGAAGAAGCAAAAATTTCTCGTTATAATGTCCTCAACTGAACTTGAGTTCAATATATTCAATATTGACAGTAGTACTTCATTGAAGTCTGAATCATGTACTACATCTGCTTCATCAATAGTTTCCGCATTATTAGAATTGTCCACCAATTCATTTGTTTTCTTTAAGGTAAAGTTTCCAAATAAGCTTCTGATCTAATTTGATTCTTTTGGTAGAAACAATTTATATGGAGTTGTTTTTAAGGCAATCGCAAATGCCTTCATAACGAGGTCTTTTTCAAGTTTTTTTCCCTCCTTGCTCAAAAAGCATACAATATAAAATGAAGAAGATGTGGTATTATAATAAGTTCTTTATCAATTTTCGGAAAATTTTACAACTTTCTTGGGCCTTTTTAAAACCCAGCCTTTATTTATCAAATCTTCATGGTTTTCTTAGTTTATTTGGGAAATCTAACAAGCTGACTTTTACATGTACAATGTATGTCGAAACTTTCTGATCGAGACCTTCAAAATGTATTTCTGTAAATTCAAAATTATTGCAATATGAATAACACAACAGATTTTCAATGTCACCAGCCTATTAAATTTTTGTACAGGGCTCATTTTCAAACTTGACCGGTTGTCTGTAGAAAGCTACTGCATAAATTTTATCCAAATTAGATAACGATTAATTATTCTAGAAAGTTTACAATCCGGACCGATGCTCGGACGGACAGACGAGCGAACAGCATTTATATATTCCCGTCCGCAATGTGATGCTGAGGGGGACAACAAGAACAGATATGGGGTATACGTCAAGGAGACAACATTTTATCTCAGAAGTTAACTAACCAAAAATGTACACCCAGAGGTCGCCACACGATCTGTAAGAAACTGGGAAACCCCACACCATGCAGTTAGCCCTATATGGCCCAGACTGTGACATGACCTTAGTTGCATTTTCATTTTTTGTACAATATTCAATATAATTCAAATTTACTTTAATTAATCTCACATTTTTGACGGTCACCATGAATACGCAATAATATTATTATACACATTAAGTTCTGAATTCACAGTATTTCAAATTTCTCTGCATAAAGTAAGAATTCTACCAATTTGTCTTTGAATTTGATTACAACTAGGTAAAAGCGTTTTAGTGAATTAAAATTAATGTCTCCCCTGTAGAAGTCACTCTGGTAAAAACAAGATTGTTATTGCAAGTAAGTCATATTTTCTGTGTAGCCAGGTCTATTTGAATTCTATTTTCTATGTAGCCAAGTCAAATTAAAGTCGTATTTTCGAAGTAGCCAAGTCAAATTAAAGTCGTATTTTCGAAGTAGCCAAGTCAAAGTGAAGTAGTATTTTCTAAGAAGCCACCTCAAAGCGAAGTCGTATTTTCTATTGAGTCACGACAATTTGAATTCTATTTTCTATGTAGTCAGGTCAATTTAAATTATATTTATATTTAACTATTTAGCCAAGTTAAGTCAAAGTGAGGTGCCAAATCAAAGTGAGGTCGACATTTTTATGAAGGCAAGTGAAGTTGAAGTCGTGTTATCAATGAACCCAAGTGAAATTGAAGTCGTATTTTTTCTCTTTCAATGGATTGAAGTCGGTCGTATTTTTAATGAGGCATAGTGAATTCAAGCTCGGATTGTGTATGAAGTCCGACATCTTTGGTTGTCTATAGCATTAAACATTCGATCTAGGTCTTTAATGAAGTATTAAAATTTTGAGACTGGAATGTAATTCATTTGTAAGACTTTTCATCTTAAGGAAGAAAATAATGTGGTTTATCTTATTAACTGTTTTTACATATACAGAAGATTTTTTGTGTAATTCATTTTTTCTTCTTCAACTTCACCATATAAGGGGAGATAACTCAAATCATGTAATGGATTGTACATTAAATTTACTATTTTTTTTGTAAACCAAGTTCAGTGACCCTTATTTTTTATTTCTATTTTCTGAAATGACTTTTAAACACCTATCTTTCCATATTTTATTTTAAATTTCTATAGTTTAGTTATCTTTCTATTCGCAGAAAAATAGCTTTTCTAAGATCTTGGCAAACAGCTCAGTGGTACGTACTTTTTATTATATTTAAAAAAAAGCTTGGTATTAGCTACATTTAGAGAAAGTAATAAAAATATCATTGTTTTTAATTTTTCTTCTTTTTTTTTTATTAGCACGCCACCCTTTTTATTAATAGCAAATAGGTCTCTCCTTATCGCATTCTTTATACGACATCCTTTTTGTTTATAGTATATAATATATATGGAAATTTAGTAAATGATTGGCAATTAGACAACTATCCAAAATGAAGCGAATCTAAGCAACTATAGGCAACCTTTCGGCCTTCAACAATGAACCCATGCAGCATGAGCACCTATAAAAGTTCTCGACATGACAAAATTATACAATTCAAACGAAAAATCAACGACCTGATTAATGACAAAACAATAAAAAAAAATTATGACAGACAGCAACCAACGACAACCACTGAATAACAGGCTACTGAATTGGGACAGGTACACATAGAATGCGGCGAGATTACACATAATTGGGAACGCCCCCTCCCCACTACCCTGTGATAATGGAGTAACAGCACAATAAAATAACAAACTGTAAAAATCAGTATGGCTTGACTCATCAGATCGACACGAAGCACAAAAAAACAACTAACATAAAGGGAAAAGACAATTTAGACTCGCCCTATCTAAACACGATGTAAACAGTGAGTTCTCTTTCGCATTCTCATTACGATACCCCTTTTATATAGAAGTTAAGCCTCTCTACTTCTCCCCTTTTATATAGAAGTTAGGCCTCTCTACTTCCCCACCTTTTATATAGAAGTTAAGCCTCTACTTCTCCCCTTTTACATAGACGTTAAGCCTCTCTACTTCCCCACCTTTTATATAGAAGTTAGGCCTTTTTCCTTCTTCCTTGTTCTTTATCCGACACCACTCTTATTCATAGTACAGTGTAGTTTTTTCTCTCTATCCGAACAGTTAGGCGTCCCTCTCTCTAATACTCGATATACATGACGAGGTTTACAGAATAGAGAATAACGCGTAGAAAAATAAACACAGAAAAATTTACAATAAAAATAAAAAAACAGAGATAGATGGGGATATCATGGATACATAGAATAAAATAATCGTCCAAAATAAACAAAAGATGAAGCAAAATTGCCTACAATTAAATTATACAGTAATAAATACCCTTCCCCTCTCAAAAAATTAAGATCCTCAAATAAAACACCCATTTCATTTCAACATAGTTTTATAACATTTTTTGTCTAAACGAGAACCGTGAAGTTGGCTTAGCGATTCTATGATATTGTTCTATTTTTTTTTTGTAGTCTTCTCCATGAACTATTCAAAAGCCGGCATGAGTCATACAATAATCTCTCCCTTTGAACGTCAAGTATGTGTTGGTCTTTAATAATATTTGATTGGTTATTAATTTAGTCATGTTTTAGGTTATAAATCTTCTACTTAAGGAGATTTAATTCTATCACCTTTCATTCGGAACTCCCTCACAGGGGTGGTATCTAGCTTACTTTGTAAACTCCATATTAATTAACAAAAATACCGCAGGATGTTTAAAAGAAATAGGAATTATATTCTCAAAAAACATTCCTTTTGAACTGTCAAGCACGAAAAACGTTTATATTGTGGTTGGTTTGATAATAACCCGGTTAAAGTGATATGCCATGAATTCACTCAGGTGCTAATCCCGCCTTGTCGCTAAACATCAAAGGAAATACCTGGTGACAAAAATCTTTTCTAATTAACCGTCTTTGCTAATATTTTCTTTTGGTATGTACTCAAATGTTTTAAACATTACAAAGCCTCATGGAAGGAAAATTAATATACCTTTGCTTCTATTCTTTCCTGTATCATATACACTTTGCTTAGATCTATTATTGAAATCTACGGGATAGATTTCTTTCTTTGATTTAAGATGAATGTCAACATAATGTGCCGTGCAAAGGGGCGGGAAACATCAAACAACGTTAGCTAAAAAGGGAGGGATACATCAAACAAAGTTAGCTAAAAAGTCTGAATATTCCACGCCTTCGTTTCTCCTTTAACGTTTTGATAAAGTATTTCATTCTTGAAGGTCTGGATGGGGGGTCTTTCGTTTCTTTATTCTTTAATTTGTTTAGGGTAATTTTTCTCTATTGTTTGAATTTTTTGCCCATTATTTTCTATTCTTATATTTAAGCACCTCATTATTCTCTAATCGTTATTTTTTTGGCCTATTTTTCTCTATTCTTTATTTTGTTTTGTCCTTTATTCTTCACCTTTTCCTCATTTTTCTCTATTCAGTAATTCCCGTTCAGACCCTCATAAAGTATTTTATTCTTACGCCCATTACCACATTCAATTACGTTTAAACTTTATGATTTAAAGAGGTTGATGTGCTATGAAAGAGACTTGGATTTTAAAACAGAATTATACATTTTGATGTAATTCATTAAACAGATTGTAGGTTTAGATAACTATTTAACAGGTGGATATAAGATGAGATATCTACACCAAAACGAATATCTACTTGTAGTTCAGAAAGGTAGTCCCACTTTAGGCGCCTATAATTCAGTGATTGTCCTAAGTCAGGACCCTAAAATTCAATTGTTGTCCTAAGTCAGAAGCCTGTAATTTAGTGGTTGTCCTAAGTCATGAGCCTGTAATTCAGTGGTTGTCCCAAGTCATGAGCCTATAATTCAGTGGTTGTCGTTTGTTGTTGAATATCATATTTGTTTTGTACATTAATCAGGCCGTTTGAATTATTTTACATGTCATTTCAGTGGTTTTATAGCTTACTATGCGGTATGGGTTTTGCTCATTGTTGAAGGCCGTAATGTGACCTATAGTTGTTCATTTCCACGTCATTTTGCCTCTGATAGAGAGTAGTCTGATTGGCAATCATACCACAATTTATTTTTATATTAACATGATGACTTTTCCCAGTATTTATTATGTCGGAATTTTAGTAACTTAAATGGAAAATTTATTATTTTATGTAATGTATAACTTCAAAACAAAACCATACGAAAATTAGTTTTAACTGGGGTGTACAATTATATGCTGCATTTTGTTGGACAGAATCTTCATTTTGTATCCTGTCTCTGGCAAGATTATTGATTTTCTTAGGCCACCGTACTTATTTCCCCCTCCCCCTTGTAGATTAAACCTTACATTGACCTTTTAGTTTCTTTTACATGTACGTTCCCTGACCTTTAAATTAACAAATCAAACAGAAACATCAATTAAAAGTCGTCACAGATTAAATCTTCATACATCTTAACATATGCATGAAAAAAAAAAAAAAAAAACAAACATGAATGCATGTTTGATGTAAGCAGTATACCAATTATATAAACCCTAATGAAAGGCGGTAGAAATCATATTTAGATCGTAACGTCTCCTTCAAATCTCCATGCAGCCTTTTCTCTCAAACAACTTATTAAAAAGAGGTTTTTGAATTTTATCTTTCAAGCTAATAAATACTCGTAAACTGCGATTTACAATGTATATCAGCGATCTAAACAGCTCTTCAAAGACCAAGACTTGTTTGATGGCTTAACTTGCACAAAGTCTCGTCACCACTTCAAAGAAGTTTGATCATATCAGTAGAAAATTAGGTATTACACTGGTTCATCATATATATCACTGTTATTCAAATGATGAAATATGTAGGCATCCTCCAATTTATAATATGGAAGGTTGGAATGGATTATGTATATTTGAACTTGCTATACAAATTTTGATCCTTTCATAAAATTTTCATACGATTTAGCACAGGTTTGTCGTACTTGCATTATTTTTATTTAAACAGGGGCATTTTGGGCATGATATAATGAAAAGTCGAAATGGATGATAAGTTCTAGAGTCGGATTTGTTTTTAAACCATTAAGTTTTACTTAATTGAGTGTTACTTATGAGTTTGAGTGTCCCTTTGGTATCGTTCGCCTCTCTTTTAAGTTAAGTAGTTTACACAGATGTATATTTTGCTGTGTATAACGATTTGATGATATGCACAATGTATTGCACAGCTTTAAGTATAATTGATATTCGGACAACAGAATTTGATGCATTAAAAAGCGAATGCACGAGTGTTTGAAAATTAATACTGGGTGTTTTTTTTAAAACAATTATAATAGCCCAAGCCGTTTTTTTTAAGTGCTCTTTAAATTTGTTCTTTCGTTTTTTAATTCTTTAATTTAATTGTTAAAAAAATCCAGCATTCCGTTTCAACACGCCACACTTTAAAATACAAAATGCCTGAATATCATCATCTTCTGTTTAGTGAATACAAGTGTTTATCATTAACTGACTTATAACAAACAAATTTTCAATCAGTTGTGATGAATCATTTCGTAAAATTGATGTTAGAAATTGGAAAATTAATATGAAGGAATAAACAATTTAACTTTTAATAACATGATAATTTTATTTAATGCAACTTCAAACGGACTTTTCAGACTTTTTAACAAATTTCCTTCCGTTTGCAAGTATTGTCTTCGAATTCCGTTACTTTCATTTCTTTGCTTTTATTTCTTCACTCTGAATAAGATATATTTCACCGTTTTGACTTTTCCATTTAATTTCTTTCTTTTAAAGAAAACATAATTCCCCCTTTTGGCATTTCATTTTTTTCACTTTTAATAAGAGAAAAATTGTCTTTTCGCTATGGCATTTAATTTCTTAACTTTCAATAAGATCATTTCCCCCTTTTCGCTATGGCATTAAATTTCTTCACTTTCAATAAGATCATTTCCCCCTTTTCGCTTCTTCACTTTCAATAAGATCATTTCCCCCTTTTCGCTTCTTCACTTTCAATAAGATCATTTCGCTTCTTCACTTTCAATAAGATCATTTCCCCCTTTTCGCTATGGCATTAAATTTCTTCACTTTCAATAAGATCATTTCCCCCTTTTCGCTATGGCATTTAATTTCTTGAGTTTTCATGAAAAATCCTTCACTCTATCGGCTTAGTTATTTAATTCCTTCATTTTCAAAAAGAGACGCTTCAACTTTTTGGCTAGGCATCTTATGTCTTCATACAACACGATTAATAATACCAGTGAACAAATATATATATACATTCAACACGTGGCGTTTTGAAACTTGTTCCGAAAGTAAGCTAGCAAGCGTTTTTTGTTTGATTAATATTATATATAGCTGGGTATTACGTGGAAACTATTTGATGAGCTATCTTCTTATTGCTAGCACTGACTCTTTTATACTACTAACTAAAAATGTTATTGCAAAAAGTAAATTAATTCGCAGGTGCTGATTGCGGATCCAGTCATTTAAAAAAGGGGGCGTCCAACTTATACAAGTCATATAAAAAGGGGCTTCGAAACATATGTCCCAATACAAAAGTAGTAGTTGTCAAACATAAAAAGGGGTTCCAACAAAATGTCCCAATACAAAAGCATTAGTTGTCAAACAAAAAAAGGGGTTTCCAACCATATGTCCCAATACAAAAGCATTAGTAGTCAAACAAAAAAGAGAGGATTCTAACCAAATGTCCCAATACAAAAGCATTTGTTGTCAAATAAAAAAGAGGATTCCAACCAAATGTCCCAATAAGAAAGCAATAGATGTCAAACAAAAAAGGGGGTTCCAACCATATGTTCCAATACAAAAGCATTAGTTGTAAAAAAAAGAGGGGGTTCCACCCATGTGTTCTGGTAATGTTAACTGTTATATATCTTCCTTTGGACCTGTTACCGTGTGCACTAGCACCTTATAGTCTGATTCAGCGTGTCAGTCTAGTGTAAAAAAAGTTTCATAACCATATTACATAAACAATGTCCCAATACAAAAGCATTTGTTGTCAAACAAAAAAGGGGGGTTTCCAACCATATGTCCCGATACAAAAGTATTAGTTGTCAAACAAACAAAGGAATATCCCAATACAAAAGCATTAGTTATCAAACAAAAAAGAGGATTCCAACCATATGTCCCAATACAAAAGCATAAGTTTTCAAACAAAAAAAAAAGGGGGGGGGGGGGGTTCCAACCATATGTTCCAATACAAAAGTATTAGTTGTCAAACAAAAAAAGGAGTTTCCAAAAAAATGTCCCAATACAAAAGCATTAGTTGTCAAACAAAAAAGAGGATTCCAACCAAATGACCCAATACAAAAGCATTAGTTGTCAAACAAGAAAGGGGGTTCAAACCATATGTCCCAATACAAAAGCATAAGTTTTCAAACAAAAAAGGGGGTTCCAACCAAATGACCCAATAAAAAGCATTAGTTGTCAAACAAAAAAAGGGGGGTTCAAACCATATGTCCCAATACAAAAGCATTAGTTTTCAAACAAAAAAGGGGGTTCCAACCATCTGTCCCAATACAAAAGTATAAGTTGTCAAACAAACAAGAGGCTCTCAAGAGCCTGAATCGCTCACCTGAATTTTTTTGCTCAATTCATTCATCAATAATGATTTATATTTTTGCGTTTTATTTCGTACAATAACCCAACCACGGGTTGACAAATTGGTCTGAACATTTTGTTGCAGATAGATCTTAATCTATTCAATACTCCTGTCACTTTTGCTCTAACTGCTTTAGTTTGTGAGATATAGGACAAAAACTGCATTTGTCCCCTATGTTCTGTTTTAGCAATGGTGACCATATTTGTTGACGGAACAAAACTTTGGATACAATTTATAAACAAGATACCCTAGGGAACATTCGGTTAAAGTTTGCAAGTATTTGGCCAAGTAGTTTCAGAGAAGAAGATTTTTGAAAAAGTAATAGACACACAAAAAAATGTAAAAAAATGTGTTTCAAGGGCAATAACTCCTTAAGGGGTCAATTGATAATTTGATCATGCTAACTTATTTGTAGATCTTACTTAGCTGAACATTTTTCTCATTTACACTTTTTTTCTATCTACTATAATTTTAAAGATAATAACCAAAACTGTAAAATTTCCTAAAAATAAACTACTTCTGACAGTAATCAAACAATGGGTTCTCCAATTGGCCTGAAAATTTCATAGCAGATAGATCTTGACCTATTCATCACTTTAACTCCTATCACGTTTGCTCTAACTGCTTTAGTTTTTGAGATATAAGCCAAAAACTGCATTTGACCCCTATGTTCTAATTTTAACAAAAGCGGCCATGTTTGATGATAGATCAAAACTTCAGATACAATTTATAAACTAGATACCCTAAGCAACATTCAGTTAAAGTTTGAAGGTATTTTGCCCTGTAGTTTCAGAGGAGAAGATTCTTGAAATAGTATACGACGACGACGACGACGACGGACGCCAAGTGATGGCATAAGCTCACATGGCCCTTTGGGCCAGGTAAGCTAAAAAAGGGGGTTCCAACAAAAAGTCCCAATACAAAAGCATTAGCTGTCAAACAAAAAAGGGGGTTCCAACCAAATGTCCCAATACAAAAGTATTAGTTGTTAAACAATGACAAAAAAGGGGGTTCCAACCATATGTTCCAATACAAAAGCATAAGTTGTCAAAAAAGGGGGGGTGGGGTCCAACCATGTGTTCTGGTAATGTTTACTGTTATATATCTTCCTTTGGACCTGTTACCGTATGCACTAGCACGTTATAGTCTGATTCAGCGTGTCAGTCTAGTGTAAAAAAAGTTTCATAACCATATTACATAAACATTTTCTTGTCCTGATTTGCATGTCATATTTGCAACTGGACTTTCATCATCAATCGATCAACTTGCGGGCATATTTTTTTTCTAAATCATTAAGGAGAATGTGGCACAACATACTGTCTTCAACATCAGTATTAAAATAAGCAGATGTGGTATGATTGCCAATGAGACAACTATCCACCAGGGTTCAAATGACGAACAGATCACCATACGGCCTTCAACAATGATTGATTGTTGGTTGCTTAACGTCCAGTGGTAAATATTTCATGATTGTTAAGGACGATATATAAAACCCATACTGTATAGTCAGCTATAAAATGCTCCGACATGAAAAATGTGAATTAATTCAAACCAGAAACCTAACGGCATAATTTACACAATACAATTTACGAAAAACAAATGTGACTAGGTTACTAGAGAAAAATGTGTCGAATTGGTTTAAAAAAAAAGAGTTTATTCAATAATTTAAATTTGCTTTATTTATGTACGTGTTTTTTTTTACGTTTGTACGTTCTGCAATAAAAACACCTATCCTAAATGTCTATTAACATCCTTTAGAGTTTTACCTTAAATACTCAAGAAATAATTGGTAAAGTTTATTTGTGATCTTCTAATAAGATAGGACCATATATCCCCTGTCGAGATCAAGTACACATAGGATCAATGTTGCTTTTAACTTTGTTGTTTGAAGTTGTATAATATTCAATAGACCAGCAGATTTATAAGATATTTGTTACAATCGGTGTATTGAAATCACTTTGTACAAGTGTCATATAGACTAAGTATTCTCTGGTGAGGCTACGCAAGGGTGGAGCTTCTCCGGATAAAAGGGGGACACAAGGGTGGAGCTTCTCCGGATGAAAGGGTGACACAAGGTCGGAGCTTCTTCGGATGAAACGGGGACACAAGGATAATGTTTCTCCTGATAAGAGGGTTACACAAGGGTGGAGCGTCTCTGGATGAAACGGGGACACAAGAATAGGACTTAATTTTCGGCTCTCCCTTGACACCATTTGCGAGTATGGTCTTGAGGAAACGATGATAGTCCGTCGGAAGGTGACGATAAAAGCTGACCCGTGTTAAGAGAGAGCCATATCTCTTGCACGTTAAAGACACCCTTGTAGATTTCGAAAAAGAGCAGGCTAATGCCGCTACAAGGCAGCACTCGCACCCGTAAAGTGGAAAGGGATTAATATAAGTTGCAAAGCTTGTTTCCCAATCCACTATAAATAAATATGTTTAAACTAAGAATAGTGGTTCTCCTGATAAGAGGGTTACACAAGGGTGGAGCGTCTCCGGATGAAACGGGGACACAAGGATAGTGGCTCTCCTGATAAGAGGGTTACACAAGGGTGGAGCGTCTCCGGATGAAACGGGGACACAAGGATAGTGGCTCTCCTGATAAGAGGGTTACACAAGGGTGGAGCGTCTCCGGATGAAACAGGGAATACTGATAAGAGGGGGGACAAGGATACAAGGATAGTGGCTCTCCTGATGAGGGTTAAGAGTCTCCGGTTACACAGGAGGGTGGAGATTACACAAGGGTTCTCTGGATGAAACGGGGACACAAGGATAGTGGTTCTCCTGATAAGAGGGTTACACAAGGGTGGAGCGTCTCTGGATAAAAGGGGGACACAAGGATGGTGGTTCTCATGATAAGAGGGTGACACAAGGCTATATGTTTTCCTGAGGGGGATATACTTAGATGGGTATTTGTCGGATGAAAGGATAACAGAGGATAACATGCACAGGAACAAATATATTTTTCCGGCGGAACATAATTGATATGCTCCTGGTGAGCAGGTGACACAATATGCATGTTATACAGTGTTGGAAAATTTCAAAGTGTTGACACAGGGTGTACATTGACCTGCCTTGTGAAGGGAGGGGAGGGGTGTCAGGGGTAAATGGATTTAAAGACACACATACATAGGTAGGTATATTTTGCTGATTGAAGAAACTTATCGGTCGAAGTTTTTCTTATTAGAGGGTGATATTGTCTGCTCGGGGGAGGGGGAGGGAGGTAAAACGTAGATTTTTTTTCTAAAGAAGAGGTAGCATAATGATTGCTGATAGACAAAGGAGTATTTCGTGTCAAGTGAGTGTCTCGTCTTTGAGCATTAAAAAATCCTTTCAACAACTCTTTCAGGGATTCGTACGTGAACTGCTGTAGGGCAAAAGTACCAGCTGTATCAAACATTCAGCCTATCTATCAACAAGGAATACAACTGGTGCATTCGTTATTTTAACATCAAAGAGAGTTATGCCACTTTTACAGCAAAACAATGTTCGTAAACATATTTCCCCCTTAAATTTGCCATCAGATGACTAAAGAAAAAGTATACACATTTGACGAGTTACGACCATGGCAAAAATCTTGACGTAATTCTAGTACATTTTGTAAAATTTCTAGATTTTTTTGGCACTGTAATAGCCTTTGGGTGTATACTTTGAATTGGAAAAATATAGGCATCCAATTATTTGTTTTATATTTGATGAGCTTGTTTTAATTGCTAAAAGAAAACTTCTCTAAAATGATTTGTTCTTATTTATGCACAAGTAAATATGGATTGAAAATTGCATGAACTGTTTCCTCATTTCGTGCAACATGTGTGTGTATACCAGCACGCAATTATGAATTCATTACATTGATAATATACCTAATTGACTAGCATCTTTTAATTTTATACATTCCGTCATACTGAGCAAATTTGATTGTTTTTAAAATGTTTATTTTCTGGAGTAAACAATCATGGGTGGTAGTCCTTTCCCTCCGTTAATGTTGGACGTATTGCTTATATATCTGACGCCCAAATTATGCATGAAATATTGATCGCTGAACATTTTGCATACAATATTTAACCAATACAGTTATCTCCTAAATATGTAGCCACGATATAGCAAACAGTGCTGAAAGTGGCATTAATCACCAATCAATCAATCCTAAAACAATACACTGAAAAAATAGACAGTATATCTTTTGTATAGACATGGATAGAAATGAGACACTAATTTGGAATTTCATCTACAATATACTGTGATATATAACAACAAAGATTGAGTCGGTAATTCCTTACTACAAAGTACGTATCTAACCATCGGCTCCTCAGATATACACTTTATCAAGTAACATTTAACAAACCCACTTCATCAATCGGATATCTTATATACAAACCTCAAAAGAATCAAGATTTGAACAGGTAAATGAAATATATACCACGTGCCTTTTACACCTGAATAAAGTGTCGGTAAATTCCTTTGATGTTTTAGATCCAATTATTTATATGTGTAAACTCGCCGCGAGGCGATTAGTTTCCCGCCCCGGACAACCTCAGAAATAACAATACATAATCGCAGCTATTATACGTGTCAACAAACTTTCTTAAGAAGCATATGGGCTGAAAGGATTTAATTTCCTAAAACCCTCCTTAATATTGATTACAATTGGCCGGCGGTAAACATCAAAGAGATAATAACACAATACGATTGGTTGACGGAAGATCTAAGGTAATAAGTTTAATACACTATTTCATGAGAAAAATGCGGAGTTTTGGGAGGAGAATATACATTTTAACGAGCTATTACACATTTAATGTCGTTGTATATTGCCAAAAATCACACTTAGGTATTTAGATGTCTGTGGAAAAGTTGGAGTAATTATTAATCATGGCTACGGTTATTGCTACACCTCAAGCTCTTCATTATTTTCCGGTAAGATTTGAAATATTTATTAAACGTATAATAATATTAATTAATATGATTTTTAACTGTAGTTCATTAATAAGGATCTGCTTATTACCTGTAACAACACGTTAATTATTTTTTTTTTAACAAAAATGACAAATTGATGAAATTTTTCACTTTGTAATGCTATTAGAAATATATAGCACCACTTATGGATCAATCGGTTTATCAATTTAGGAATAAGTTTTTCTATTAAACAAAACAAAAAATATTGAAAACAAAATAAACTTTTTTTAATTTTTTAATCTTTACTTGATTACCACTAAAGAATTTTCGTCTTGGAATTCACTAATTGATTGATTGTTTAGTTTTAATTAATCCATTCTATTTGTTTATTGATTGATTAATCAATTGCCTGTTGTGTTTCAAATAACTGGTTGAAGGTGGTGTGGGCGTCAATAATTAAAACCCCATCGAGGCAGCTACTTCCCAAAAAAATCATTTATTGTATTTTTAAATTTAACATTTTTTTTTTTATTAAAAGTTAATTTATAACTTGTCAAGATTCTTTTTATTGCAAGAATAAATTAGTATTATCTAACAAAGCGCGTGACATTAGTATGTGATGACATCACTGCGCGTGACGTTAGATGACATAACCCCCGCGTGACCCTGTTGAATGATTATTATGGGATACTAATTGGTTCATTATGAGTATCAGTAAAACAAATTTTACAGAAGGCTGCAATAATAATTGTGTGCGGTATTTATTTTATAAAATATACATGATTTTGTTTGGCAAAAAAGGACAATTGAAGGACTATTAATTGCTTAAAAAGTTATCAAAAACATGATTTCCCATTGTGTGATGGTATACATTTATTGTGGTATAAACAGTATAAGATACTAAAATTTTGATTGTAAAGGGATAATTGGGTAAATACATATATATACGTATAAATAAATAATGCGTCCCAGATGACGTAAATGAATTGACACATTAAAATATTTGCATAAACTACATCATTTAGAAAGTATTAGATCAGTAATTTAAAGCTCCAGTTTGAGCATTATATTATACTTTTTAACAGGTTTAAATTAGGGTAATTTGTGTATTATAGGTGGCTTCTAATTTTTGTTTTTGTTTTTTAATAAGAATGAATTACATTGTTGAAGACCATGTATTTTGCGTTTATATTAGAATTGATAAAATGCAAAATAATGCATGTGTTATTATAAGTATTGAGCATTGGTGTATGGTTTTATTGATATAAAATGTTGATCTATTTACTGAATGTAATGAGATGATGTACATTTAAATACCACTTTTTCATATTTAGAATATGTTTTTGGTGTGCAATGTCATTGTTTTAGAATTTGAAAGTATAACTTATTATGTTCAAAAGGATTAATTAGGGATGCATAGATATCATTTATGTTGTAAATATGAAATATTGGACATTCCCAATTAAACAATGTTGTTGGTAAATGCAGTGAGAAACAAAATTTGTTTTCATATTAAAATTAAATGAATATTTTAAAGTTTCAAATTAAATAAAAGTACAAAATGGCTGACACACGAAATTTTGGAAACAGACAATTAAACATCTAGTCAAGGTTTAACGGTATATGAAATATAATTTACCTATATGACTAATTTATCTATTTAAGAAACAAAATCCATGTTAAAATTGGTAAAAAATCTAAAAGATTTAAATTCTCACGTCGCTGTTTAATGTGATGAAATAGTTCGTAGGAATTTAATAAATTTTAGACACATTTTGCTATAACTTATTCGAATAAATATCAATTTTGCCTTCCCTAAAACATCAAAGCGCGACCTTTTACCCATATAGGTTATCTTTATATAAACGCAAGAAACCTAATTGAAACATAACAGTTGAGCTAAATGTTTGTAAATATGCCTTTGGTAAAAAGGTGTCGAATTAATAATATGTATATTAAGTGTGAAAACACGGCGTGAAATCGCACCTGTTATACACCCAATGAGTAATTATCAAATGTGAACATTTTACAAAGCGAGGGAACAGTTAGAACTTGATTCTCCCTTGTATCTTTTATCTTTATTTTAGGAGACCTGAACATGCATGAAATATTTGCCACTGGACGTTAAGCAACCAACAATCAATATTTTAGTAGAAAATCATATATATTGTGATATTTTATTTAAATCCGATGGAATTCTTTCAAAAAACCTCCATGTCCATTTTACTCAACCATTTAAGCCTTCATTGTTGCATCCAAAGTCAGTTGAATACTTTCGTACATTTTTGATACAAAGTATAGTTTTATTATATTTTTTGCAAGAAACTTAATATATCAAAAACGAATATGAGCTTTTAGATGTTCAATTACTATTTTACTGCCCTTTAAAAGAATATAGACCACACACAGTCATAAAATATTTGTATCAAAAATATTTCGCTTGTACGATAACTAATTTAACGTATTAATATTGTCACTTGATTCCATGTTAAACCTATTTATATTAAAACGAATTACATGAGATTTAAAATAATTATATAAATTGATCAAAGTAATTAAACAAAATTATTAAACATTTCATTTCTATAATAACCATACCTATGTATTTTATAACTAACTTTAGTATCGTTAGAAAAATAAAAAAAAAGTTGGGGTTGGGAGATTTTTTTTTGTGGCGATGGGCAAGGGTAGGCTGGGGGTGTGGGTGGGGGTGGAATTAACGACTATACAATTTAACCGAAATACGAAAAATCCAGACTTGCAAATCCTGAAATTCTTATTCGAAATTCGGGTGATATCAAGTTTGAAATTCGAGACTTGAAATTCAATAAACGAGATCGAATTCAATGGTTTATAGAGTCAATCCGAAGACATCTCTTTTGAACTTATATCAAATATTCCTTCAAAGAAAGACTGTTTTGTATAAAGATGAGTAGGAGGGAAAAGGAAATATTGTTCTTTATTATTTTTGTTTTTCTTTACATCTCGAATATCTTGATTCTGTCCCTGTCTAACATATCCTTCTTTCTTCAACGGGTCAGCCTGCTCGCCTCTATGTCGATCAAAGCAAGGACTTGAAATAGTAATTTGCTACTTCTCCGCTAAGCACGAATTTTAGAAGCAAGAGCACTGAAGGTGCACTCTTAGTCAGAATACTGTGTCTGGGTAAGGTGACACGTCTCTTTTGGACTGGTACGTTCTGATAATCATACGACTCGGCGTGTCGATGTAGAACAAGACATGGTTCATCTTCACATCTTAACATGTTCTTGTTTTGTTATGCAAGTTATATACGCCAGTGGAAGCTTTACATCCATCAATCCATCCCCACATTCATCTCGGCCAAACCACTTTGCAGAACCCAGTACGGTATAACTGATTATACTATTGCTGTTTTGTTTTCGTTCTGAATATGCATGAAATATTTGCCACTGGCCGTTGAACAAACAACCATCGGTCAGTCATTCTACTGGACATTATTGTTTTTTCATAATTGTCTTAGTTTACTTTATTGAGCAATTTATTTTGAAAATTTATTAAATATAATTCATTTTTTAATTTTAGAGCCATGTAGCAGAAAATTTTGGAAGTGAACTTCGTTATTTATGCGCAGATATGCCTCCTCCCCAACGGATTAATTGTGATCAAAGACTTGTTCAACCAACACCTAATAGTATGCAAACGAACTGGCAATGTAATAGTTTACCGGAAATGACATCACAAATGAGACCGCCATTACACCAGCTTACCCAACAAATCAACTCACAAAACTATCACGATATGAAAATTCAAAGAGAAATGCAATTACAGAGGGAACACTTCAGTTATGAAATGCACCAAGCGCGAATGCGCCATGAAAACTTGATTGCAACAAGAGGACAAATTATTCAGCCGACTTCTAATGTTTTGTTACGATCACCACAAATGACACCATTGTCATCACCTGGAATGTCGATATCTTCACAACAAATGTCTCCACCAGCTGCATCGGAAGCTGAAATACCATGGTGGAGCGTGCAGTCTCCCCAAACTCACTTACCAGAAATGAAACTTTTTGGAGCATCTGAGATAGCTGTGTCAGGTAGAATTGGGGACATACAATACCGAAATCAGCTTGCTAGTATGCTTCAAAATGTAAGGCCGATTATAGCACCGACCCGACGGTGTCGTCGCTGCCGATGTCCAAACTGCCAAAATTCTAAAGGATCTGACAACCCTTCTAAAAAGAAACAACATATTTGTCATATACCCGGATGTGGAAAGGTTTATGGTAAAACGTCACATTTAAAAGCACATTTACGATGGCATTCGGGTGAACGTCCATTTGTCTGTAACTGGCTGTTTTGTGGAAAAAGTTTCACAAGATCTGACGAACTTCAACGACATTTGCGAACTCATACGGGTGAAAAGAGATTTGGCTGTAAAGAATGTGGTAAACGATTTATGAGAAGTGACCATTTGAGTAAGCATTTAAAAACACACGATACAAAACGCTTAAAAGATCAAGAAACGGAAGTTGAAAGGGACCTATCAGAAGACGAAGATGTTGATGTGGATGGCATTGATGATGAGTCCGACAGTTTCGACGACAGTGTCGAAATCTCTTCTTGAAAAGTGTAAATAATCTCATACAAAAGTGCTGTATGGAAACTAGTGCTTTTTTATTGCTTTTTAAGTTTTGTTTTTCAAATAAATATTTATTTAGATAAACTTTAAAGAATGCATTTCATATCTTGTTTAAGATTATTTTAGACGAACAGTTATGTTTAAGTCGACACAAATCTATGGTTATCACTCAAGTGTAATGTTTTCCTTATATGTAAATTGTCGTGGATGGCGTAGATGATGATTCCGACACTTTGGAAGTCTCTTCTTGAAAGATGGATGAAAAATTTTGTCCTGCATTTTTTTTCTAGTTGTAATCTGTCCTGGCTTTTTATTTTTCACTCTATTTGGTCCTGCCTTTTTTATTAGTTTATCCTGACTTTTTTTACATAAATTGTCATCCTGCCTTTTTTTCCAAGTTGCTCATCCTGCCTTTTTTTTCCTAAAAACTCCTGTCCTGCCTCTTTTTTCAAATTTCATCCTAGCCCCATAAAAATCAAATGGTAGCTCCCTTAGATAAATTTTAAGGACTGCATATTATCTCGTGCGGTGGACTGTTAGTCCTTATGGATGTTATGATCTCATGGGTCGATCAATGTCATTGTCGATGGACTGTTAGTCCTTATGGATGTTATGATCTCATGGGTCGATCAATGCCATTGTCGATGGACTGTTAGTCCTTATGGATGTTATGATCTCATGGGTCGATCAATGCCATTGTCGATGGACTGTTAGTCCTTACGGATGTTATGATCTCATAATTTATTATCATTGGGTCGATCAATGCCATTGTCGATGGACTGTTAGTCCTTATGGATGTTATGATCTCATGGGTCGATCAATGCCATTGTCGATGGACTGTTAGTCCTTATGGATGTTATGATCTCATAATTTATTATCATTGGGTCGATCAATGCCATTGTCGATGGACTGTTAGTCCTTATGGATGTTATGATCTCATGGGTCGATCAATGCCATTGTCGATGGACTGTTAGTCCTTATGGATGTTATGATCTCATGGGTCGATCAATGCCATTGTCGATGGACTGTTAGTCCTAATGGATGTTATGATCTCATGGGTCGATCAATGTCATTGTCGATGGACTGTTAGTCCTTATGGATGTTATGATCTCATGGGTCGATCAATGCCATTGTCGATGGACTGTTAGATGGATCTCATGGGTGTTATTGTCGATGGACTGTTATGGATGTTATGATCTCATAATTTATTATCATTGGGTCGATCAATGCCATTGGTCGATCAATGCCATTGTCGATGGACTGTTAGTCCTTACGGATGTTATGATCTCATAATCGATCAATCATTGTCGATGGTCGATCAATGCCATTGTCGATGGACTGTTAGTCCTTATGGATGTTATGATCTCATGGGTCGATCAATGCCATTGTCGATGGACTGTTAGTCCTTATGGATGTTATGATCTCATGGGTCGATCAATGCCATTGTCGATGGACTGTTAGTCCTTATGGATGTTATGATCTCATGGGTCGATCAATGCCATTGTCGATGGACTGTTAGTCCTTATGGATGTTATGATCTCATGGGTCGATCAATGCCATTGTCGATGGACTGTTAGTCCTTATGGATGTTATGATCTCATGGGTCGATCAATGCCATTGTCGATGGACTGTTAGTCCTTATGGATGTTATGATCTCATGGGTCGATCAATGCCATTGTCGATGGACTGTTAGTCCTTATGGATGTTATGATCTCATGGGTCGATCAATGCCATTGTCGATGGACTGTTAGTCCTTATGGATGTTATGATCTCATGGGTCGATCAATGCCATTGTCGATGGACTGTTAGTCCTTATGGATGTTATGATCTCATGGGTCGATCAATGCCATTGTCGATGGACTGTTAGTCCTTATGGATGTTATGATCTCATGGGTCGATCAATGCCATTGTCGATGGACTGTTAGTCCTTATGGATGTTATGATCTCATGGGTCGATCAATGCCATTGTCGATGGACTGTTAGTCCTTATGGATGTTATGATCTCATGGGTCGATCAATGCCATTGTCGATGGACTGTTAGTCCTTATGGATGTTATGATCTCATGGGTCGATCAATGCCATTGTCGATGGACTGTTAGTCCTTATGGATGTTATGATCAATGCCATTGTCGATGGACTGTTAGTCCATGGATGGTCATGGGTCGATCAATGCCATTGTCGATGGACTGTTAGTCCTTATGGATGTTATGATCTCATGGGTCGATCAATGCCATGGACTGTTAGTCCTTATGGATGTTATGATCTCATGGGTCGATCAATGCCATTGTCGATGGACTGTTAGTCCTTATGGATGTTATGATCTCATGGGTCGATCAATGCCATTGTCGATGGACTGTTAGTCCTTATGGATGTTATGATCTCATGGGTCGATCAATGCCATTGTCGATGGACTGTTAGTCCTTATGGATGTTATGATCTCATGGGTCGATCAATGCCATTGTCGATGGACTGTTAGTCCTTTGGATGTTATGATGTTATGCCATGGACTGTTAGTCCTTATGGTTATGTCGATCAATGCCATTGTCGATGGACTGTTAGTCCTTATGGATGTTATGATCTCATGGGTCGATCAATGCCATTGTCGATGGACTGTTAGTCCTTATGGATGTTATGATCTCATGGGTCGATCAATGCCATTGTCGATGGACTGTTAGTCCTTATGGATGTTATGATCTCATGGGTCGATCAATGCCATTGTCGATGGACTGTTAGTCCTTATGGATGTTATGATCTCATGGGTCGATCAATGCCATTGTCGATGGACTGTTAGTCCTTATGGATGTTATGATCTCATGGGTCGATCAATGCCATTGTCGATGGACTGTTAGTCCTTATGGATGTTATGATCTCATGGGTCGATCAATGCCATTGTCGATGGACTGTTAGTCCTTATGGATGTTATGATCTCATGGGTCGATCAATGCCATTGTCGATGGACTGTTAGTCCTTATGGATGTTATGATCTCATGGGTCGATCAATGCCATTGTCGATGGACTGTTAGTCCTTATGGATGTTATGATCTCATGGGTCGATCAATGCCATTGTCGATGGACTGTTAGTCCTTATGGATGTTATGATCTCATGGGTCGATCAATGCCATTGTCGATGGACTGTTAGTCCTTATGGATGTTATGATCTGTTAGTCATGGATGTTATGATCTCATAATGTCGATGGACTGTTAGTCATGTTATGGGTCGATCAATGCCATTGTCGATGGACTGTTAGTCCTTATGGATGTTATGATCTCATGGGTCGATCAATGCCATTGTCGATGGACTGTTAGTCCTTATGGATGTTATGATCTCATGGATCGATCAATGCCATTGTCGATGGACTGTTAGTCCTTATGGATGTTATGATCAATGATCAATGCCATTGTCGATGGACTGTTAGTCCTTATGGATGTTATGATCTCATGGGTCGATCAATGCCATTGTCGATGGACTGTTAGTCCTTATGGATGTTATGATCTCATGGGTCGATCAATGCCATTGTCGATGGACTGTTAGTCCTTATGGATGTTATGATCTCATGGGTCGATCAATGCCATTGTCGATGGACTGTTAGTCCTTATGGATGTTATGATCTCATGGGTCGATCAATGCCATTGTCGATGGACTGTTAGTCCTTATGGATGTTATGATCTCATGGGTCGATCAATGCCATTGTCGATGGACTGTTAGTCCTTATGGATGTTATGATCTCATGGGTCGATCAATGCCATTGTCGATGGACTGTTAGTCCTTATGGATGTTATGATCTCATGGGTCGATCAATGCCATTGTCGATGGACTGTTAGTCCTTATGGATGTTATGATCTCATGGGTCGATCAATGCCATTGTCGATGGACTGTTAGTCCTTATGGATGTTATGATCTCATGGGTCGATCAATGCCATTGTCGATGGACTGTTAGTCCTTATGGATGTTATGATCTCATGGGTCGATCAATGCCATTGTCGATGGACTGTTAGTCCTTATGGATGTTATGATCTCATGGGTCGATCAATGCCATTGTCGATGGACTGTTAGTCCTTATGGATGTTATGATCTCGATCAATGCCATTGTCGATGGACTGTTATGGGTCGATCAATGCCATTGTCGATGGACTGTTAGTCCTTATGGATGTTATGATCTCATGGGTCGATCAATGCCATTGTCGATGGACTGTTAGTCCTTATGGATGTTATGATCTCATGGGTCGATCAATGCCATTGTCGATGGACTGTTAGTCCTTATGGATGTTATGATCTCATGGGTCGATCAATGCCATTGTCGATGGACTGTTAGTCCTTATGGATGTTATGATCTCATGGGTCTCATCTCATGGGTCGATCAATGCCATTGTCGATGGACTGTTAGTCCTTATGGATGTTATGATCTCATGGGTCGATCAATGCCATTGTCGATGGACTGTTAGTCCTTATGGATGTTATGATCTCATGGGTCGATCAATGCCATTGTCGATGGACTGTTAGTCCTTATGGATGTTATGATCTCATGGGTCGATCAATGCCATTGTCGATGGACTGTTAGTCCATGGGTCGATCAATGCCATTGTCGTCGATGGACTGTTAGTCCTTATGGATGTTATGATCTCATGGGTCGATCAATGCCATTGTCGATGGACTGTTAGTCCTTATGGATGTTATGATCTCATGGGTCGATCAATGCCATTGTCGATGGACTGTTAGTCCTTATGGATGTTATGATCTCATGGGTCGATCAATGCCATTGTCGATGGACTGTTAGTCCTTATGGATGTTATGATCTCATGGGTCGATCAATGCCATTGTCGATGGACTGTTAGTCCTTATGGATGTTATGATCTCATGGGTCGATCAATGCCATTGTCGATGGACTGTTAGTCCTTATGGATGTTATGATCTCATGGGTCGATCAATGCCATTGTCGATGGACTGTTAGTCCTTATGGATGTTATGATCTCATGGGTCGATCAATGCCATTGTCGATGGACTGTTAGTCCTTATGGATGTTATGATCTCATGGGTCGATCAATGCCATTGTCGATGGACTGTTAGTCCTTATGGATGTTATGATCTCATGGGTCGATCAATGCCATTGTCGATGGACTGTTAGTCCTTATGGATGTTATGATCTCATGGGTCGATCAATGCCATTGTCGATGGACTGTTAGTCCTTATGGATGTTATGATCTCATGGGTCGATCAATGCCATTGTCGATGGACTGTTAGTCCTTATGGATGTTATGATCTCATGGGATCAATGCCATTGTCGATGGACTGTTAGTCCTTATGGATGTTATGATCTCATGGGTCGATCAATGCCATTGTCGATGGACTGTTAGTCCTTATGGATGTTATGATCTCATGGGTCGATCAATGATCAATGTCGTGGACTGTTAGTCCTTATGGATGTTATGATCTCATGGGTCGATCAATGCCATTGTCGATGGACTGTTAGTCCTTATGGATGTTATGATCTCATGGGTCGATCAATGCCATTGTCGATGGACTGTTAGTCCTTATGGATGTTATGATCTCATGGGTCGATCAATGCCATTGTCGATGGACTGTTAGTCCTTATGGATGTTATGATCTCATGGGTCGATCAATGCCATTGTCGATGGACTGTTAGTCCTTATGGATGTTATGATCTCATGGGTCGATCAATGCCATTGTCGATGGACTGTTAGTCCTTATGGATGTTATGATCTCATGGGTCGATCAATGTCATTGTCGATGGACTGTTAGTCCTTATGGATGTTATGATCTCATGGGTCGATCAATGCCATTGTCGATGGACTGTTAGTCCTTATGGATGTTATGATCTCATGGGTCGATCAATGCCATTGTCGATGGACTGTTAGTCCTTATGGATGTTATGATCTCATGGGTCGATCAATGCCATTGTCGATGGACTGTTAGTCCTTATGGATGTTATGATCTCATGGGTCGATCAATGCCATTGTCGATGGACTGTTAGTCCTTATGGATGTTATGATCTCATGGGTCGATCAATGCCATTGTCGATGGACTGTTAGTCCTTATGGATGTTATGATCTCATGGGTCGATCAATGCCATTGTCGATGGACTGTTAGTCCTTATGGATGTTATGATCTCATGGGTCGATCAATGCCATTGTCGATGGACTGTTAGTCCTTATGGATGTTATGATCTCATGGGTCGATCAATGCCATTGTCGATGGACTGTTAGTCCTTATGGATGTTATGATCTCATGGGTCGATCAATGCCATTGTCGATGGACTGTTAGTCCTTATGGATGTTATGATCTCATGGGTCGATCAATGCCATTGTCGATGGACTGTTAGTCCTTATGGATGTTATGATCTCATGGGTCGATCAATGCCATTGTCGATGGACTGTTAGTCCTTATGGATGTTATGATCTCATGGGTCGATCAATGCCATTGTCGATGGACTGTTAGTCCTTATGGATGTTATGATCTCATGGGTCGATCTCATGGGTCGATCAATGCCATTGTCGATGGACTGTTAGTCCTTATGGATGTTATGATCTCATGGGTCGATCAATGCCATTGTCGATGGACTGTTAGTCCTTATGGATGTTATGATCTCATGGGTCGATCAATGCCATTGTCGATGGACTGTTAGTCCTTATGGATGTTATGATCTCATGGGTCGATCAATGCCATTGTCGATGGACTGTTAGTCCTTATGGATGTTATGATCTCATGGGTCGATCAATGCCATTGTCGATGGACTGTTAGTCCTTATGGATGTTATGATCTCATGGGTCGATCAATGCCATTGTCGATGGACTGTTAGTCCTTATGGATGTTATGATCTCATGGGTCGATCAATGCCATTGTCGATGGACTGTTAGTCCTTATGGATGTTATGATCTCATGGGTCGATCAATGCCATTGTCGATGGACTGTTATCCTTATGGATGTTATGATCTCATGGGTCGATCAATGCCATTGTCGATGGACTGTTAGTCCTTGGATGGATGTTATGATCTCATGGGTCGATCAATGCCATTGTCGATGGACTGTTAGTCCTTATGGATGTTATGATCTCATGGGTCGATCAATGCCATTGTCGATGGACTGTTAGTCCTTATGGATGTTATGATCTCATGGGTCGATCAATGCCATTGTCGATGGACTGTTAGTCCTTATGGATGTTATGATCTCATGGGTCGATCAATGCCATTGTCGATGGACTGTTAGTCCTTATGGATGTTATGCCATTGTCGATGGACTGTTAGTCCTTATGGATGTTATGATCTCATGGGTCGATCAATGCCATTGTCGATGGACTGTTAGTCCTTATGGATGTTATGATCTCATGGGTCGATCAATGCCATTGTCGATGGACTGTTATTGTCGATGGACTGTTAGTCCTTATGGATGTTATGATCTCATGGGTCGATCAATGCCATTGTCGATGGACTGTTAGTCCTTATGGATGTTATGATCTCATGGGTCGATCAATGCCATTGTCGATGGACTGTTAGTCCTTATGGATGTTATGATCTCATGGGTCGATCAATGCCATTGTCGATGGACTGTTAGTCCTTATGGATGTTATGATCTCATGGGTCGATCAATGCCATTGTCGGATGGACTGTTAGTCCTTATGGATGTTATGATCTCATGGGTCGATCAATGCCATTGTCGATGGACTGTTAGTCCTTATGGATGTTATGATCTCATGGGTCGATCAATGCCATTGTCGATGGACTGTTAGTCCTTATGGATGTTATGATCTCATGGGTCGATCAATGCCATTGTCGATGGACTGTTAGTCCTTATGGATGTTATGATCTCATGGGTCGATCAATGCCATTGTCGATGGACTGTTAGTCCTTATGGATGTTATGATCTCATGGGTCGATCAATGCCATTGTCGATGGACTGTTAGTCCTTATGGATGTTATGATCTCATGGGTCGATCAATGCCATTGTCGATGGACTGTTAGTCCTTATGGATGTTATGATCTCATGGGTCGATCAATCATTGTGGGACTGAGTCAATGCCATTGTCTTAGTCCTTATGGATGTTATGATCTCATAATTTATTATCATGGGTCGATCAATGTCATTGTCGATGGACTGTTAGATCTCATGGGTCGATCAATGCCATTGTCGATGGACTGTTAGTCCTTATGGATGTTATGATCTCATGGGTCGATCAATGCCATTGTCGATGGACTGTTAGTCCTTATGGATGTTATGATGGGTCGATCAATCATTGTCGATGGACTGTTAGTCCTTATGGATGTTATCATGGGTCGATCAATGCCATTGTCGATGGACTGTTAGTCCTTATGGATGTTATGATCTCATGGGTCGATCAATGCCATTGTCGATGGACTGTTAGTCCTTATGGATGTTATGATCTCATGGGTCGATCAATGCCATTGTCGATGGACTGTTAGTCCTTATGGATGTTATGATCTCATGGGTCGATCAATGCCATTGTCGATGGACTGTTAGTCCTTATGGATGTTATGATCTCATGGGTCGATCAATGCCATTGTCGATGGACTGTTAGTCCTTATGGATGTTATGATCTCATGGGTCGATCAATGCCATTGTCGATGGACTGTTAGTCCTTATGGATGTTATGATCTCATGGGTCGATCAATGCCATTGTCGATGGACTGTTAGTCCTTATGGATGTTATGATCTCATGCCATTGGGTCGATCAATGCCATTGTCGATGGACTGTTAGTCCTTATGGATGTTATGATCTCATGGGTCGATCAATGCCATTGTCGATGGACTGTTAGTCCTTATGGATGTTATGATCTCATGGGTCGATCAATGCCATTGTCGATGGACTGTTAGTCCTTATGGATGTTATGATCTCATGGGTCGATCAATGCCATTGTCGATGGACTGTTAGTCCTTATGGATGTTATGATCTCATGGGTCGATCAATGCCATTGTCGATGGACTGTTAGTCCTTATGGATGTTATGATCTCATGGGTCGATCAATGCCATTGTCGATGGACTGTTAGTCCTTATGGATGTTATGATCTCATGGGTCGATCAATGCCATTGTCGATGGACTGTTAGTCCTTATGGATGTTATGATCTCATGGGTCGATCAATGCCATTGTCGATGGACTGTTAGTCCTTATGTCGATCAATGATGTTAGTCCTTATGGATCTGATGGGTCGATCAATGCCATTGTCGATGGACTGTTAGTCCTTATGGATGTTATGATCTCATGGGTCGATCAATGCCATTGTCGATGGACTGTTAGTCCATTGTCGATGGATGTTATGATCTCATGGGTCGATCAATGCCATTGTCGATGGACTGTTAGTCCTTATGGATGTTATGATCTCATGGGTCGATCAATGCCATTGTCGATGGACTGTTAGTCCTTATGGATGTTATGATCTCATGGGTCGATCAATGCCATTGTCGATGGACTGTTAGTCCTTATGGATGTTATGATCTCATGGGTCGATCAATGCCATTGTCGATGGACTGTTAGTCCTTATGGATGTTATGATCTCATGGGTCGATCAATGCCATTGTCGATGGACTGTTAGTCCTATGGATGGATCTCATTATGCCATGTCGATCATAATTTATTCTCATGGGTCGATCAATGCCATTGTCGATGGACTGTTAGTCCTTATGGATGTTATGATCTCATGGGTCGATCAATGCCATTGTCGATGGACTGTTAGTCCTTATGGATGTTATGATCTCATGGGTCGATCAATGCCATTGTCGATGGACTGTTAGTCCTTATGGATGTTATGATCTCATGGGTCGATCAATGCCATTGTCGATGGACTGTTAGTCCTTATGGATGTTATGATCTCATGGGTCGATCAATGCCATTGTCGATGGACTGTTAGTCCTTATGGATGTTATGATCTCATGGGTCGATCAATGCCATTGTCGATGGACTGTTAGTCCTTATGGATGTTATGATCTCATGGGTCGATCAATGCCATTGTCGATGGACTGTTAGTCCTTATGGATGTTATGATCTCATGGGTCGATCAATGCCATTGTCGATGGACTGTTAGTCCTTATGGATGTTATGATCTCATTGGGTGGACTGATCAATGCCATTGTCGATGGACTGTTAGTCCTTATGGATGTTATGATCTCATGGGTCGATCAATGCCATTGTCGATGGACTGTTAGTCCTTATGGATGTTATGATCTCATGGGTCGATCAATGCCATTGTCGGTGGACTGTTAGTCCTTATGGATGTTATGATCTCATGGGTCGATCAATGCCATTGTCGATGGACTGTTAGTCCTTATGGATGTTATGATCTCATGGGTCGATCAATGCCATTGTCGATGGACTGTTAGTCCTTATGGATGTTATGATCTCATGGGTCGATCAATGCCATTGTCGATGGACTGTTAGTCCTTATGGATGTTATGATCTCATGGGTCGATCAATGCCATTGTCGGTGGACTGTTAGTCCTTATGGATGTTATGATCTCATGGGTCGATCAATGCCATTGTCGATGGACTGTTAGTCCTTATGGATGTTATGATCTCATGGGTCGATCAATGCCATTGTCGATGGACTGTTAGTCCTTATGGATGTTATGATCTCATCGATCAATGCCATTGGGTCGATCAATGCCATTGTCGATGGACTGTTAGTCCTTATGGATGTTATGATCTCATGGGTCGATCAATGCCATTGTCGATGGACTGTTAGTCCTTATGGATGTTATGATCTCATGGGTCGATCAATGCCATTGTCGATGGACTGTTAGTCCTTATGGATGTTATGATCTCATGGGTCGATCAATGCCATTGTCGATGGACTGTTAGTCCTTATGGATGTTATGATCTCATGGGTCGATCAATGCCATTGTCGATGGACTGTTAGTCATGGGGTTATGATCTCATGGGTCGATCAATGCCATTGTCGATGGACTGTTAGTCCTTATGGATGTTATGATCTCATGGGTCGATCAATGCCATTGTCGATGGACTGTTAGTCCTTATGGATGTTATGATCTCATGGGTCGATCAATGCCATTGTCGATGGACTGTTAGTCCTTATGGATGTTATGATCTCATGGGTCGATCAATGCCATTGTCGATGGACTGTTAGTCCTTATGGATGTTATGATCAATGCCATGGACTGTTAGTTTATGGATGTTATGATCATGGGTCGATCAATGCCATTGTCGATGGACTGTTAGTCCTTATGGATGTTATGATCTCATGGGTCGATCAATGCCATTGTCGATGGACTGTTAGTCCTTATGGATGTTATGATCTCATGGGTCGATCAATGCCATTGTCGATGGACTGTTAGTCCTTATGGATGTTATGATGGGATCAACATTGTCGATGGACTGTTAGTCCTTATGGATGTTATGATCTCATGGGTCGATCAATGCCATTGTCGATGGACTGTTAGTCCTTATGGATGTTATGATCTCATGGGTCGATCAATGCCATTGTCGATGGACTGTTAGTCCTTATGGATGTTATGATCTCATGGGTCGATCAATGCCATTGTCGATGGACTGTTAGTCCTTATGGATGTTATGATCTCATGGGTCGATCAATGCCATTGTCGATGGACTGTTAGTCCTTATGGATGTTATGATCTCATGGGTCGATCAATGCCATTGTCGATGGACTGTTAGTCCTTATGGATGTTATGATCTCGATCAATGCCATTGTCGATGGACTGTTAGTGTTATGATCTCATGGGTCGATCAATGCCATTGTCGATGGACTGTTAGTCCTTATGGATGTTATGATCTCATGGGTCGATCAATGCCATTGTCGATGGACTGTTAGTCCTTATGGATGTTATGATCTCATGGGTCGATCAATGCCATTGTCGATGGACTGTTAGTCCTTATGGATGTTATGATCTCATGGGTCGATCAATGCCATTGTGTCTGTTAGTCCTTATGGATGTTATGATCTCATTGGGTGATCAATGCCATTGTCGATGGACTGTTAGTCCTTATGGATGTTATGATCTCATGGGTCGATCAATGCATTGTCATTGTCGATGGACTGTTAGTCCTTATGGATGTTATGATCTCATGGGTCGATCAATGCCATTGTCGATGGACTGTTAGTCCTTATGGATGTTATGATCGATCAATGCCATTGTCGGTGGACTGTTAGTCCTTATGGATGTTATGGGTCGATCAATGCCATTGTCATGGACTGTTAGTCCTTATGGATGTTATGATCTCATGTCGATCAATGTCATTGTCTGGACTGTTAGATGGATGTTATGATCTCATGGGTCGATCAATGCCATTGTCGATGGACTGTTAGTCCTTATGGATGTTATGATCTCATGGGTCGATCAATGCCATTGTCGATGGACTGTTAGTCCTTATGGATGTTATGATCTCATGGGTCGATCAATGCCATTGTCGATGGACTGTTAGTCCTTATGGATGTTATGATCTCATGGGTCGATCAATGCCATTGTCGATGGACTGTTAGTCCTTATGGATGTTATGATCTCATGGGTCGATCAATGCCATTGTCGATGGACTGTTAGTCCTTATGGATGTTATGATCTCATGGGTCGATCAATGCCATTGTCGATGGACTGTTAGTCCTTATGGATGTTATGATCTCATGGGTCGATCAATGCCATTGTCGATGGACTGTTAGTCCTTATGGATGTTATGATCTCATGGGTCGATCAATGCCATTGTCGATGGACTGTTAGTCCTTATGGATGTTATGATCTCATGGGTCGATCAATGCCATTGTCGATGGACTGTTAGTCCTTATGGATGTTATGATCTCATGGGTCGATCAATGCCATTGTCATGGACTGTTAGTCCTTATGGATGTTATGATCTCATGGGTCGATCAATGCCATTGTCGATGGACTGTTAGTCCTTATGGATGTTATGATCTCATGGGTCGATCAATGCCATTGTCGATGGACTGTTAGTCCTTATGGATGTTATGATCTCATGATCTCATGGGTCGATCAATGCCATTGTCGATGGACTGTTAGTCCTTATGGATGTTATGATCTCATGGGTCGATCAATGCCATTGTCGGTGGACTGTTAGTCCTTATGGATGTTATGATCTCATGGGTCGATCAATGCCATTGTCGATGGACTGTTAGTCCTTATGGATGTTATGATCTCATGGGTCGATCAATGCCATTGTCGATGGACTGTTAGTCCTTATGGATGTTATGATCTCATGGGTCGATCAATGCCATTGTCGATGGACTGTTAGTCCTTATGGATGTTATGATCTCATGGGTCGATCAATGCCATTGTCGATGGACTGTTAGTCCTTATGGATGTTATGATCTCATGGGTCGATCAATGCCATTGTCGATGGACTGTTAGTCCTTATGGATGTTATGATCTCATGGGTCGATCAATGCCATTGTCGATGGACTGTTAGTCCTTATGGATGTTATGATCTCATGGGTCGATCAATGCCATTGTCGATGGACTGTTAGTCCTTATGGATGTTATGATCTCATGGGTCGATCAATGCCATTGTCGATGGACTGTTAGTCCTTATGGATGTTATGTTAGATCCTTATGGATGTTATGATCATGGACTGTTAGTCCTTATGGATGTTATCATGGGTCGATCAATGCCATTGTCGGTGGACTGTTAGTCCTTATGGATGTTATGATCTCATGGGTCGATCAATGCCATTGTCGATGGACTGTTAGTCCTTATGGATGTTATGATCTCATGGGTCGATCAATGCCATTGTCGATGGACTGTTAGTCCTTATGGATGTTATGATCTCATGGGTCGATCAATGCCATTGTCGATGGACTGTTAGTCCTTATGGATGTTATGATCTCATGGGTCGATCAATGCCATTGTCGATGGACTGTTAGTCCTTATGGATGTTATGATCTCATGGGTCGATCAATGCCATTGTCGATGGACTGTTAGTCCTTATGGATGTTATGATCTCATGGGTCGATCAATGCCATTGTCGATGGACTGTTAGTCCTTATGGATGTTATGATCTCATGGGTCGATCAATGTCCATTGTCTTATGGACTGTTAGTCCTTATGGATGTTATGATCTCATGGGTCGATCAATGCCATTGTCGGTGGACTGTTAGTCCTTATGGATGTTATGATCTCATAATTTATTATAATTGGGTCGATCAATGTCATTGTTGATGGACTGTTAGTCCTTATGGATGTTATGATCTCATGGGTCGATCAATGCCATTGTCGATGGACTGTTAGTCCTTATGGATGTTATGATCTCATGGGTCGATCAATGCCATTGTCGATGGACTGTTAGTCCTTATGGATGTTATGATCTCATGGGTCGATCAATGCCATTGTCGATGGACTGTTAGTCCTTATGGATGTTATGATCTCATTGGGTCGATCAATGCCATTGTCGATGGACTGTTAGTCCTTATGGATGTTATGATCTCATGGGTCGATCAATGCCATTGTCGATGGACTGTTAGTCCTTATGGATGTTATGATCTCATGGGTCGATCAATGCCATTGTCGATGGACTGTTAGTCCTTATGGATGTTATGATCTCATGGGTCGATCAATGCCATTGTCGATGGACTGTTAGTCCTTATGGATGTTATGATCTCATGGGTCGATCAATGCCATTGTCAGTGGACTGTTAGTCCTTATGGATGTTATGATCTCATAATTTATTATAATTGGGTAGATCAATGCCATTGTCGGATGGACTGTTAGTCCTTATGGATGTTATGTCCTTATGGATGTTATGATCTCATGGGTCGATCAATGCCATTGTCGATGGACTGTTAGTCCTTATGGATGTTATGATCTCATGGGTCGATCAATGCCATTGTCGGTGGACTGTTAGTCCTTATGGATGTTATGATCTCATGGGTCGATCAATGCCATTGTCGATGGACTGTTAGTCCTTATGGATGTTATGATCTCATGGGTCGATCAATGCCATTGTCGATGGACTGTTAGTCCTAATGGATGTTATGATCTCATGGGTCGATCAATGCCATTGTCGATGGACTGTTAGTCCTTATGGATGTTATGATCTCATGGGGCGATCAATGCCATTGTCGATGGACTGTTAGTCGTTATGGATGTTATGATCATAATTTATTATCATGGGTAGATCAATGCCATTGTCTGGACATGGGTCGATCAATGCCATTGTCGATGGACTGTTAGTCCTTATGGATGTTATGATCCATAATTAATTATCATTGGGTCGATCAATGTCATTGTCGATGGACTGTTAGTCCTTATGGATGTTATGATCTCATGGGTCGATCAATGCCATTGTCGGTGGACTGTTAGTCCTTATGGATGTTATGATCTCATGGGTCGATCAATGCCATTGTCGATGGACTGTTAGTCCTTATGGATGTTATGATCTCATGGGTCGATCAATGCCATTGTCGATGGACTGTTAGTCCTTATGGATGTTATGATCTCTCATTGGGTCGATCAATGCCATTGTCGATGGACTGTTAGTCCTTATGGATGTTATGATCTCATGGGTCGATCAATGCCATTGTCGATGGACTGTTAGTCCTTATGGATGTTATGATCTCATGGGTCGATCAATGCCATTGTCGATGGACTGTTAGTCCTTATGGATGTTATGATCTCATGGGTCGATCAATGCCATTGTCGATGGACTGTTAGTCCTTATGGATGTTATGATCTCATGGGTCGATCAATGCCATTGTCGATGGACTGTTAGTCCTGTCCTTATGGATGTTATGATCTCATGGGTCGATCAATGCCATTGTCGATGGACTGTTAGTCCTGATGGATGTTATGATCTCATGGGTCGATCAATGCCATTGTCGATGGACTGTTAGTTATGATCTCATGGATTGTCGATATGATGTTATCATCTCATGGGTCGATCAATGCCATTGTCGATGGACTGTTAGTCCTTATGGATGTTATGATCTCATAGGTCGATGAATTCATTGTCAGTGGACTGTTAGTCCTTATGGATGTTATGATCTCATAATTTATTATAATTGGGTAGATCAATGCCAATTTCGGTGGACTGTTAGTCCTTATGGATGTTATGATCTCATAATTTATTATCATTGGGTAGATCAATGCCATTGTCGGTGGACTGTTAGTCCTTATGGATGTTATGATCTGATGGGTCGATCAATGCCATTGTCGGTGGACTGTTAGTCCTTATGGATGTTATGATCTCATGGGTCGATCAATGCCATTGTCGATGAACTGTTAGTCCTAATGGATGTTATGATCTCATGGGTCGATCAATGCCATTGTCGATGGACTGTTAGTCCTTATGGATGTTATGATCTCATGGGTCGATCAATGTGATTGTCGGTGGACTGTTAGTGCTTATGGATGTTATGATCTCATGGGTCGATCAATGCCATTGTCGATGGACTGTTAGTCCTTTTGGATGTTATGATCTCATGGGTCGATCAATGCCATTGTCGATGGATTGTTAGTCCTTATGGATGTTATGATCTCATGGGTCAATCAATGCCATTGTCGATGGACTGTTAGTCCTTATGGATGTTATGATCTCATGGGTCGATCAATGCCATTGTCGATGGACTGTTAGTCCTTATGGATGTTATGATCTCATAATTTATTATCATTGGGTAGATCAATGTCATTGTCGATGGACTGTAAGTCCTTATGGATGTTATGATCTCATGGGTCGATCAATGCCATTGTCGATGGACTGTTAGTCGTTATGGATGTTATGATCTCATGGGTCGATCAATGCCATTGTCGATGGACTGTAAGTCCTGATGGATGTTACGATCTCATGGATCAATCAATGCCATTGTCGGTGGACTGTTAGTCCTTATGGATGTTATGATCTCATGGGTCGATCAATGTCATTGTCGGTGGACTGTTAGTCCTTATGGATGTTATGATCTCATGGGTCGATCAATGTCATTGTCGATAGACTGTTAGTCCTTATGGATGTTATGATCTCATGGGTCGATCAATGCCATTGTCGGTGGACTGTTAGTCCTTATGGATGTTATGATCTCATGGGTCGATCAATGCCATTGTCGGTGGACTGTTAGTCCTTATGGATGTTATGATCTCATGGGTCGATCAATGCCATTGTCGATGGACTGTTAGTCCTTATGGATGTTATGATCTCATAATTTATTATAATTGGGTAGATCAATGCCATTGTCGATGGACTGTTAGTCCTTATGGATGTTATGATCTCATGGGTCGATCAATGCCATTGTCGGTGGACTGTTAGTCCTTATGGATGTTATGATCTCATGGGTCGATCAATGCCATTGTCGGTGGACTGTTAGTCCTTATGGATGTTATGATCTCATGGGTCGATCAATGCCATTGTCGATGGACTGTTAGTCCTTATGGATGTTATGATCTCATGGGTCGATCAATGTCATTGTCGGTGGACTGTTAGTCCTTATGGATGTTATGATCTCATGGGTCGACCAATGCCATTGTGGATGGACTGTTAGTCCTAATGGATGTTATGATCTCATAATTTATTATAATTGGGTAGATCAATGCCATTGTCGATGGACTGTTAGTCCTTATGGATGTTATGATCTCATGGGTCGATCAATGCCATTGTCTGTGGACTGTTAGTCCTTATGGATGTTATGATCTCATGGGTCGATCAATGCCATTGTCGGTGGACTGTTAGTCCTTATGGATGTTATGATCTCATGGGTCGATCAATGCCATTGTCGATGGACTGTTAGTCCTTATGGATGTTATGATCTCATAATTTATTATAATTTGGTAGATCAATGCCATTGTCGGTGGACTGTTAGTCCTTATGGATGTTATGATCTCATGGGTTTATCAATGTCATTTTCGATGGACTGTTAGTCCTTATGGATGTTATGATCTCATGGGTCGATCAATGCCATTGTCGATGGACTGTAAGTCCTTATGGATGTTATGATCTCATGGGTCGATCAATGCCATTGTCGGTGGACTGTTAGTCCTTATGGATGTTATGATCTCATGGGTCGATCAATGCCATTGTCGATGGACTGTTAGTCCTTATGGATGTTATGATCTCATGGGTCAATCAATGCCATTGTCGATGGACTGTTAGTCCTGATGGATGTTATGATCTCATGGGTCGATCAATGCCATTGTCGATGGACTGTTAGTCCTTATGGATGTTATGATCTCATGGGTCGATCAATGCCATTGTCGATGGACTGTTAGTCCTTATGGATGTTATGATCTCATGGGTCGATCAATGTCATTGTCAGTGGACTGTTAGTCCTTATGGATGTTATGATCTCATAATTTATTATAATTGGGTAGATCAATGCCAATTTCGGTGGACTGTTAGTCCTTATGGATGTTATGATCTCATAATTTATTATCATTGGGTAGATCAATGCCATTGTCGGTGGACTGTTAGTCCTTATGGATGTTATGATCTGATGGGTCGATCAATGCCATTGTCGATGGACTGTTAGTCCTTATGGATGTTATGATCTCATGGGTCGATCAATGCCATTGTCGATGGACTGTTAGTCCTTATGGATGTTATCATCTCATGGGTCGATCAATGCCATTGTCGGTGGACTGTTAGTCCTTATGGATGTTATGATCTCATAGGTCGATCAATGCCATTGTCGATGAACTGTTAGTCCTAATGGATGTTATGATCTCATGGGTCGATCAATGCCATTGTCGATGGACTGTTAGTCCTTATGGATGTTATGATCTCATGGGTCGATCAATGTGATTGTCGGTGGACTGTTAGTGCTTATGGATGTTATGATCTCATGGGTCGATCAATGCCATTGTCGATGGACTGTTAGTCCTTTTGGATGTTATGATCTCATGGGTCGATCAATGCCATTGTCGATGGATTGTTAGTCCTTATGGATGTTATGATCTCATGGGTCAATCAATGCCATTGTCGGTGGACTGTTAGTCCTTATGGATGTTATGATCTCATGGGTCGATCAATGCCATTGTCGATGGACTGTTAGTACTTATGGATGTTATGATCTCATAATTTATTATCATTGGGTAGATCAATGCCATTGTCGATGGACTGTAAGTCCTTATGGATGTTATGATCTCATGGGTCGACCAATGCCATTGTCGGTGGACTGTTAGTCCTTATGGATGTTATGATCTCATGGGTCGATCAATGCCATTGTCGATGGACTGTTAGTCCTTATGGATGTTATGATCTCATGGGTCGACCAATGCCATTGTCGGTGGACTGTTAGTCCTTATGGATGTTATGATCTCATGGGTCGATCAATGCCATTGTCGATGGATTGTTAGTCATTATGGATGTTATGATCTCATGGGTCGATCAATGCCATTGTCGATGGACTGTTAGTCCTTATGGATGTTATGATCTCATGGGTCGATCAATGTCATTGTCGATGGACTGTTAGTCCTTATGGATGTTATGATCTCATGGGTCGATCAATGTCATTGTCGATGGACTGTTAGTCCTTATGGATGTTATGATCTCATGGGTCGATCAATGTCATTGTCGATGGACTGTAAGTCCTTATGGATGTTATGATCTCATGGGTCGATCAATGCCATTGTCGATGGACTGTAAGTCCTGATGGATGTTATGATCTCATGGGTCGATCAATGCCATTGTCGATGGACTGTTAGTCCTTATGGATGTTATGATCCTATGATTTATTACTATGAATAAAAAAGGCGTTGGTTCAATGCCAATAGTACCCCTTCCCCCAATTAAAATTATTCCCGTGAACATTCACTCTTCAGCAATAGACATGCGTCTAAACAATACATATATATATATAAAGCTCTGAATTGCTACGAGTCTACACACTAAAATTGAGAATTGAAACGGGGAATGTGTCAAAGAGAAAACAACCCGACCAAAGAGCAGAAAACAGCCCAAGGCCACCAATTGGTCTTCAACAGCGAGTTGTATCAAATCAGACTGATCCAAGGTATATTAAGTTCAAAGGGAAAGACTTCCATTTGAACCCCCTTTATTGACGAAATAAGCATATACATACATAAAGGGGGTTCAAAAGGAAGTTTTTCCGTTCAGAGTTGAATAAAGAGGAAGTTTTGCCGCTCAGAGGTCAAAAGGTATTACCGTTCAAGGTTCAAAAAGAAGTTTTGCCGTTCAGGGTTTAAAACGGAAGTTTTTTCCGTTCATGGCTAAAAAAAGGAAGTCTTACCGTTCAGGGTTCAAAAGGAAGTCTTGCGTTCAGAGTGCAAAATAAGGAAGTCGAGCCGTTCAGGGTTCTAAAAGGGAATGTTTCAGTTCTGTGATAGTTTCACTGGTTTGATGCTAGTTGACAAATGTTTGCCCTAATTACGACTAAACCGTTCTCTCTCTCTCTCTCTCTCTCTCTCTCAGCAAGTCTAAATTGAAAACAAGGTTCAAACATATGATTGCGTTGGATAAAAACCGCAATTTTTATACGTGTGCATGCAAAACAAAGTTCTTGGTAGAGGGGTCTAAATCACGGGGGAGGGGTCTCAACATGGGTTTTTGGGTACAGATGTGCAGCTTGGATTTCAAAAACACCCTCCCCATTCATATATTGTAGTCTTGTGAAATCCTGACCCATAAACATATTTCAAGGCAAAATCATAACCCATTCATATATTCCTCAGTTATCACATATTAAATTTTTACATCCTGACTTAATTTTAAACGATAAAACAGCATTTATACAAAAATCTAATCAAAAGATGAAAATTATTGACCCATTGACATATTACCTTGGTGAAATCGCAACCCATTGATATATTTGATGTGTCAAAAAAGGGAACCATTCCAGCGGCACATCTGTATATACCTTCATATAGGAAGAGACCCCCCCCCAAAAGACCAAAAAAGTGAAAAAGTATATTATAACAAAACGCATTTGACTAGCAGGTCGAACAACGTAATTTAAGCGCTAGTCGGTGAACCCCTCTGAACTTGGAAAGACAGAGTAAGCGGAAGGCCTGCCCAAACAGGATCAATTAACTAACAAACAAAAAAACAAGTAACGTTTAAAGTTTGTAACAATTTGTTTCAAGCATCATTCGACTAAATACATTTTTTTTTCAAATCTACTGCATGTACAGTTCAAATCGAACGTTCGCCGATAGATCCTATCTTATTCAAGGCAAAATGTGCAATTGATAATAGCCAAGGCTCCGTGTTGAAGGCTGTAATTTGACCTATAATTGTTTACTTTTTACATATTGTGACTTGGATGGATAGTTGTCTTATTGGCACTCATACCACATCTTCTTATTTATATTGTCAACGGTTTAGGCTTCTTAAAGGCTTGTTGTTTTCATAAAGCTACACACGGGTATTTTATAAAACCCCACACAGATTAAAGGCCCACGCGTCCATACGTGGCTTATATAAAGCTCCACGTGTATTTAACTATGATATAGTTAGCTGTTCACAATTAAGTTTCTAGTTGTGAACCAAGAAATGAACATCGAACAATTAAGGCAATACCGTACAATTTCCTGCTTATCGAACACTACAATTCCGTAAAATATACTGCACATCGAACAAGACAGTGCTGCACATTGAATCAGGCATTACTGTATAAACTACTCCACAGAGAACAAAGCTCTACTGTATAATTTATTGCACATCGAACAAGGCATTACTGTACAATTTACTGCACATCGAATCAGGCATTACTGTTTAAACTACTCCACAGAGAACAAAGATGTACTGTACAATTTATTGCACATCGAACAAGGCACTACTGTACAATTTACTGCACACCAAACAAGGCACTACTGTACAATATACTACCTACCGAACAAGGCAGTACTGCACATCTAATCGGGCATTACTGTATAAACTACCCCACAGAGAACAAAGCTTTACTGTACAATTTACTGAACATCGAACAAGACGCTACTGTACAATTTACTGCACATCGAACAAGGCATTATGTACATTTTACTGCACACCAAACAATGCATTACTGTACAATTAACAGCACAACGAACAAGGCACTACTGTACAATTTACTGCATATCGAACAAGACACTAGTGTACAATTTACTGCACACCGAAAAAAGACACAACTTTACAATTAACTTCAAAAAGAACAAGACACTACTGTACAATTAACTTCACACAGAACAAGGCACTACTGTACAATTAACTTCACACAGAACAAGGTGCTACTGTACAATTAACTTCACACAGAACAAGGCACTACTGTACAATTAACTTCATACAGAACAAGGCACTAGTGTACAATTAACTTCACACAGAACAAGGTGCTACTGTACAATTAACTTCATACAGAACAAGGCACTACTGTACAATTAACTTCACACAGAACAAGGCACTACTGTACAATTAACTTCACACAGAACAAGGTGCTACTGTACAATTAACTTCACACAGAACAAGGCACAACTGTACAATTAACTTCACACAGAACAAGGCACTACTGTACAATTAACTTCATACAGAACAAGGCACTACTGTATAATTAACTTCACACAGAACAAGGCACTACTGTACAATTAACTTAACACAGAACAAGGCACAACTGTACAATTAACTTCACACAGAACAAGGCACTACTGTACAATTAACTTCATACAGAACAAGGCACTACTGTATAATTAACCTCACACAGAACAAGGCACTACTGTACAATTAACTTCACAAAGAACCAGGCACTACTGTACAATTAACTTCACAAAGAGCAAGGTGCTACTGTACAATTAACTTCACACAGAACAAGGTGCTACTGTACAATTAGCTTCACACAGAACAAGGTGCTACTGTACAATTAACTTCACACAGAACAAGGCACTACTGTACAATTTACTGCACTCAGAACCAGACATTACTGTACAATTTACTGCAAACTCAAATCCAAGATACCAGGCATATAATTTGGTACGCGGGGGTTGATTCATCTACAAAAGACTCATCAGTAACGCTCGAATCTAAAAAAATAAAATGCCAAGTAAAGTACGAAGTTGAAGGGCACTGAGGACCCAAATTATTGTGCAAAGTGTTTTGAAGAGGAAATCAAGTAACAGTCAAAGTAGACAAATAGAAAAATAAAAACCTGAATTTCAAGACAAGAGAAAAATACGACGATATTATTAATAAAAAAACCACGAAATCCAGAGACAAATGCCTGATGTAAGCTTATAATATATGGCGTCCATTTCGCTGTATACGTTATTGTTTAAGGGCCAGCTGAAGCCCGCCTCTGGATGCGTAATTTACTCGCTGCGTTGAAGACCCATTGGTGACCTTGAGTTGTTTTGTGCTCTTTGGTCGAATTGTTGTCTCTTTGACACATTTCTTGTTTCCATTATCAGTTCTATTATAAAATTACAAGTCACTAGACTATAGCCGAATGGCTTCGGATAGGGAAATAAAGCATGTAGCGGTATTAAACAGTTTATTAGCGCTCAACGCTCCCCTAACCTAGGGAAGTGGTGTAACAGCACAACATTGGAAAAAAGTGTTAAAATCAATTGAAAATGGTTTGACTCACGAGATGGGTACTTGGCACGGACAAAAACCAACAATAAGACAACAGACACAAATTACTGACCTTTCGTATTAATATATCAATTTATTTTATTAGATATTAGTTTTGATATCAGCTACAACAGACTTCAAAGAAGTCACATATTTATTCAACAGAGGTTTCTTTCTTTTGAAGCTGTATATTCATGAATTTTTCGTTATTAAAAAAACATAGCACAAAGAATGAATACAAGGGGGCGTTGTTAGGGAGGAGTGTATTCGACATTGAGATCCATCGGCTTATTCTTTACTTTCAATGGAGACTTTAAATAACATTTATAAGTTCAAAGAAAGAGAAAAGGAATTAAACTCTATTTAACTGGTCATCTGAAAGCTTTATCGGAGGGTATATTTGATGTTGGCACACAAAGCTACCCTTTTTCTCCATTGAATTAACTTTGGATCAAAAGGCAGGTACTTGTTTTCTAAGGCTTTGTTGGTTCGTGTACACAATATCACCCTAAAACAGCTTTTATTTGATGATTTCACATCAAGATGTGTAAGTGTTTAATGATCACATATTAAACTTGCCTTTCATTTAACAGTGAATTCATATAAAAGAAAAGTTACACATTTATTTCGGTATATTGATATATTACTTTTGCATTTTAATATATTTAAAAACAAAGATTAGCAGGATATAATTGACCTACATTAAATAATTTGTATCTAAAAAAAAAAAAAAAAACATAATTTTTCGTTCAAATTAAATTTTGTTTTTTGGAATGTCCTCTTGATCATTTTTACTAATGCCAAAATATACCATTCAAAATATTGTTATATCATCAGAAATACGCGATTTTATTCAAAACACACAACAGTTTTTTTTTTTAAAAAGGACATGCGGTATGGGTTTTACTCCTTGTTGAAGGCCGTATTGTGATCTATAGCTGTTAACTTCTCTGGTGGAGAGTTGTCTCACGGACAATCATAATATATATACCACATCCTCTTTTTTTTTATGTCTTGGAAAAAATTCAGTGAGAGGTCTAGCTAGCTATAAAACAAGGTTTAATCCACCATTTTCTATATAAAGAAATGCCTGTACCAAGTCAGGAATATGACATTTGTCTTTTATACGTTTGATGTATTTGAGCTTTTGATTTTGCCATTTGATAAGGGACTTTCCGTTTTGAATTTTCCTTGGAGTTCGGTATTTTTGTTATTTTTCAGGGGCAGTTTGTGTTACTTCTTTTCATGGTTTGTTTTAAGACTTACCCTAATTTCATAAATGCCATTTGAGTTACAAATAAAAAAGCAATATCTAGCATCATAATTTTTCTTCTTTTTAGAATTTGGCGAATGTTCTGTAATAGTTCGAATATAACCATACTACACGTCTTTTCTGTTGGATGTGTAAACGAATTGATGTTCGCGTTATACGGGCGGATGACCTTGACAAATCATTTGTGTCGTCCTAAGAGCAAGGTAAAAGGTCCGACCCATTCATTAAAATTTAAAAAGAAAGTATCTTCGTTGCTGATTTGAGCAGTGTCAGAATATTGCGTTGATATACGAGGTCTGTTTTTCAATTTGTTTTCGTTCAAGTCAAATTTGTAAAGTCTGGACATCGTTTGTATGTTTACTTTATCATTGGTTGGTGTTGTCTTCATGGCTCCCAAACTTTTCAAATTTGACTTGAACGAAAACAAATAGAAATACAGACCTTATATCATCGAAATATTCTGACCAAAACATTTACGACGATGATTTGTTTAAACAACCGAAATAAGATCAAATTCTCATATAGGCCAAACAAAAAAAATATTAGCCTGTGTCGTACCTCCTGGCAGTAGATGATATCATATAGGCCAAACAAAAAAATATTAGCCTGTGTCGTACATCCTGGCAGTAGATGATATCATATAGGCCAAACAAAAAAAATATTAGCCTGTGTCGTACCTCCTAGCAGTAAATAATATCAATAGGTAAAACAGTTTTATATATCTAAATATTTAACATAGGGAAAAGTTTTGGGTATAAGAGATGCTTATCAAACATGCCTGTAATTCATGTGGCGGTTGTCGTTGCTGCTGCACATCATAACATTTTAATATTTGTTTTTCGTTTATTGTTTTGTGCATAAATCAGGCCGTTAGTTTTACATTTGTCATGTCGGAAGCTTGTATAGCCTGCTATGCGTTATGGGTTTTGCTCATTCTTGAAGACTATACGGTAACCTATAGTTGCTAACTTCTACGTCATTGGTCTCTTGTTGAGAGTTTAAACCAATTGTCGTATTTTTATAAAACTAAAAATATCCACATGCATGAATAATTAGTTTATGTCGTGTAGATATATATGCAGGCAGGAAACACAACAATATGTTTGTTTGGCCTAGTATGAATTGTATTCTCCCGAACAAGACAAAATAAAATAAACAATTTTATCTTTATCAATCGATACTATTGTGGGATATTTATAAATGTGATATGTTTGATGTCGTGTTTTTACACTCTATGATCTTCGTATTT